>CM042332.1:752500-1107500 GCA_023566125.1 Zingel zingel | reverse complement strand
GTCTGGGATTACGGAAACGTCATTGTAGTATGCAATGTCCTTATTGGTGGAAAACGCTTGCAGGAAGAAAGCCCTGTTGTCAGGTAAAAATGTCACTGTCAAAAAGCCTGAAGCGAAAAGTTCACGTGGAAAGCTGCAGCTTTTAATGAAGAATGGACTGATAAGTACGCATTTATTTTGCCGACTTTCAGTAATGCTAAACCTGTATGCCTCGTTTGCAATGAAACGATTGCTGTTGCAGAAGATTAGAGTAGCAGGATGGATGAGAGTAACGCACATAGCCTACCTCTGGGCGCTGCTGTGTGTGTTTGAGAAGCTCAGACGTCTGCGTGCAGAATCCCATCTAACTTCCAAAATGCAGCGCTTGTAGGGCTGCACGATTATGGCCAAAATGATCATCACGATTATTTTTATCAATATATTGATCACGATTAATTATCACGATTATTTGTTGATTTTAACCAAATCAAATTTTATTGTCACATAGGCTAATTATAACTGCTTTCACATCCATATTGTGCTACATTCCTCCTTTGTTGAATAATACTATGAAGGAGTATGCCATTTCAGCTGTTGTGCGACCGCTTTCCAAACATGTGCGTTTGCCGTGAAAAGATACAGGCAACGCAATTTTCTGTTCATGTTAACGGCGCATGTTAAAATCCGGTGCCAATAGGGCACCGGTGCACGGTATCTATCGGATAAAATAGCAACGCAGATTACGGTGCCACTTAAATGTCTGCGTTGCGCTCTGATGCTCCAAAACAGACGTTGGTGGCAACAGAAACATCGCTGCATGTCACGCTGGTAAACACTAATAACACGTTACACAGCAGCTAACGTTAGCCTACCGTTAGCTACAGTAGTAAACACGGCTAAAATACTAACGGCTAAATGGTGTAGTGTGAGTGTGTAGCGGGACGTACAACAGTCTTCCGCTAAAGCTATGAGCAAAAAGACTCAAACTAGCACTGGTCACTGCTGTTGTCTGAAAAACAACACAGACGGGACAAAATGTTGCGTTTACTGGTAAACTGGTACACCTCGTGACAACTTATGACCGACTATCTGTTTTGGAATTTTCCTTACGTTACTCTGTCTTCTGACTGTCTACATCTAAACTAAGCTGCGCGGCACAGGGAACAACTTTGATTGGCTCATGGAGGCACGTTTTTCAGAGTGGTTTACGGAAGAAAAAAAAACTTTGATACAGAGCGTTCTATGAACGGAATGAAGCATTTTAAATATTGCTCGATCACGTGAATTTGATCGTGGGAAGCCGTGATCGTGATTAAAATTTGATTAATTGTGCAGCCCTAAGCGCTTGTATTCAAATGAATTGTGCTTGAAGCTGCATGGCATTTTGTTTTGTTTAACTGGTTGTTGATTAGATCCGCAATACCGAAACTAATTGGCGTGTGAATAAAGATGCAAATACAGGGGCTGGGTTTGTGCTCTCCCTGTGGAATGTTACCTGCTGTGAATACTCAATGCTTATGCCCAGAATGCATTTTTTCCTCTTCACATTTTCTGAATTCATTATTATTCTGCAGGCCGGACTGAAAGCTTTGGCGGGCCAGATGTTGCCCGCATGCCGCCAGTTGATTGCCGGTCTAGATAATTTTATAAGTGCAGTGCATGTGTTAAAAGGGCTTATGTTCCAGTTTGTTCGAGTAGTAAGGCATATAGTAACGGAAACCAGTTTTCACCAGTTAAGAATTGGTATGAGCTACTTTAAAGTGGCCATATTATTCTCATTTCCAGGTTCATAATTGTATTTTGAGGTTGTACCAGAACAGGTTTACATGGTTTAATTTTCAAAAAACACCATATTGTTGTACTGCACATTGCTGCAGCTCCTCTTTTCACCCTGTATCAGGTCTCTGTTTTAGCTACAGAGTGAGACCTGTCACTGCTGTAACATCTTTGTTGGCAGTCGCACATGTGCAGTAGCTAGGTAAGATCACATCATCTAGCTAGCTGTTTGTTTCTACAACTTCAGTAGGCAGGATTAGCCGGGAGACTTCTTCTAAACGAGGGCACACTTCTAATTTTGCGTGGAATACCTGCAGAACAGGGACATGTACAGTGAGGAAAATAAGTATTTGAACACCCTGCTATTTTGCAAGTTCTCCCACTTGGAAATCATGGAGGGGTCTGAAATTGTCATCGTAGGTGCATGTCCACTGTGAGAGACATAATCTAAAAAAAAAATCCAGAAATCACAATGTATGATTTTTTAACTATTTATTTGTATGATACAGCTGCAAATAAGTATTTGAACACCTGAGAAAATCAATGTTAATATTTGGTACAGTAGCCTTTGTTTGCAATTCCAGAGGTCAAACGTTTCCTGTAGTTTTTCACCAGGTTTGCACACACTGCAGGAGGGAGTTTGGCCCACTCCTCCACACAGATCTTCTCTAGATCAGTCAGGTTTCTGGGCTGTCGCTGAGAAACACGGAGTTTGAGCTCCCTCCAAAGATTCTCCATTGGGTTTAGGTCTGGAGACTGGCTAGGCCACGCAAGAACCTTGATATGCTTCTTACAGAGCCACTCCTTGGTTATCCTGGCTGTGTGCTTCGGGTCATTGTCATGTTGGAAGACCCAGCCTCGACCCATCTTCAATGCTCTAACTGAGGGAAGGAGGTTGTTCCCCAAAATCTCGCAATACATGGCCCCGGTCATCCTCTCCTTAATACAGTACAGTCGCCCTGTCCCATGTGCAGAAAAACAGCCCCAAAGCATGATGCTACCACCCCCATGCTTCACAGTAGGGATGGTGTTCTTGGGATGGTACTCATCATTCTTCTTCCTCCAAACACGGTTAGTGGAATTATGACCAAAAAGTTCTATTTTGGTCTCATCTGACCACATGACTTTCTCCCATAACTCCTCTGGATCATCCAAATGGTCATTGGCAAACTTAAGACGGGCCTTGACATGTGCTGGTTTAAGCAGGGGAACCTTCCGTGCCATGCATGATTTCAAACTATGACGTCTTAGTGTATTACCAACAGTAACCTTGGAAACGGTGGTCCCAGCTCTTTTCAGGTCATTGACCAGCTCCTCCCGTGTAGTCCTGGGCTGATTTCTCACCTTTCTTAGGATCATTGAGACCCCACGAGGTGAGATCTTGCATGGAGCCCCAGTCCGAGGGAGATTGACAGTCATGTTTAGCTTCTTCCATTTTCTAATGATTGCTCCAACAGTGGACCTTTTTTCACCAAGCTGCTTGGCAATTTCCCCGTAGCCCTTTCCAGCCTTGTGGAGGTGTACAATTTTGTCTCTAGTGTCTATGGACAGCTCTTTGGTCTTGGCCATGTTAGTAGTTGGATTCTTACTGATTGTATGGGGTGGGCATGTGTCTTTATGCAGCTAACGACCTCAAACAGGTGCATCTAATTTAGGATAATAAATGGAGAGGAGGTGGACATTTTAAAGGCAGACTAATAGGTCTTTGAGGGTCAGAATTCTAGCTGATAGACAGGTGTTCAAATACTTATTTGCAGCTGTATCATACAAATAAATAGTTAGAAAATCATACATTGTGATTTCTGGATTTTTGTTTTTAGATTATGTCTCTCACAGTGGACATGCACCTACGATGACAATTTCAGACCCCTCCATGATTTCCAAGTGGGAGAACCTGCAAAATAGCAGGGTGTTCAAATACTTATTTTCCTCACTGTAAGTAGTTCTTTTGTAGATGATAGTGAACTAGTGTGTGTTGTAGCAGTGTTTTGCGATTCAGAACGAGCTAGCATGATGCTACGTTTAGCCACCTCATTTCAGCTAGTGACGTAAAAGGCCCTGCAGATTTTGAACAGCTCACCCGGAGACTGAAGGCAGGACACATTCAGAAACCTGTATCTCACTCGAAACTGTGTGTGTGTGTGTGTGTGTGTGTGTGTGTGTGTGTGTGTGTGTGTGTGTGTGTGTGTGTGTGTGTGTGTGTGTGTGTGTGTGTGTGTGTGTGTGTGTGTGTGTGTGTGTGTGTGTGTGTGTGTCAGAGACACAAAATAACAACCCAAAACCCAATTTTCTTTTTTTTTCCCATAATATGGGCACTTTAAATGCCATCATGTTTTGGAAGGAGCATTGACTATTTATAATCAATGTACTGTTACGTCTGTGTCTTGAATAGAACATGTTAGTCTGATGTTCTAGTGATTATAAATCCTTCTGGAAATTGTACTTAAGTGATACTTTTTTTTTTTTTTTTTTCCCTAGTGTTTCTTAAACAAAATATTGTGCAGTGGTTTCGGATATCAGTGGTCATTTTGGGGTTTGTTTGTTAGAATGACATCAGTTAATGTAGATAATTATTTTACGTTTTCAGCTGAGGTAGACAGATCTTTTAGCCAGCCTGATTTATTATTATACTAATTGTCTGCATCATATTTGTACTCTTGGTGTCTACTAGAATTAGTTTACATGCTTTGATGTTCAAAAAACGTGTTTTGTTTCTCCTTTTTTTTTTTTTTTTTTGTATCATTGCATAAATTAGTCAAAATGTGCTTTTTAAAACTACAATTTAAAAATATTCCGCACATATACATACATTCAAGCAGACAACAAAGCACAATATAATTTAACATAAATTAATTGATTAAATAAATGTTTATTTGGCCATCTTTTAGCCTCCCCCTTCTTGAATAGTCTTTATTAGGCCTATAACTGACTGCTGAAAGAATGCAACATACTCTGTACGCTTACAACAAAGTGCATTGAAAAAAAAAAAGTGTGGATGGACCCACAACGAATAAATAAGTCCTAGACATTAGCCTACTTCTTTAGGAAGTGTTAGGTTCATAAAAGTAGCTTCTCTGCTTTCTCCTCGTTACGAGAGTGGCATTAGTTAGAGCGAGAATGTTGAGTAACATGAGTCTGGGGAGTGAGAGTAACTTGGCGTATGAGTGTTGCTGTATGAGGGAAAAGCGAGAGGAAAAAGAGATGGTAAGCAAAGACGATGTAAAGTGAGTAAACGGTGAACAATAAAACAAGCTTCTAAAGACACGGTGGCTTCATCTGTTAGTTCTGCAGCGCTAAACAGTCTCTTGATGTCGGTGCATGGAGCAGAGAAGTACCTAGGATTGTAATTGTTACATTTTAGTGCTTCCACATGTTGCATTTATTATAAAGCATGCGTAGCATCCCTACTTATATTAGATGTGTTCAGATAAGCAGTATTGTCAGGAGGATGTGTGCTGATACATATACGATTCTCTAGTGTAAAACTGTAAGGGCTGTAGTTCTACCTGGGCAGTTGTACAGTGCTGTGAACAGTAGGATAATAATGAATAGTAGGATAATGATGTTTCAACTATAGGTGAAAACTGGCAGATTCTGCTGAATTTTGTGCCTCTATAACTAAGGTACATAATATATTTACATACATAATATAATGCCTGCAAGTGTCTAGGATGGTGGTGATCAGAGATGTGATCCAGTTTTAGATAAGGTTGCTCCGATCAGGATTTTTGGGGCCGATCACAGATTGTTGGGAGTAGTATCGACCGATGCATATCACCGGGTCTATTTGAAACCTTCTATTTATGTCATATATTTGTCATATATTAATTTTAATATTCTTAACAACAATGTATAAGTATTAAAATTAACAGAAGATAATGTATTGTGAATTGTCAACGGTTTACTTTTATTGACAGGAAACGTTCAACATTCCACTTCCTCTGTTAGAAACGCACCTTAAACAGCTTAGAGCTTAACATAGAGCTAAAGCCTTATTCGGAATAAATTGCAAAAAAACTGTCTGTTCTTCAGTTTGTTCCAGCAGGGTGGGGCCACTTAAAATTTTTACCAGCCACTTTTTCCAGAATTCAAATTTATAAAAGAGAGTGCACTATCATATTTTAAATTTCTTTATTATATATTTTTTTTATTATTAATACAATTTATTTATTATGTGTCAGTAGCTTGTTGATCTTTACATTGCTAGTTAATTTCCTACCCTGGCCTGGGACACATTCATACGGTTTGATAAAGGACTTATTGGACTTTAACTTATTGATCTACAATAACGAGTGTAGCTCATGGATGTATTAAGTGTAGATGTCCTCAATTTAGGTCGTCCTGTACGTCTCCTCCAGTTTTTCGTGTGTGTGTGTGTGTGTGTGTGTGTGTGTGTGTGTCGTCAGTGCGGGGTAGAACTGAGCAGCAGAGAGCCAACAGGATTAAAACCGCAGCAGCTTTCAAGCGACTTAAACATCGTTCCAGTCTACATTGACGTTAAAATGTATACAGGTTGGCAGGACGGTCTGAAATGTTTTGCACGGTCTTTCGCTGTACGTTTTGTTAATGCGCAACTTGTTCGAAAAGTACCTTATATTTTTCTTTACTTCGCCCTCAACAGCTTGTACATCCATAGCTACTGCTGACTCCGCGGCGGGTCTCTTAACACCGGGGATATGTCGCCACATTTTTTAACAGATAATTTTCCTTTCGTCTGTACCTCAGCTAGCTAGCTACATGGCGTCCCGGACTAGCGCTGAAAACTAGCTACTCGACTATGTGTTGTCAAAGCCCCAGCTGTGAACGGTTTCATTTCCTGTAAGTTCTTCACAATAAAAGTCCACCGTTATTTTGGTATTTGAATGTTTTTATTATGAAGCAAAAAAATCCGGAAATGTTGGGGATTCATTAGCAGTAACGTAACGCGACTCCTATAAGCATTGTGCATTGTTACTTAGCAACAGCATTCTTTGACAAAAACTGTCCAATCCATTACAAGGCTAATGTCCCACCCTGGTTCCGAGGCACTTTTTTTGACCATCTCGGGGAGACTGATCAGTCCAACTGCTTTTTCTGCCAACGGTCAGCCGTCTGGTTGGTGTGTAAATTAGCTGCATATAGAACATTTTCTCACGAGTAGTGCGTCATCTGATCGGCCTTTATGGAGACCACCGATCAAACTATTTAAAGCTTTTATTGGCCGATAACGATCGGTGCCCGATCAATCGGAGCACCCTTAGTTTTAGATTTTCTGATTGTTGAAGTGAAATGTCATTTCATCCAGCAAGCAGGATCAGATGATGCACTGGGGTGGTTGTGTAGAAGAAAATATGACTGTGCCAAGCATTTTCAGCATTTATTTAAAAGGGTGTACTCCTTGTTGCACATGTAAATAAACCATTAATAAAATCTGAACGAAATGTCACATATAATTTCCACTGATTTTCAGTTGAAGAGTTCCTGGTACAGGAGGGGCTGGTGCTGTTGGAGTTGAGAGTGAAGCAGCTGATGAAGGAGACTGAGCTGGGCAAGGCTGCACTGCTGGCAAAGGCATGCTCTGAGTGCCCTGCCTTCCAAGGGAAGGGACTTTTCAAGCAGATGTACCTTGTCTGTCTCTGTGCTACCTCAGAACAGGACCAGCTGATGGATGAGGTATGTGTAGCTGGTAACAGTATTATTGTGCTCACACATGTACTCACGTAATACTCTGATTATTATTTGAAGTGCTTACAATGGCTATGTAACGTGGACCTATGTTTGACATACACATATTACCCTGGTGGCCAAGGCTGCTATACAAGGTGCCACCGCGGAGTCAACTTGGGAGAACGAGCAGAGCGGTGAACATCTGGGCACTTTCGACCCTGTCAGTGGACTTATACACTCATATGGCTGTTTTAATTGGGAATTAATTGAACTGCTCCACTGCTGTTGTTGAAGCTGCTTGTGAAAACCCAGCGTAAAGCACAGTGAAAAAAAATCTGTTTTGTGCAGTGAACAGTGTGAAGTTTTTTAATGAACACAAGACCATGAGGAAAAAGACACAGATCTTCTGAAACAAACTGACCATTTCGTCCATTTCTGCCAACAAATACTAAAAACCAATAAGCTTAGAGATGGGCAAAATGGTTTCATAAGTTAAACAATAAGTATCTTGAAAAGTTTCTATCTTTGACAGTTTGCCATCACTACAGCCATGATTTAAGTTAAATTAAATTTGAAGGTCAGTTTAAGAAAGTATTAATTCTTTTAATATTTCAACACTTATATCTTATGTACTTACGTGCCTGCATGGTAAACATTTCAACTGGTTTGGAATTTACTGTCACTACAAATGATTATACTTTGACACTTTTCATAAGAAATCATAAGGTACAACACCAATGTACTTTAAACCCTTGTACATGAAAGGTCACTATAATAATAATAATAAGTTTTGTTGATTAAAATAAGATCAAACTACTTTGTTATAGTTTTCCAAACTAGTACTCCAAACTTAACTGCTGATTTACTATTTTGGTTCCTATTAAAATGTTTGCGTTACTAGAAATTTTCTGTGATAAAATGTTCTGAAAGATCCACATTCCTATCAAAAACACCCACAGAAAACGCATTAAGATTACTTCATTCACCTCTTTTATTGCCATAAGTGTATCATGAGAAATGCCTTGATAAAATAATCAAAATCCAGAGTTGTCTTTATCTGAGACCGAGACAAGACGGAGTAAAAATGCGGTCAATCCCAAAACGAGCCCGAGGCCTACAGAAAGTGGTCTTGCCACCGCTCTCAGGACAAAGACAGATCTCGAGTACAACACTGGTTAAAAGGATGGTTCAGAATTTTGGACATAGGACCTAATTTCCAAGTTAGCCAGTGTGTTATTTATCAGTGGAGACTGTTTTCAACACTTTTCATCCAGTCCTTCAATTTGCAGAGTTCGCTGGTGCTAGGCTAGCTTAAGTCAGTGTTTTTCAACCTTTTTTGAACCACGGCACATTTTTTACATTAAAAAAAATCCCGCGGCACACCACCAACCAAAAATGTTACAAAATGACACATTGTAGCCTAATAAGATCAGAATCTGCATTTTTTCCTTTTTAAAAATGTATCCATGGCTGTTGCAGGCTTACATCCTGTCACTGCCACCAGGGGGCAGTCATTCTATTGTCTTAAATCAACAAGGTCATTATTGCGCTATACTGCCACCTACTGACACAGAATAGTATTTTATTTCTCTGCCAATCATCACATTGCAGTCACAGATGCGAAAAATTGGCAAATTATTTGCAGTAACTCAATAAAAAATATTTGTTGGACCAATTAAGGAAAAAAGGATAATTTCCCACGGCACACAGGACGATCTCTCACGGCACACTAGTGTGCCGCGGCACAGTGGTTGAAAATCACTGGCTTAAGTCAACAGTATCTTCTAGCCTGCCATTAAAAGCAGTCTTACACACTCCACAGTACACACGACGCAAATAAATTATAACACCAGACTATCAATGTAAATGTCCGTGTTGATAGAATAATGTTAAGAATAAAATTACCTTTTGCATCACAATGATCGCATTACATTTTGAGGGACTAGTTTCTCAGCAGCGGCGGAATTTTACTTGCTATTTTACTTGTTAGTAGTACTGCGCCAAAAAGTAAACGGAAGCGCACTACAGTCGGGACACCTAGTAGTAGCCTAGTACATTGGTATTGAAGCATTGGATTGGAAACTAAGGACTAGGCAACCTGGTGTTTGTGTGTATTTAGAAATTGTAAAAATAAACCAAACAGCCAAAACCACAAAGTTTCCACAAATTTCCTTTGGGAGATCCAGAAAGGAATCAACTGTGGCTTCTTGCTGCTGGCTTGGACATCAAGACACACAGATAAACTTGCGTGGTTGTCATGGAAACTAGCCTAGGTAATATCAGTCCGCCGCTGCTTTAACCTATGCTACCAACTACAGGGAACAAAGTATAACTATTGCAATGCGATGCAAGGGTAGTTTTATTTCTAACATTATTCTATCAGTAGGCATAAACATCGATATTCTGGTGTTATAATTTATTTGTGTCGGGTGTACTGTGGAGTGGGTAAGACTGTTTTTAATGGCAGGCTAGACGATACTGTTGACTTGCGCTAGCCTAGCACCAGCGAACTCTGCAACTGGAAGGACTGGATGAAAAGTGTTAAACTGTCTCCACTGATAAATAACACACTGGCTAACTTGGAAATTATGTCCAAAATTATGAACCACACCTTAAACACTTTATTTAAAGCTATAGTGCGCAACTATTTTATATTGATGAACGTCTGTTACATTCAAGTCATTGCCAAATGAGTTGATACAAAGCTAATTAAGCCTATCAGCTCCACAAAACTCTGTCTCAGTATTGCTATGTTTACAAAATGGTGTAGTCCGTTGACTTTTGCGCGCAGAAGCTCTAGTGATGCGTTTTACGTCACAGCTGACAAAGGACAACAGCAGCGTTCAGCATTGGAGACGAAGAGGACATAAAAATTACAATATAATTACCTTTTCTAAAGAGGTTCAGTTTATCCTTTCACAATTACTGTACCAGACTTTGCATATTATCAGTTATTTGCATTACATGTATGTTCTTCACCATATGGTTGCCTTGTGCATCATATCTTTTTGATTGTGTTGTATCCTTTCTACGTTTGGATAGTTCACATGAAGACAGGTGAGATTTAGCCCTTTCCATTGAAAACATACCACAAGAAAATTAAATTGAAACTTTAACCAGATCCAGCAATTGGCCCTGAGAAAGACTATTCATAGGGTCAAGGTGTAATATATACTATATACAGTACAAAATAGATAAATACTGCATTTACTGCAGTCTATTTAAAGGTATAGTAAATTATGTTAATGTTGACTTGAGCTTTGCAACAGGGTGCATTATTCTGCTGGAAGTAGCTATCAGAAGATGGGTTCACTGTGGTCATAAAGGGATGGACATGGTCAGCAACAATACTCAGGTAGGCATTTTAAACGATGCTCAATTGGTACTAAGGTGCCCTAAAGTGTACCAAGAAAATATCCCCCACACCGTTACTACACCACCACTAATCTGAATCGTTGACCCCATTGACAAAGTCTACATGCCTAAATGTATTGAGTTGCTGCCATGTGATTGGCTTATTGGATATTTACATTAACAAGCAGTTGGACAGGTGTACCTAATAAAGTGGCCGATAAATACATATATTGTTTTCCATTGAAACCTACTGACTGTATACATGGCATCTATCTGTACAGCTTTCAAAGGAGGATTGCCGTGATGCATTAGAGATGATCTGCAACCTAGAGTCAGACGGAGACGAGAGGGCAGCTTTCAGCTTATGCTCGGCCTTTCTGACCCGACAGCTTATCCAAGGAGATACGTACTGTGCTTGGTAAGAAAACACAAGCCACCCCATTTAAATCACTTGCACATAATCAGTATGTAGTGTTCTTGACCCACACTCAGTGTCATTTGCTGCTCTTCTATTATGTGTTCATGTCATTGTGTTTTGTTGATAAATGGGGTAGTATTTAGAGGCCGATGGTCCGTATGAGCCTGAGTAGATGAATTGATAGATATTCAGTGATGTTGCTAAGTATGTGTCCTGCGTCTGACCCATTACAATTTGAAACAAAGCTTTACACTCATCGTCTTTTCCAGAGGACATACCCGTGGTAAAAATAATGGTAGGGATGGGGCGCCTGGATAGCTCACCTGGTTGTGCGTGTGCCCCGTGTGCAGAGGCTTGGTTCTTGCTGCAGCGGCCACAGGTTCAGTTCCAACCTGCGGCCCTTTGCTGCATGTCATTCCCTTTCCTGTCTTTGGTTGTCCTGTCTAGTTAAGGCCTAAATGCCCAAAAATAATCATTAAAATAAATAATGTTAGGGAGTTCTCTGCCACGTTTTGCTGTCATTTATAGTCACACTAGCTTCTCTGCGTGTTTGAGCCAAGGGTGGGGCTCAGCTCTTTCACACATATACACACACAGAGCAGACAGCAGGGAGGCAGGTAATAAATCACCGGAGCAGCAGAGGGAGAATGTCATCCCCCCTCTGCTGCTTACTTACTTTACTAACTTAACTTTATTAATGAAAAGAACTGGTAAAAGGTATTGATAGAGAACAAACTTGGTAAAGGTAAATTAACTAACATGGCCACTGCTGGAATATAACTATAACCATATAACATCAAACACGACAATTTGTCAAAACACAAATTTTATTGGGGATCCACTAAAATGACCACCCGTGGGTCCTGGGGACTGGCTACACTGAAAACCTATTGACATCACTGGATATTATGACTATACATGGGCAATGAATTCCTTTCTTTAAACCAGGGAGCTCACTCTGTTTTGGAGCAAGCTGTTGAAGCGATTGGAGCCATCAGAGCAGGCCTTCCTCGACAGATGTCGCCAGATGTCCTTACTGTCCAAAACTGTGTACCACGTCCTCTTCCTCATCAAGGTCATCCAATCAGAGGTCAGCAAACAGTCAGCTCTTGTGGTATTATCAAAGTGTTGGCCCATTGGGGAAAAAAAAAAAAAGTTATCACCCTTTGACTCTAAACTATCATGTATTATTACACTCCACATAGATTATAATACATTTATTATTTGTGTAATTACATCCTGTGTTGCCTTTTACATTTCAAAAAATATTTTTAGTATCAAATGCTCAAAGCATGTAAGTTTGAAAGGTGGTTCTGTGTATAGATAAAGCACAATTCTTAAGAATTTTTTGTAAGTTGAGATCACAATTCTCTCACAATTTTCAAAATAAGCGTTTGTTTTCTTTTGTGACCAAAGCAAATTATTTTTTCACACTATTTAACATTGGCCTAATATTAAACATTTATTAAAATACCAACACGCTCAACAACATACCTCCTAAAAAAAAAAACAAAAAAAAAAAAAACAAGGCTATACATTTTTCAAAACCACTTTTCAGGTCTACAGGGAACGAGTTTTTTAAAACTAAAGAGATTCTGAGTGGAGTACTCCTTTTTTTAATGTACTCAAAAGTAAGATCTGTACAGTGCAAATGTTTTAGATTACAATGATTCATTTTGTTATTGATGTTTAGAAATGATCATCTACCAGTAGCTATATGTCGGTAATTATGTGTTGTTGCTGGTAACTTTGCTTTGCTAAACAGTTTATTGACTCTATTTAAATAAAAATAATCTTTTGCTTTTATTAATTGTGGAAGAACCAGGTGCTCCGTGTTTGGCAGCTTTAAATTACTCTGCTTCCTCTTTTTCATAGATTGACAGCGTTGGACTTCCAGTGTGCATCGAAATGTGCATAAGGGCTCTGCAAATGGAATCAAATGATGGAAACACAAAGGCCACTGTGTGTAAAACCATTTCCTGCCTACTTCCAACCGACCTAGAAGTCAAGCGAGCCTGTCAGCTGACAGAGTTCCTCCTGGAGCCCACAGTAGATTCATACTATGCTGTGGAGACTCTTTACAATGAACCAGATCAAAAAGTAGATGAGGAGAGTATGCCTGTTCCTAACTCTCTACGCTGCGAGCTCCTGCTGGTTTTTAAAACCCAGTGGCCTTTTGACCCAGAGTTCTGGGACTGGAAAACACTTAAGCGTCATTGTCTAGCACTAATGGGTAAGGAAGCTTCAATAGTGTCATCCATTGACTTGCTGAATGATAATGAGGACCCCGAAGAAGAGGAAGACTTCCTCAGTCAGGAGGGGTTTATGAATATCCCAGAGCACATAGTTAGCGGCACCTATGAACTGAACGATGTTACAGACAGGAAACAGAAAAACAGAGAGATGAAAAAACTGAGAGAAAAAGGTTTTATATCTGCCAGGTTCAGAAACTGGCAGGCATACATGCAGTACTGTGTGCTGTGTGACAAAGAGTTTCTCGGCCACAGGATTGTACGCCATGCACACACTCATCTGAGCGGTGGAGTTTATAGCTGCCCAATATGTGCTCAAACCTTTACCTCGAAAGACACATTGATTCCCCATGTAACATCACATGTTAAACAGTCATGCAAGGAAAGGCTTACTGCCATGAAAACAAACAAGAAATTGACTAATCCTAAAACGGCTGCCCCTGTTATTGCAGCATTAAAGGCTAAGACAGAAAACAAACTTCATGAAAATGGTGATTCCTTAGGGCAAAATGGGGCAGTGAGTCAGATTGTTCAGGCCAAAGTGACTAGGTGTAACACCGAGAGTAGTGAGGACAATGTATGCCCTGTTGGAAAATGCAGAAGAAGCTTCAAATTTTTCAAAAATCTCATTGCACATGTTAAAGCTCATGGGGACAATGAGGAAGCTAAGACTTTCCTTGAAATGCACAGCAAAAAGGTTGTTTGCCAGTACTGCCGCCGCCACTTTGTTAATGTCACCCATCTTAATGATCATCTACAGGTCCACTGTGGTGTGAAGCCTTACATCTGTATACAGTTGAACTGCAAGGCAAGTTTTCTCTCCAACACCGAACTCCTTTTACACAGGAAAACTCATTCTCTTTTTAAGGCTAGATGCATGTTTCCAAATTGTGGAAAGATTTTCAATGAGGCCTTCAAACTCTATGACCATGAGGCACATCATTATAAAACTTTCACTTGTAAAGTTGTGGACTGTGGAAAGGTATTCCATTCACAACACCAGCTGGATTTGCACCATGGAGGGCATGCCACTCAGGAAGAGGAAATCCCAAATTCTGAACAGATCTCACAAAATATGCAGCCTGGCCCTTCACTCATTGAACAAATGCTTTCCAATCACACTCCAATTAAAAAAGAGGATTCTCAAGAAAACTGGAGCAATGAGAGTGCTGGTAATTTAAAAAATGAGAGGTCGCCAGTGTCCATTGAGAGTTTGCTGAAATCTTCACCTGTGGAAGGACAATACAGAGTCAAACATGAACCACAAAATTCCCCTTTCTCATCCACCAGTCAGACACAGAATTTGATTAATTCGGCAATTCGGCCTGTGAATTCTCACTTGTCTGATCCTAATAGACACAGACTTGGTGTAAGTGGTCATTCTTTTGATAACATGAGACCACCCCAACAGAATCAACCAGTATCTCCATTTGAACCTAATTTGGGTAACATGTCACATAGCTGCAATACAGATGTCTTGCAAGGCCATCCACAAATGTTCCCCAGTAATGTAAATACAGGATCAAAGAGTTACAACTCTGACTGCAACTTACCGTTGTTAGAGCGGCAAGGACCAATGTGTAGTAGCAAACTGTTAACATTAACACCGCCCCAGAACTCCATAGAGCCAGCAATGTCACAACCACTTCCTCCAACAGTAACCCCTCTGCCACTTACTGGGAACAGACCAGAGAACTTTGTGACATCCTCAACTAGCACAGGTCCCCCTCCGGGACAGAGAGAGCGATTTCACTGTGCATTTGAAACATGCACAAGGCACTACTGCTCCTACCGAAGTGTTACCAAGCACATGAAAACGGTTCATCCAGATTTTTATGAGCAATGGAAAGTTGCTCGAACTAAAATCAAGATAACCTACGCTCCAGCACCCAGCGCATCATCTGTTGGACATCTTAGTTCAGTCGCCTCAGTTCAGAACCAGCAGGGCAACAGAGTACCAGTTTGTGGAGTTCAGAGGCAGAACATTATCCAATCACCTCCTTATAGTAGTATGGGTACAAGCTCAAACTGTACTGTTCTACATTCCCATTCCTCATCAGGCCAAACCCAGAATGCTTCATTTCTGATGGAAAGTGTTTTAAATCCCATTGTTCTCTCTCAGCTAGGAAGTGATACAAATCAAATAGCATCGCAGTCCCAAGTTTCAGGTAGTCAAAATTGGCACTTACCCCCTGGAAGTGAACAAGTTCAAAACTGTGGTTCTTCCCAAGTCATTCCATCTACCATGCAAGTGATGCCAGAAGTTGATTCTACTAGTGCTGCTCTGCCACTTAGTGTCCCATCTTGCTCTATGATTGGCTCAACAATGAACAGACCAGCAGAGTGCCTGCAGTCACCACTTAAGGAAAATGGATCTCGGCCAGCTTTGCCCTTGTACATGGATGGTGCTACGAAAGTGTCTCATCAAGCTAAAGACCTTATTCCGCCATACACATCACCGATGCACAGCAGTTTAGTTTCCGGTTCCAGGGCACCAAAAAAAAATAAATCAATGCAAAAGCATATGCAGTCTAATTTTTCCTCTTCAGACAGTGCCAGCCAAAAACACAGTAATAACCAACCTCAAAATGGCCCTATCGTCTCTGAAAACAATCCTGAAAATCAAAAGCGAGCCACAAGAAACAAAAGGACCAAATGGCCAGCTATTCATAGGGATGGCAAATTTGTTTGTTGCAGGTGTTTTAGAGAATTTGGTAGTCCCAAGTCCCTCGGAGGCCATTTGTCCAAGCGTATAAACTGCAAACCATATGAAGAGTCGGAACTGAACACAGACCTGCCAACATCATTTCTTGACCTTCTCAATTCCGAGCAAACGGTTGGCACCGCTCAGCCACAGTTGTCTTATAATGCTTCTGCTGTTTATCAGGAGAAGCCTCATCAGTCGATAACAAATGTTTCAGCTGCTTATCAGGAGAAGCCTCATCAGTCGATAACAAGTGTTTCAGCTGCTTATCAGGAGAAGCCTCATCAGTCGATAACAAATGTTTCAGCTGCTTATCAGGAGAAGCCTCATCAGTCGATAACAAGTGTTTCAGCTGCTTATCAGGAGAAGCCTCATCAGTCGATAACAAGTGTTTCAGCTGCTTATCAGGAGAAGCCTCATCAATTAGTAACAAATGGGTCAATAGCCACAAAAGATTACCCTACCCCTAATTATTCGCAAGAGATGTCAGTATATGGGAATGGTGAGTCAAATGATGACATTCTTAAACAAATCATGACTGAATCCAACATGTCTGATCTTTTTGTGAACACACCTGCTCCCCAGCCATTGTTCCGAAACCGTTGTGTTCCCTTTTTAGCTGGGGAACGCCTGCCGGGGAGCTCAGTCATCCAGCATACAGAAAATGTCCAGCTGAAGCGAGAGGACAACTCGTATAACACAGCCCATTATCCTCAGCCTAGCCTTGACACATTTGCTAGAAGTGAATTCCCTGACCCACTTCTTTCTCAAATTCTCAAAGAAACCCCCTCCTCTTGTGTTCCTGGAAGTTTTCCCACAAACCACAGTGAAGGGTATCGCACTGAAACAACCATTCGGACACCAGATTCAAATCCTGTAACTCAAACACTGTTACCTGATAGTCAGCTAAGTCCAGCAACAATTGGCAATCACGCTGAGACGCAAAGGAAGACAACTGAGCAAGAAATTAAAAAGAGACTGCGGGAGCAGATTTTGGCTGGCGACTTTCAACGTAAAAACAGCTTATGCCATTTAAGCAACACTGATTCAAATGCTAATTCAATAAGTCCCATGTCTTTTGGCCCAATGTGCAGTCCTTCCAATAATTATGGACTTCATCAAATGTCTTGTGACGCAAAGAGCGACTCTGCTAGTCAAGTCATTCAAGCGGAAAACTCGACAATCATCCCAGAAACCTCTGGCGAAATGGAACAACTACTGAACACGCAGAGCTTTACTTGTTTCAGAGAGTCCTCCACCTTGCAGAAAGAGGGACGGAGCCCCACAGACGTCCTGGGCAATGATGCAGATTTTGAGCCCACTCAGTTATCTGCCTGCCAGCAACGGTGGATGACAGAAATTCAAAGTGCATTTGAACGGCTGGACTTGGTCAGAGAAAGATCTGATCAGACGTCAGCTTTCATGGAACAAAAAAGCAATACCATGGAACAAAAAAGCAATACCATGGAACAAAAAAGCAATGGTACAAACAGCCAGAAGAAATCTACAAAGGACTTTGTCAAGCCGTTTGCTTGTGAGAATGAGAACTGCACATTTAGTTCCATGTCAGGTGAAGCGCTTTGGAAACACCTCTCCAAAACTCACAGCTACACAATTGAGATGGTGAATGTGGTTAAAAAAAGGTATGGCCAGTATGCTCCTTTCAAGTGTCAAAAATGTAGCAAAAGATTCACTCGTAACTCAAACCTTCGCGCTCACTACCAGTCAGTTCACAAATTATCAGCTGAAGAAATCACAGAGCTAGATACGAAGCGCAGAGAGGCAAATGCTGCTGCATCTGCTGCTATTAGAAGCGGTCTTTCTCCAGCAGCTCAAACCACAATGGCTGCTCATTCGTCGGTGGAGAATGAAACCCCTCGGTGTTCACTCCAAGATGCAGTAAAACATGATTTCCCATCACAGGCATTTGTATCACTTACTAACATGGACGTAACCAATCAGAAAATTCAAGTTGACAATCGCTCCACGGTTATTCACCCACTGCAGTTAGCTCCCATACACAACCAAGCAATGACTCCACCAGTACAGGCCCATACCTCCACATCAACCTTTCAGTCAGTACAAGCGGGGATGGCAGCACAACAGTGGCCACATGGACTGCAAAGAAACTTGCCCAAGGTGTCCACTCAACACACAGGGGGTCAGCAAGTTGAAGCCCATTTCCCCCAAGTGTCAGCTCTTCTCACCCAGGCTCTGTCTGCCACACCTCAAGCTAATGGGCCTCCATCTCTTGGCAAACACAAACAATCTATCAACAAGCCAAGCCTTGACATAACCAAGAAGACAAAGGAGAAGAAGCCCAACTCGGGTGATGCCAAGAGTCCGTACAGACCATATCGCTGCGTTCATCAAGGCTGTGTGGCAGCCTTCACCATCCAACACAATCTTATCCTCCACTACAGGGCTGTTCATCAGTCTGCTTTGTCAGCATTGGAAGTAAACAAAGAGCAGGACCAGGGTGAGGGACTGGATGAAATAATGGACCAGGATGAGGAGGAGCCAGCGGCAGAGATCCCCCAAATTTCTGAATTCAGATGCCAAGTCAAAGACTGCTCCCGAGTTTTCCAAGAAGTCCCCAACCTTTTGCAGCATTACCTTCAGCTGCATGAATTCAGTCTTGATAAGGTTGGCAATCTCTTGTCGAGCATCAAGCTCGGCAAGTTTGCTTGTAGCCACCAGGGATGCACAGCATCCTTCACTGCTTTCTGGAAGTATATAGCGCATGTCAAAGAACAGCATAAAGATATTAAGTTGGCCAAACCTGAACAATTAATTGGCTCCTTCAAGTGTGAAATTGAAGGCTGTGACCGTTCGTATGCCACAAAGTCAAACCTGCTCAGACATGTCATGAAAAAGCATCAGGACCTGTACCAGCCTAAACTAAAGAATCAACAGATAAAAGATCGGATGAAACAGAACTCAAAGACTTTGCATTACCAAATTACCAAGACAAGTAATGGGAAGGAAAACATTGAGAGCAATAAAAAGATCCTACAGAGACTAAGTGAGGCAAAAAGAGTTAGCAAGGCAAAAAAACATCACTGGACTAAATATGGCAAACCCTCCTTGAAATCTAAAGTGGAGGCCTCTTCAATGTGCACTAAGAAATTTCCTCTACAATACCCCTGCATGATTAAAGGTTGTGAGTCGGTCATGAAGTCTGAACGGAGCATATTAAAACATTACGTGGGACACGGACTGTCAGAAAAGTACCTGGAACAGCAAAGGAGTCACTTCATATTCTGTAAAAAGTTCCCCAGGCAGAAGTGCCGCTCCATCAGGAGTGACGATTCCAAATCAGACAACACCTCTGACCTGTCAGACACAGAGTTGACGGCAGACACCGGTCTGGAAGGAGAGGAATATGGATATTCAAAGCCGGTCCTACGCAAAAGAACCGCTGCGGGGTCTCCTGCTACATTGTTTGACAGCAAATTATCAAATGATGAAAGTTCAGATGGCTCTGTGGTGCTCAAACGCAAACGAGGACGTCCGCGAAAACTGATCGGAAAAGTAGTGAAACGCAAGAAAATCCCACGTACGACCAAGATGGACGTAGTTTACAGCAGGGACGATGAATCGGACTCCTCTTGCCCTGCAATAATCCAGGAGATGACTGAGCAGAACGCGCCACTGGCCTCTTTTAAACCAATGGGATTTGAAATGTCTTTCTTAAAATTCCTGGAACAGTCAAATAAATGTGAACATCCATTGATGAGGAAGGTTGACGTACCAGAGACATGGAGAAAAACACCCAGTCTGAACACAAAGGACACCTATGTCAGGTTCAACAACCCTCAGAATTTGAAATCACTTAGTAAAGTCAAATTAATTATAGATGGGGGCTTTTCAAGTGTCACCGACCTTATGTTAAAACAGCTGCAGGACATGCGGCCCACAGTAGTATTGTAACACAACTTGTTTTTTGTAAAGCAGAATCTCAGGACTAGAATGAGTAAAATCTGCTGCAGACTGGTGCCCTACGTATGAATATTTTTTACACATCCAGGTATTAAAATAAGGTTGTTTTGATTCATACTGTAATATCTGTACAATTTGTCTTTTTTATGGAAAAGTATATAGCATGTTTTATGTATAGACTGATAAGTCCAATGTACCTGAACATTCAAATATGACATTGTTTTGGTGTCTTAATTATCCCTGTGGGACTTGCAGACAAATAGACTTTGAAAAGGATTGTGTGTGTGTATTGTGTGTAGTTTGTGATTCGAAGATGTTGATTGTTGTGCATTGGTTATATAGTCTGAAATAACCCACTGCCACCAGCAGTCTTACTATTAAATGAGATGTTTTTTTTAAAAGGTTCCAGTTTAACTTGTTTTTTTATCACTTGCCATTTTATTTACTTTGGAGCTGCTGCATGCACACTGAATGGAAAATGATTTTTGTGGAAGTTCTTGAATTATTAAAAACAAATGGGCTATGTGCCAAGTTAAATGATTTCTGGAAAAAAAAGGGTTTCTTTGTATTAAATATTCAACAGTATTTTGCAAGTAATTTTGAATGTTAAATGCAAATTTTGCATTGCTATCAACCCGTTTTCACATATGAAACTATTTGCACACAATAGGGGATTGTCCGTGTCCGATGTGTTCTCACTTAGTGGAAATACTCTGTTTGGTTTAGACGAGGGGTGGCGCTGGGTAGAGCATGCAGCAGACAGGACTGTGTTACAGAGCCGGTCATAATTTGGTCATAAACTAGTCACTTGCCGTTCTTGAATTTGTCTGACGATTTAGGCATCTCTCCAGTTAAACATTTTCGGTGCCGTCTTCATGTAAATTGCCCTCCTCCTTTTCCCTCAGATGTTTGTTTTCTTCCGGTTTTGCGTGAGCAGCATGATATGTCACCTCACTTGCTGGGAAGTTTTCACAATTTTGGCTCGATCTTAGATTACACATTTTTGTACTAGGGAGCTTGCAGGGTAAAAAGCTGGTAGTGTTCTCACATACTCCCTAACCCAGGCTGCAATGTTACCCTATAGGGCAAATGCGTACCGTCAATGTACATCTGTTAAAAGTGTTTTTTGCTACTGACTCAGGTTGTTATTAAAAGTGTCTGACTACATTATTGAAAGATGCCATTCTCCTGCAGTGCTTTGTGTGTATCTTACTGATGCTAGGTCAACAGTAACTTTAACTAATAGCATTAGTTTATCTATGCTCTGTCTGCAGCTCTCCACTCTTTAAACAGTGCTTTGATTTGCCTAAAGATTTTTGTTCATATTATTAACTTAGACAAATGCATGGGAAAATAGAATCCAAGTTGAAATATACCAAAAATAATCCTTTAATATGTTTACAAGCAATACAATTGTAGCATTTGAACAGTATGATCTAAAATGTAACCGTCACAATTCTAAACAAAAACTATACATATACAAAGTCTATACAAAGAGATTAACTAAAAGGCTAACTAATCTTAAAGAATATTTTTTTTGTGGCTTTTATTGCATTTGTTTATAGAACAAGGACTGAGCATCTGTGCATGGGGCGCACGCTCCACCTCGTGAGCAACCTGTCTGAAAGTTATAGGTCTTCTGGTAGCTGTGCCAAGAGAAATCTCAATCATTCCGAATATTGCAGAGACGGAGAGCGTAGGTATATGTAAGGAGATAACATAGGCACAGGCTAATTATTGCTAACTAAAATGCTAGTTAACATTAGTAATTACACTTAAACAGCTAATGTGAGACGAAACTGCCTGCGAGCTTCTCCGGTACTATACGGTAATTTCTCTACTATGCGATGGTAAACCGCGTGGTTATGACACAATGGTTAGCCTACTTTTACAAAAAAGTCTGCTATAGAGCCATAACGTGAGATACAAGGTAATGGAGCCTTTTATACATTTTCGTGTTTCTTTAGAAATAAACAATGGACAATTAGTCTTTAAACGCTTCAGATGTAAAGTTATTCGCTGTCAAAGTGGCGCCAAAATGAATGGCAGTCAATGGAATGCTAACGGGAGATGATTGCTTGGTAGCATAAAACTGGTGCCATAGGAGGTTCGTGAGAAGCTTACCCCCTTGGGTTGACCCTGAGTTTGGTTGAATATAAAGATGGACAGACATGACAGCTTCCTAAAAGTGAAGCCACAACATTTTGCTCGCCCCCTGGTGGCTGGCTGCAGCATAAATCCTAATCCTGTCCCCTCCATGTTAGCAGATGGGATATGGGTCAAACTAAAACTTAAAAATCAAACTAGCATACCTATCAAATAGTTTTCCCAAAGATCATTTCTAACATTGTATGTACTTGATCATGCTGATTTATGTTCAAGTGGAAATATTTTCTGATTTCATTTTTATTTTTTTTGCTTTAAAAAGGGTGCGTGACGTCAGATTGACAGCTCATGTGCATGCGCTTGAGTTGGATGGGTGTATGGGTGGGACCTCAATACCCCAGCTCCACCCCCTGATTACTACGGCGCAGAGTCTGGCCCTAAATGATGTCAACAGCGCACAATGGCAGTGCCCGTATCAGTGATATTTTGGCTTCATTTTTGTCATTTTGGTCTATTGTTGATGCTTAATTTATACTTCTGCGGAAAAAGCTTGTGCAGAGATTTGTTTTGTCTGTTTTCAACAGAATTACATAAAAACTACTGAGCCAAAAGATATCTCCAACAACCTTTTTACTGTTCAATATTAGATTACTTTTTTTTTTAAATCACATGAAGTCATACAGGCCCAATATAAACATCCTTTGTCTTTGTCATCAAGACAAACGGCACAGATCTAGTTATTTGATTGGCTGTCCAGTCATTCATGCCAAAGCACCAGCCAATCGTATCCACCCTGTCTGTCTTGGTTGACGGACGAAGACATTCTGCTGGATGGGGAGTAAAAGAAGACTTGCAGCCAAAAACAGTAGCAAGAGGATTTCTCATAATGTCCTTTTTATTTATTTTATATTGAACATTTTGGGCCTCCATACTAGTCGGAAGATAATTGGAGATATATTTTCTTTGCACTCTCAAGACATCCAAAACTATACTTTTGTAGCTACTGTTGCTCACAAAAACTTTTGTCAAGATATCTCGACTTATTTTAACTCATCAGTTCTGCAGCCGCATTATGACTAGTAACTAGTATAACTATTTATAGATACCAAAAAAAGATAATTTAGAAATGTTCAATAGACCTTTTTCACAGCAGGCTTTTTAGCTTGTCATAGCAGGAAAGCACAGGTGTGGTCCAAGTTCCAAGAGCTTGGATCCTACATTTCCCATAATGCAACTTTGATTAGACACTCCCAACCGGAGATTGTTATTATTATCTCACACTTGGCAAAGCTCCTCCAGAGCCAGAGAAGTTACAGGCTACATAGTACTCTCACAATGGATAAATTCAACTCCATGTGTAAAACTAGTAGAATTTGACCAATAGGGGGAGGTGTTGAATTTGAGTTACAGGTATAGTTTAAAGGGAGCTATGTGGAATTCATGTCTCCAGTAAAACTGCATCTTTAACTGGATATGTCATCTAGTCTGGAGTTAGACCAAGTGTAATGATATATCTTTCATTAGTGTTTATACTGTTTATTCATACACTTTTAGCTATTTTTCTCACTTGTGAGCAGAGTCCATGTTAGTTTATCAGGCAAACAAGGGTTTCACTTTGAGGTGGGAACATGAGCTCAGTCCCAGCCCTCACAGACTAGACAGGCTGGTTTTCAGCAGTGGATGCAGGCTGTGTGGTGCTCTCCTCTGTGTTTACTGTGGGCTCAACGGAGACACGTTTACTGACGATGGAAACATGTGACTGGCGGTGGCTGACAGCCTTCTCTATTGGGACGTACCGCTTGGTGAAACATTTCCACAAGTGCTTCCATACAATGTACATGAGCTCTACAAAATTCAGAGTGATACACAGTATGGATGTGCAGGCCATGATGTAGAGGAAGATCTTCTTCTCTGTGGCTCTAGCAATGTAACAGTCCTCCGTGTTGGGACAGGGACTCTGGCTACAGCGGAGCAGCATGGGCACCTCAAAGCCATTGTACAGGAAGTAGAAAGCAAGCAGAGAGCCTACCTCGAAGCTTATCTTGAAGACAAGGCTGATGATGTAGGTGCAGAACAGACCTCCATCAATGCTCCCTTTGTCCTTGTACAGTTTCCGCTTGTGTTTGGCCTCCCGGTGCTCCCTGTAGGCCACATGCAGGGCCACCAGAAGTGACGGGGTGGATACCACGATGAGCTGCAGAGCCCAGAGGCGCACCTGAGAGATGGGGAAGAAGTGGTCGAAACAAGCATTTTCACAGCCAGGCTGCTGGGTGTTGCACACAAAATCCTTCTGCTCATCCTTCCACACCTGCTCGGCCGCTGCCACGTACACCAAGATCCTGAAGAGAAAGACCACGGAAAGCCAGATGCGCCCGATCACTGTAGAGTACTTGTTCACCCCGCTGAGGACGTTCTCCAAAAAGCCCCAGTTCATCTTTCTGCGAGTCTCCTGTCAAGGAATAAGCCAACAGTTGGAATTGAATATAGCACAGCAGGCTTTGGAATATTTGGGAGAATTGTTGTTCACAGAAATACAGTGCCTTGCGAAAGTATTCGGCCCCCTTGAACTTTTCGACCTTTTGCCACATTTCAGGCTTTAAACATAAAGATATAAAACTGTAATTTTTTACAGTTTGGACACAATCATGAAGTGGAACGAAATTTATTGGATATTTCAAACTTTTTTAACAGATAAAAAACTGAAAAATTGGGCGTGCAAAATTATTCAGCCCCTTTACTTTCAGTGCAGCAAACTCTCTCCAGAAGTTCAGTGAGGATCTCTGAATGATCCAATGTTGACCTAAATGACTAATGATGAAAAATAGAATCCACCTGTGTGTAATCAAGTCTCCGTATAAATGCACCTGCTCTGTGATAGTCTCAGAGGTCCGTTTAAAGAGCAGAGAGCATCATGAAGAACAAGGAACACACCAGGCAGGTCCGAGATACTGTTGTGGAGAAGTTTAAAGCCGGATTTGGATACAAAAAGATTTCCCAAGCTTTAAACATCCCAAGGAGCACTGTGCAAGCGATAATATTGAAATGGAAGGAGTATCAGACCACTGCAAATCTACGAAGACCCGGCCGTCCCTCTAAACTTTCAGCTCATACAAGGAGAAGACTGATCAGAGATGCAGCCAAGAGGCCCATGATCACTCTGGATGAACTGCAGAGATCTACAGCTGAGGTGGGAGACTCTGTCCATAGGACAACAATCAGTCGTATACTGCACAAATCTGGCCTTTATGGAAGAGTGGCAAGAAGAAAGCCATTTCTTAAAGATATCCATAAAAAGTGTTGTTTAAAGTTTGCCACAAGCCACCTGGGAGACACAAACATGTGGAAGAAGGTGCTCTGGTCAGATGAAACCAAAATCCAACTTTTTGGCAACAATACAAAACGTTATGTTTGGCGTAAAAGCAACACAGCTCATCACCCTGAACACACCATCCCCACTGTCAAACATGGTGGTGGCAGCATCATGGTTTGGGCCTGCTTTTCTTCAGCAGGGACAGGGAAGATGGGTAAAATTGATGGGAAGATGGATGGAGCCAAATACAGGACCATTCTGGAAGAAAACCTGATGGAGTCTGCAAAAGACCTGAGACTGGGACGGAGATTTGTCTTCCAACAAGACAATAATCCAAAACATAAAGCAAAATCTACAATGGAATGGTTCACATATAAACATATCCAGGTGTTAGAATGGCCAAGTCAAAGTCCAGACCTGAATCCAATCGTGAATCTGTGGAAAGAACTGAAAACTGCTGTTCACAAACGCTCTCCATCCAACCTCACTGAGCTCGAGCTGTTTTGCAAGGAGGAATGGGCAAAAATGTCAGTCTCTCGATGTGCAAAACTGATAGAGACATACCCCAAGCGACTTACAGCTGTAATCGCAGCAAAAGGTGGCGCTACAAAGTATTAACTTAAGGGGGCTGAATAATTTTGCACGCCCAATTTTTCAGTTTTTTGAAATATCCAATAAATTTCGTTCCACTTTATAATTGCGTCCCACTTGTTGTTGATTTTTCACAAAAAATTACAGTTTTATATCTTTATGTTTGAAGCCTGAAATGTGGCAAAAGGTCGAAAAGTTCAAGGGGGCCAAATACTTTCGCAAGGCACTGTATGTCAGTGTTTTACATTATTTACAAATCTACCACAAATTACAAGCTTTAAACCAGTGGTTCCCAACCTTTTAAGTCTGAGGTACCCCCAATGCCCCGTGAGATAAACACATGTTTAACACTATTCATTATATAAAAGTAGATATTGTTAAAATAATGTATACCTGTTGAACTGTACAAGGACAAAGGGATTAGGGTGGCACCTAAATCATGATTGCAGCTGTCTTGTCCTGCTCTGCGCCCTGCTATGCCCTGCTACACCCTGCAGTGCCCTGCTACACCCTGCTACGCTCTGCAGTGCCCTACTATGCTCTGCTGTGCCCTGCTACATTCTGCACACTATGACTTTTAAATAACTACCTGTATAAATGTCTGTGCCCTTCTTGCTAACTAGTGTTCAAGTACATAACTGCAACATCTCGTGTTTCAGCTAATATGTACTTTTATTCAAATAAATATAATTTATATATTTTTTTCAAATGAGTTAAGCTGCACCACAATCTTTCCGCATACCCCCTGGCAACGACAGAAGTACCCCGTGGGGTAGCAGTACGCCTGGTTGGGAATCACTGCTTTAAACTGTATATTCACACAAACACAGGTGCATTTACTTCAGTGGATACTGTGCCTCAGTGGAGTAAAAGTAATTTGTAAATATTCAAATAACCTCAAGAAACAGCAGGGCAGTTGTCCTGCGCATATGACTATAGGACTAGGATTTTTACAATTGCAAATCATACCTTATCACATTTCCTTCTTTATTCTAATAGCTGTTAACATCCTGTAGAAATGTTTTCAGTGGCAATTTAGCTGCAATTCTTTATCAAGAATATTACTTATCACAGAACCTAATGGGTCTCAGCCTATGGTGCAACACCCGCTTGGTAATCTGATAGTGATTTAGTAATCTTATATTGTAATCTTCATTTTTCACTGATGTTTTGCGCTTAAAGGACTGCATATAATTTTCAATAAAGACTATTTTATTGTATTCGATTATGGATCCAACAGTGTATATTCTATATCTTCTCAAGGCTATCTATCGTACATTGTGATATTGATGTAGCTTATTCTTACATCAACATAGAAATTACTTTGAGACATCCGACATTTAACACCGTTTGATAGAGAAACTATGTAGTTCGTTTGTTTACTGATGTAACAAGTATGCAGTTGTAAGGACAGAGCACATCGTACACGAGGATATAGGCCCAGTGTTATATGTAATCATATTATGATTTAATGTGCGTGATATCTTATCTCACTAAAAAAAAAAAAAGTCTGTGTAGACTTTAATGAAAGATAAGTGAGAGCAGAGAACTTACCGGCGGTGCCCGGGGGATTTCTCCTCTGTGTAACAGCAGGTGGTGTCGGGGAAGTATAGCGTGTCCTCCGCTGCCTGTGCACCTGCCGAGGACAGCTGTGCCACACCTTATTCAAATCCGCTCATTACAAACAATACCGAATGGTATTGAATATATCACACGCTTTATTACGTTTGGTCTTAAAACAAACATAGTTGGTTGTAAAATTAGACTTCAAGAAATTGTGTGACCAGAGTCTCTACTGTAGTCTAGATCACCTGTTGAACATGCAAGTAGGCCTATCAGTCACCATGGAGCTCTAATGCAAATTTGTGCTGCCGTCCTGTTGAGGCTCGGTGTGGGGGAGGAGAACACACACACACTGCATCAGTGTGTTTTGTTTGCTGATTCTTCCACCTGGAGTGACTGTCGCATGTAACTTTGATGAGAGGCAGATCGCATTACACTGCTGATGAATATTGCATGGACCCTCAGGTCCATGTCTCGCTGGTGTCTCTTATTTGTCACGTTGCCTTTAACTCTTGTCCAAAGCATATTATAGGTCTGCGTGTATGGTGGTTTATATATATTCTTCATGTGTGTCTGCGGTAGTTGTAACGTTGTATTTGTAACGTACAGCTGCAATTTATCAATCAACAAAGTGAAACAGTAGAATGGTTGCAGTAGGATATACCAACCACTGGGAGGCGCTGTTCCCTTCTAAATAGTAGGCTAGCCTACCTCTGGGTAAAGAGAGGTAAACTGGGATACTTAACCAATCATGTTGGTTGAACACCATCAGAACTGTTACATATAACGTTAGCCTAATACATTAAAGTGTCTTCTTTCATTATACGTAGAATTATATGACAACATTTTTGAATAAGAGGTTTTGAGGTTGTCAATCCAAACCTCTTAGAAAAATGATTTTCAAAAATGGAATTTGCCTTGGTGAAAGGTGCATACATAAACAAACCGTCGGTAACACTTTACAATAAGGTACACAAAAAAATAGGTAGTTAATGATTAGTTACTGTTTTTTGAAAGAGTAACAAATGATTAGTTACTGTTTTTCAGAAAGGTAGTTACTGTTTTTTGAAAGGGTAACGAATGATTACTTAGCCTACTGTTTTTTAAACGAGTAACGAATGATTACTTACTGTTTTTCAGAAAGGTAGTTAGGCTACCGTTTTTCAAAATCAGTAACTCATTTGTTACTCTTTCAAAAAACAGTAACTACCCTTCTGAAAAACAGTAACTAATCATTAACTACCTATTTTTGTGTACCTAATTGTAAAGTGTTACCAAACAATCATATACAACATTAAACAATAAATACAGAAAAAACAAACAAATATATACAGTGAGGAAAATAAGTATTTGAACACCCTGCTATTTTGCAAGTTCTCCCACTTGGAAATCATGGAGGGGTCTGAAATTGTCATCGTAGGTGCATGTCCACTGTGAGAGACATAATCTAAAAAAAAAATCCAGAAATCACAATGTATGATTTTTTAACTATTTATTTGTATGATACAGCTGCAAATAAGTATTTCACCACCTGTCTATCAGCTAGAATTCTGACCCTCAAAGAACGGTTAGTCTGCCTTTAAAATGTCCACCTCCACTCCATTTATTATCCTAAATTAGATGCACCAGTTTGAGGTCGTTAGCTGCATAAAGACACCTGCCCAGCCCATACAATCAGTAAGAATCCAACTACTAACATGGCCAAGACCAAAGAGCTGTCCAAAGACACTAGAGACAAAATTGTACACCTCCACAAGGCTGGAAAGGGCTACGGGGAAATTGCCAAGCAGCTTGGTGAAAAAAGGTCCACTGTTGGAGCAATCATTAGAAAATGGAAGAAGCTAAACATGACTGTCAATCTCCCTCGGACTGGGGCTCCATGCAAGATCTCACCTCGTGGGGTCTCAATGATCCTAAGAAAGGTGAGAAATCAGCCCAGGACTACACGGGAGGAGCTGGTCAATGACCTGAAAAGAGCTGGGACCACCGTTTCCAAGGTTACTGTTGGTAATACACTAAGACGTCATGGTTTGAAATCATGCATGGCACGGAAGGTTCCCCTGCTTAAACCAGCACATGTCAAGGCCCGTCTTAAGTTTGCCAATGACCATTTGGATGATCCAGAGGAGTCATGAGAGAAAGTCATGTGGTCAGATGAGACCAAAATAGAACTTTTTGGTCATAATTCCACTAACCGTGTTTGGAGGAAGAAGAATGATGAGTACCATCCCAAGAACACCATCCCTACTGTGAAGCATGGGGGTGGTAGCATCATGCTTTGGGGGTGTTTTTCTGCACATGGGACAGGGCGACTGCACTGTATTAAGGAGAGGATGACCGGGGCCATGTATAGTGAGATTTTGGGGAACAACCTCCTTCCCTCAGTTAGAGCATTGAAGATGGGTCGAGGCTGGGTCTTCCAACATGACAATGACCCGAAGCACACAGCCAGGATAACCAAGGAGTGGCTCTGTAAGAAGCATATCAAGGTTCTGGCGTGGCCTAGCCAGTCTCCAGACCTAAACCCAATGGAGAATCTTTGGAGGGAGCTCAAACTCCGTGTTTCTCAGAGACAGCCCAGAAACCTGACTGATCTAGAGAAGATCTGTGTGGAGGAGTGGGCCAAACTCCCTCCTGCAGTGTGTGCAAACCTGGTGAAAAACTACAGAAAACGTTTGACCTCTGTAATTGCAAACAAAGGCTACTGTACCAAATATTAACATTGATTTTCTCAGGTGTTCAAATACTTATTTGCAGCTGTATCATACAAATAAATAGTTAAAAAATCATACATTGTGATTTCTGGATTTTTTTTTTAGATTATGTCTCTCACAGTGGACATGCACCTACGATGACAATTTCAGACCCCTCCATGATTTCCAAGTGGGAGAACCTGCAAAATAGCAGGGTGTTCAAATACTTATTTTCCTCACTGTAGCTACACACAAAGTAACTGTTGCATAAGAAAAAAGGCTGAATGGGTTGAGTGCTAAATTTGCAAAGAGTATGTAGGCTAGTATATGCAATGGGCAGATGTAAAGTCCAGGATGAAGGTTAGTGCAAGATGATAGGGATGGGGAGGGGTTAAGAGTCAGTGTTAGTGGGGGTCTGGGGCCTTGTTGGTGAGGCTTACTGCTGAGGGGAAGAAACTGTTTTGGTGGCGTGAGGTTTTGGTCCTGATGGACCGCAGCCTCCTGCCAGAGGGGAGGAGTGACAGGGATCCGCTACAATCTTTCCTGCACCGCCTCAGCGTCCTGGAGGCGTAAAGGTCCTGGAGAGACGGCAGATTGCAGCCAATCACCTTCTCAGCAGAGTGGATGATAGCCTACGCATGATTCGCAGCAAGTACATCCTCTGTTGTGCTTTTTTGATGAGGGAGCTGATGTTCAGCACCCACTGGACCTCGGGTGGTTAAGTTTAGGATAGCCGATTAGTCAGGGGATAGGACCTGTACAAATCAGGTTACGTTATCTTGCGTAAGCAGTGACGCCTGGCCAATGGTAGATATTGAGGGGCGGGTCTTGGCGTGGCCATAGTGGGGAAAGAAAAAATATCGCCAACGCCTTGAGGTCCTGGGAGATGATGGAGCCCAGGAAGCGAAAGGACACCCTCCTCGGGATTTCCCGCTCATAACCACCGGGGGCGCTGTGGCCTTTCAAGTTGTATTATACTTCACTCTCCTCTTCTTCAAACGTATCGCAGACTTCTTTGACTTTGAAACATGGCTGCGTTCCATATTAGAGAGACTTAGCTAGGTAACGTTAGTCCAAACCCTGCGATGTTAATTTTTCGAGCTTTGTTGTCATATATTTCTTCGAAGAGCGGTCGTTCATACGTTTGACCGGACATGACAGATAAAGATGTCGGTAAAGGGAAGGACAGTGCCGGGGAAAAAGGATACAGGACCCCCGGCCTGAGGGGCGCACAGACAACGACACTGTTCCGAGCTGTCAACCCTGAACTCTTCATAAAACCTGTAAGACTCAGACAGACACTCAGTTTGCTGTTCACTGAGCAAATATATAACCTTTAAGCTTGTTTCTGCTCGAAAAATAGCTTTAGCATAGCTAATATAAGTTGGAGTCTATCGAGCGTGCCACAAATGTAATGCAACAATTCCGTCACTCTGTTTTTAAATTAAACTGTCCATTTGATGCTTTTTTCTGTAATGTCTTATTCGCATGCCAGTCGTCTCGGCCTTTTAATGTTTACAGATACCTTTGAAGACATTCAGACGTAACGTTATCCACAAATAACTAACTAATCAGCAGTAGCCTGGTTCAGGTTTGACTTGTCCAAGTAGGCCTACAGCAATATGCCATATACATATAGACGTGGGTGTATTATTGTCTGGTAAAGCAAAAGACTATGACATTGCCCTATTGTCTGTGCGAGAAAGTGAATTATTTAACGTTAACTTGAAAAAAAGACTGATCTCCCAGTCAAGGACCACTTTTTTTTTTTTGCTTTATTCTGGAACTTTTAACCACATCTCACGGTCTTAATCAGCAAAATAAAGGGGAAGTAGGGCTAGATCTTGGATTGAGGTTTTGTCAAAAATCCATTTAGTCAGTTTTCATAAGGGAACAGTGGCATTGCCTTTTAACAAAACTGAAATCCTTCACTGTAACATAAAGCTGTGATCTTTTTCAGAATAAACCAGTGATGGCGTTTGGACTGGTGACCATCACCTTGTGTGTGGGCTACCTGGGCTATATGCACGCAATGAAAGAAAACGACCAGCAGCTATATGAGGCCATCGACAGCGAAGGGGAAAGATACATGAGGAGGAAGACTTCCAAATGGGACTGATGGCACATGTTCAGTAGCTGTGTGTGTGTGTGTTGTAATGACAGAGTGAATTAAAGCCTGACTAGACTGAAACAAGGACACCTGTCTACTTTTCTCTAAATGCTTCCATTAAACTTCTCTAATCTGTAAATACAACTACATTTCCACACAATAAGATAACTGTGCAAAATTAAAAGCAGTAGACATAACGTTCACTGTTGAAATTTTTTTTTTTTTTTTTTTTTTTACTGTTGAGCAGACAAAGAAGATGTTACCTTGAGCTCTGGGAACTTTTGATGGGGATTGTAATTAATGACATTTTGAATAGACAATTCCCAGCATGGCTCCAACCAACTTTACCCTGAAAGGTAGAGGTCCAATCAGATCAATTAAGAGTCATTTACACCACTGTGTATGGGCCTGCAGGACCTTTAACATTACATGATGAAAAAACACTTCTAAAATCCAAAACACTCCTTGGCTCATGGTAAGCAGTGTGAAGTATTAAGTGCTAAAACATGATATGGTAAACATGTTCTGAAATAAAATGGGATTTTAAACATTTCATAAAGTAAAAAATTCTATAATAAAAATGAATTCCAACAGAAATAAAAATCAATGTGATGTATGATATCACTTCACATTGTGCTTTTGCTTGTTGCAATTTATATATTGTTTCTGAATTCATACATACGATTATTCACTTCACAATGATTTGTTAATGTCTGTATAAGGACATCAGCTCATTTTTATGTGTTGGGTTATTCACATAGGAACTAGTACTGCAGAGCTGAAATCAACAGCTTACCACACACAGACATTTTATGTTTTATTAAACAACATAAATAATTCCAAGTACAGCTGAAAAAAATGCAATGTGGTCTTTATGAGGCACAGATGTCAGCTCAGAGGAGAATGTCAGTGTTGCTCCATTACTTGGCTTTTTCATCCTGTAGGGACAAACAGAAGGCTGTGTATTTGAAGGCCAACTGTCATTAAAAGTAGTCTTGCATGAAAAGGAGAGCATGAAAATGACTAAAACTGGAGTTCATTTTCATTAGGTGGTAGATTGAAATTGACAAATTCAATGTTATCAATTGAATTAAAGAGTTGTTTGCTTCATTCAGTCATACTTCAGTCATACTTAGGTTTTAATAATATAATGCCCAGATATGCACAGAAACCCTATTTAAATAAAATAAAAAGGTGAGATATTTTGTCAATTTCAACATTTTAAAAAACGTGTTTGAGGATGGTACCTTGATAACGTTAGCCAGCTCCTGCAGTGTTTGTTCATATCGGGCTTCCATACCCTTCAGGTTCTCTGGTTTGACAATCTGCTTTTGAATCCCGGGGCTTCCTGCTTCCACCACCATCTGAAGGAAGTTCTTCTCCTGAGTGGGAAAACACAAAAATAACATCGTTTTATACGGTCTATACATACTGCTTATGCTATTCATAAGTCTTTTTTTTCTGTCCGACTCTCTAATCCATATTTAAAATCGTATATATTTGTAGAAGTGTTTCACCTGGACTCCGAGCAGAAAGGTGAAGGCCAGGCCTGTTTTCCCTGCCCTTGCGGTTCTTCCAATCCTGAACAACAACATAAAAAGCCAGGACAAAGTCTCAGCCAGAACACAGTATGATAGAGCTACACTGGACAATATGAAGGATTACCCATAATCCTGGTTTTTGATATAAAAAAAATATATATAATCACATATACGTTTGATGGACCACTCACCTATGGATGTACGTCCTGATGTACTGCGGTGCATCATAATTCACAACACATTTGACCCCGTCGATGTCGATGCCTCTGGAAGCTGCGTCTGTGCTGATCAACCTTCAGGGTGGCACATTAGTTCAAATCATTGATCATTAAAGCTCGCACTGCAGGAATTTATGAATGGCTAAGTAAATAAATACATATACAGAAATAAAACACACACACACACACACACACACACACACACACACACACACACACACACACACACACACACACACACACACACACACACACACACACACACACACACACACACACACACACACACACACACACACACACACACACACACACACACACACACACACACACACACACACACACACACACACACACACACACACACACACACACACACACACACACACACACACACACACACACACACCCCTTCTTAATGTGTATCTTAAAGTGCTCATATTATGCTATTTGGCCTTTTCCCTTTCCTGTATTGTGTTATATATCTTTTTTGTGCACGTCATAGGTTTACAAAGTGAAAAAGCCCAAAGGGACTTACCATCTCCAACAGAAAACACTGTTCACAAACTGCTCCAAACAGCTCTATTGTAGTCCAGCCTTTACTTCAGAGACAAACGCTCGTCACTTTGTAACACACGTTATAATGCTCGTAGGGTTGCACGATATTGACAAATTGCAATTGATATTGCAATATCGATTATGAATATTGCGATACCGATATTAATTTCGATATTTTTTTAAACATATGTAAAATTACAAAAGTTACAGGAAAACGCATCAAAATAGATTCATAACAAATACAACACAAGGTTTATTTCAACTGACTGTCATATTGGACTGGTACAACATGAATAAATAAATAGCATCCATGTCTACAGAAAAGGACATGTTTTACTGGTTGGACAGTATAAAATACATAAATAAAGAGAACAGGACACAACTTTTCTTTCGCTTCTCTGATTGGTTCCGTTTTGTTGTCTCCATTTCTTCACTTGCACTGTCACTCTGTCGAAATATGCACATGTGGTACACTCCATAGGGTTTGTCACGTAGTGGCCCCGTGCGCTGACGTGCACCAACATGTACAAGTGGCACGGTAACTGGCCAATGAAACATGATCATTACAGCGTTTGAAGCGGGCTCTAAATCAAACAACTAAGCCACACAGCCAACGGACGGGACGCAGTGCTCCACAAAATAAACTAAATATTGAACACTTTCCATATAATATTGCGCAACGTGATATTGCGATAACGATATTGAGTCGATATATCTCGCACCCCTTAATGCTCGTCTAGCTGCTAGCGTAGCTGGACCTCATACTCTGCTTCTGACTGGCTAGTAGTCCTTATCTAGGTACTGTCCATGTGCGACTCCCAACAAAGATGGAACATAAGTGAGATGTCTCACTCTGTAGCTAAAACAGAGAGCTCAACACACAGGGTGAAAAGAGGAGCTGCAGCAATGTGCAGTACAACAAAAATATGGTGTTTTTTGAAAATAAAACAATGTAAACCTATTCTGGTACAACCTCTAAATACAATTATGAACCTGAAAATGAGAATAATATGAGCACTTTTTAATGTGTAACTTGTATACTGTAGATTGTCGTCCAACTCTTGACTGTGTATAACAGCTATATGTTTAAGTTTGCTTGTATATTTGTCAGCTATCTACTGAACCAAACAAAACAAAAATACATTTCTTAATGATACACAAGCAGCATCAGCACTCAAGAACAGCTGGACGGTGACACACATTTTGGGAAAGTAAATTATACATTTAGCTGTCACTCCGACATGCATGCATCGCATTCCAGCCACTTTAACATGCCAACCAAGCGGGGACTTTTATAGTTAGTAATTAGTTCTCATGTAAAACGACACATAATTCATGACCACTATGAATAACAATGTATGAGCCAATAATAATGAATGATCCAATAGCGTGAGAGCTATGTGCATAGGTTTAAAGCAGCCACTTGGACATGGCTCAAGGGTAATGTGACTATCTGTAATAATGTGTTTACCTGTGATAAAGGTTCAAGACTATTAACCGATCAGCTCATGATCTATAACATGCTCCTGCTCTTGTTTGTAGCTCAGAATTGAACACTTGTAACATTTGGCATGATGATAAAAGAGCTGTCTGGAAACCAAGCAGTCCATTCAGGTAAACAAGCTTTAAAAGTGACATAATGATGCCAATGTAAAGCGGTGTTCAAGTGGATGTCGAAAAGTAACTGATAGATATTTAAAAGAAACTTGTGTTAAGCTGAGAACTTAATTTAATGCAGCGTGTGTGTGTGTGTGTGTGTGTGTGTGTGTGTGTGTGTGTGTGTGTGTGTGTGTGTGTGTGCCGCCTCCCCCCCTCCCCATCCTAAAGCAGTAAAGCTAGGGGAGCCACGCTATGTTCAGTATATACATAAAATTGAATAAAATGTCTGATGAAGCTTGCTGTACTGAAACGTATGTTCACAAAACCCTAATGTATCGCAAATACGATGCTTTTGCTACATATGCTCGTAACTTATTCTCCAATACAACGGTGTGCATGCAGGTACACAGACTCACAGTTGGATCTTTCCCTGTTCAAATTCCTTCAGCGTCTTCTTTCTCTCAGCAGGAGAGAGTCGGGAGGAGAACTCAGCCGCCTGGATTTCTCCAAAGAGCTGCACCAGCAGATAAAGTCTGGAGGAGGAAAAAAACAAACAGAAAAGGCCACGCTAAAAGAGTCTGCAGCACTTGAAATTTGGAAAGATGTACACAAATGGGTCTAATAGGTTTAAACTGTTGCTCTCTCGAAAAAAACCTGTGTGCAGTTTCTCTGGAGTTGGTGAAACAGAGGATGGGGCTGAGCTTCATGCGCAGGATGAAGTGGAGGATGAGGAGGGGCTTTTTGCTTAACGTACAGGGCACATAGTACTCCTAAAAACAAAAAGGTGCAGTCATTATCAAAGTCACCCAAGTCTTTGACAGTGTCTCATCATCGTTGTCTGACACCACAGTGCTCTGCACTTCCATGTGTGCCTGCGCCCCTTCCTGAAGCTCACAGCTCCTCTCTTACCGTGAGACCTTGGGGGAAGTTGAAGCAGCCTTGTTTCTGGGCGGGGGCAGCTGCTGTGGTGTTGCCGTTGCTGATGGTGCTGGAGTGACTGTGGATGGAGCTGAAGAGTCTGGGCTGGTGGAGGCCCAGCTGCTGCAGCTTCTCTGGGTTCTGTGTAAGGGTGGCAGAAAACAGCAGCTTCTGCAGTGGCATCTGAGGTGGAGACAGACTGAGAGGGGAAACGGATGCTTTTTGAAACTTAAAGCTCTGCAATGGTAAAGCTCTACATTCAGTTCATATTCTACAGTTACACTGCCTTCAAAGTGGAGCTCTAGTATTATTTTAACCCTTGTGTTGTCTTCCCGACTGAACTTGCGGTCCTTCCGGGGACAAAATGTTGTCGCTTTTATTTGATGATTTTTGGCGCTTTTTAAAAATGTTTTTGTCCCTCTTTTCAAACGCTTAAAAAATTGCCTGGATGCCAGCCAAACTTAGGCCCCGCCCACAACATTTGAGGTCAAGAAGTTCGGTCTGGACTTGATCCGTTGTGGAGCAACTATACTCGAACCAGAGCTGTTCGGACCAATCAAATTGTCAGGGCGGGCTTTATACTATGATTAACAGTAACATAATCAAGTCACCAAAGAGCTTTGGTTGAATTTGTTTAGAACAGAGATGGCTGCCGCTGGAGAATTGAGATGTGTCGATTCCGCCATCGCGTCTGTTATAGAAGATAACGACGGCGCATTCATTTTAAAAGAGGAACAGAGAACCGCGATCACATATGTATACACATTGCCACACCCATCCGCACGACATGGAAACTGCCGCCCCTGCCTTTGCTCTGTGGAAGCCTGCCTTTGACTTGCAGCTTCTGTGAGGTCTGTCTCCGTTGCTCTGATTGGTTGTAGGTCTATCCAATTGAGTGCAGAGGCATTTTCTTTTCTGGTTCGGTTGAAACACGCCCCATATCATTTAAATGACATACCTCATTTTTGAGTTTGAAAAAAAAAACAAAAAAAAAAAACCCAGAAATTATGGATTATTTTGACTAATAGTTAAGATCAGAGGATGCTGAGTGAATCACAGACTATCTTATGTCAACGTTTAGTCAAAATACTGTTTTAAAACCATTTAAACATTTTGTTTTTCAAATGCTATGAAATTGAATAAAACAACCAAAATTCAATGAAAGTAACCATTATTTTACCTGCAAAGCATGGGGCATCCAAGTTATTTTGGGGCAATTTGGTTGTAAGAAACAACTTCAGATATAAAAAAAAAATTTGACCCGAGGACAACACAACAGTTATAGTGCATAGTTTCTGCCACCCCCATGAGGAATTCTAAGACCCTGTTTGCACGAATACGCTCGCGGGTGAAAACGACAAAGTATTTTATTAGATGTGCCTTTCGTTTATACGGCGACGGCATTTTTGGGGGCAAAAAAGTGAAAACCACCCTCCAGAGCTCCACCGTCGCGTTCCCGTCTAAAGGGTAAAAAACGCACTGTGCGAGAGAGAGTGACTGTGTGTGTACCGCGTGTTTGTGTGTGCGCCGCGTTTGTGCGCCGCATGTGTGTGTGTGCCGTGAGTGATAGCGTGTGTCTGTGCATTGTTTTGAGCAATAACTCCACCTCCTCGTCTGTCCAAACAAAATTGTCAGCTACATCGAATTTCACACACTTTTACATCACCATATACACGCAGATTTCCCCCCAAAAAAACATTGTCTAAACGTAGAATAACAAGTGAGAATGCAACGCCACTTTTGTGTTTTCTCTTCAGATCGTTTCCGTCTAAGAAGCAAACATAACAGCCTAAGTGACCACACACACACACACACACACACACACACACACACACACACACACACACACACACACACACACACACACACACACACACACACACACACACACACACACACACACACACACACACACACACACACACACACACACACACACAGACACACACACACACACAGAGAGAGAGAGAGAGAGAGTTGTATGGAGCTGATAGTCTTAATTAGCTTTGTAGCAACTCATTTGGCAATGGCTTGAATGTAACATTTTTTTTAATATCAAAAAGTTACGCACTAAAGCTTTAAAAACATAATTCTGCTTGAATGAAGAAGAAAAAAAAAAGAACACATTCCTGAAAAAAGTCTGAGTTTCATCTCCAACCACTGAAAAGAGACTGTGTAGCTTCAGGTGTAAACACAGACTCACCTGGCTGCTGTCACACAAGCTGGCTCAGTCCGCCTGAAGATGGACAGGGCTTCTGCTCCACTTCCTGATCTGTACACCGCCTTCACCACCTGACTGAGCCAAGACTGGTGCATGCTGTCAATCATCCTGTCAGCCTCGTCGATAATCTGGGATGGATGAGAGAACCAAAGAAGTACAGCAATGGTAGATGGCGGACAACGGACTTCAATGTCAGGTATATCTGCTATGCTTTGTCAAAATACTGGGTTAAGTTATACAGATTTTAAGAACTCACAAGAAACCTGAGGTGTTCCAGACTTAAGCCTGAATTCTTGTTGATGTGATCAACCAGTCGACCTGGAGTGGCCACTACAATGTCTGCTAAACTGCGTCTCATGCCGCCTCTGCAAGAAAAATCAGAACACAGATAAAAGAAGCAGTATAGTGATCGATTCGATTTTTTACAACATACAAATAATCAAAAATGAAAATAATATGTCCTGAACAGCTGCTGAAGCGCCCCCACTATTATGAAGGTGAACGTACCGGTGTTCTGAGAGTGAAGCCTGCTCTGCAGCGAAAGACCTCTGACCAGCCAGCATCACGACTCTGAGAGCGGTTCCTTCAGCGTGCGATGCAAACACTTTGCAAACCTGTACACGGGGACATTTTCAATCTATAGAGTGAACGTTACTGGATGATGTTATCCAGGTTCTGTTTGGAAAGGTTCTGACCTGCTGGGCGAGCTCTTTGGTCGGCAACACGGCCAGAGCCCGGACTTCACACACCACCCGCTCCATCAGCACCTGATGGTAGAGGACATCTTTATTTCGTCTGGAGAGACTTACTACATGTTCCCTCTTCATACATACACATGCAGTAGTGTCGGACAAGGTACTTTTAACCCTCCTGTTGTCCTCGGGTCAAGTCTAACCACTTTTCAAAAGTTTTCTATATCAGAAATGTGGGTTTCTTTCAACAAAATTGCCCAAAAATAACATGGATGCTTCAACGCAGCGCTTTTCGCAATTAAAATGTTAAACGTCAAAGAATGTTAACTAAAATGACATAAGAGCGCCAAAAAAGCGACTGAAGGCATTGAAAGCCTAGAAAACAGCAGAATAAAGCTTTGAAAAAAAGCGTCAAACAAGGAACAAACAATGTTTTAAAAAGCGACAAAAGTTCTCTTTTAAAAAAAAAAAAAAAAAGTGTCGAAAAAATTATTGATACTGATTTTCAGTTTTGACCCAGTAGCACAAATCAAATATATTACATATTACAAGCTACTCTCATTGATGTCAGTGTCACTGATTTCACTACTTTTGCGTTATTTTTACTGTAACCACAGAATGACGACTAGGCATTATAAAATGGAAGAAGGTAATGTTTCATAGCGGGTAATCAAAGCAGATCTGGCCCATTCCTGCATTCACATGCAGCAGTTACCACTTTGTATTAAAATCGCCCGCTTATATTAAACGCTTTAATGTAGTGAGTATCCCTCGTTTGTAAAGAGATTCCTTGCACGTTAGATACAGCCGCTATAGGGTCTCTTCTGCAAACCAAACGTACAGTCTGACTCCGCAGCCATCTCAGCCATTTCATTTCAGCAACAGAATTCTTCGGTGGACTTTTTTTTTGGGTGCCACACTATGGGTGCGAGACTATGCGTTACTTGACATAGTAAATGTAATAACATTACCAAAATCCTAAGAGTAAAGCGTTATATTACTTTGTTACTGCTAAACGTAATATACTGCATTACTGTAACCCCCCCCAAAACTGATGCCTATACATGTATGTCTCTCTTGCTCATAGAGGATGGCGGGAAGCTCACCTGTATGACAGGTATCACAAATGCAAGAGTCTTGCCACTGCCCGTTGGTGCGGACACACAGATATCTCTGGGCTTGTAGCCGCCTCGTCCAATCAGCAGCCCCTGCTGTGCGCTCTCCAAGATGGCTGGGATCACCTCTGCTTGCACTGTGAAAAGGTGACAGTATTGGTCACAACTGTATTTCACAGGTGTACGCACAATATACCAAGCCTTCACCACTACGTCCCTTCACAGTGGATTTTTCCACCCCCACTCCCAACGCCTACACCACATGCATGCACAACACATGCACCCTTTTTTTTAAGCTACATAGACACCATGTATATCTGATTTATTATAACAAACAAATACAGGAAAACAACACTGATGTAACATCAATATTAAAAGGCCCATTCTCAATCACTTGGAACTTTGGAAACCCGCTGCTGAATACACAAGTAGATACAGCTTGGGTCTTTACCTGGGAAAAGGTGCTGAATGCCATTATTTTGTAGTTTTTTCACAAGTAGAGCCGAAAGTTCTGGGATGTCAGAGATGGGGACCAGGTTGCTTTTAATGTCTCTGTGAATCACATCCGGCTGAGCGAGCCACTGAGGCAGGACTCTGTGTACCTGCGAAAAGAACCACACGCACATACAAAAACTGTGTGGGTGTTTGTCCACAGAGGAATACTAATGATGTTGGTGGTCCTTTCAGCACCCTCGACAAATGACTGTACCTTTTGGATGGGTTTGTTCTCGAATCCTCCCAGAACCGTGTATCCAGTTGGAGCAGAGGTCTTGCCCGTGGTTTGTTTTAGTGTGACATTTTCTGTCCCAGTTTTCTCTTCTTCTCCTCCTCCTGTGTCCTCCTGTCCATCTCTTCCAGTCACAGGAGTGCTGTCTGATAGACCTTTAACAGAGCTGCCTAAAAGACAAGACAAACAAAATCATTTAATGCATATTTTGTTTAGCGGTAGGGCGAAACCGATGCAGCATTGTATCGCGATATTTTCCGTGGCAATACTGTATCAATCCATGGACGCCAAGTATCGATCTTTTATTATATAAATTGCACATGAGAATTTAGCCTTTTGGTACTAGAATAATGAGATCAATTGCTTTTTCAGTCCACTAGATGGAAAATTTAAGTGAGATGAACAAACCAAAGAAAGCGTTGCTGTTGACAAAACAGATGTTGACATGATTTTGCTTTGGGGACATAAGTCGGTAAAAAGATAATGAATTGCAATATATTGCAGAGTATGGCAATATGTTTCAAATCGCAATGATATAGTACCGTGATTATATCATATCTTGGGGCAGGTAGTATGTACATGACAGTGGCACACTTTTGAACAGGCCATAACTTTCATTTTTGTTTTCATCTTAAACCCCAAATATAGAGTTTTACAGTCACTTGGGGGCAGGGGAAGAAGTTGTAAACATAACATTGAGTTATTATTACTTCATAAGAATTGTTATAGCGGTTCTTGCACGAGGCCCAATGAGCTGAAAGACACTTCAAAGCTCTGTAGAGCGGAGGGGCATGGCAGAGCTGGTGATAATTCTCGGTGAATTCCTCACCATGAATGACTCCTCGTTTTATCTCCAGAGTCCGGCTGTACCGGACTCTCCCGGTGCTTTATTTAAATATAAAATGTTATTTATTTTTTTGGTTAATTGGGGTTTTAGTTACTCAAGCATGGTATACATTTTTGTTTATGAAATTGTCAGACAGGAAAATGCATGAATATTCTGTCAAATTAGGTAACACAGACTCATTGCCTTCACTGTACCGATCATGCTCACTACCGTGCCCCCCCCCCCCCCCCAAAGGCCCATTCTGAGCCAGGAAAAAGCCTGCAAGGCCTGGAATATTAATGTCTACATTACCTCATATTTGGCATTTCTGTACTACAATGTCCTGCTACTTATTAGCCCAAATATATGAAGGCAATCAAATATCTGTGGTAAGCTAAAATCAGCTGATCATATTGGCCATGCTCTTTAAAGGGCACAATATCACAGTGAATGAATGTCCTAACATAACACTGATCATATCAATGATATGATATGGATATATTGCCCAGTTTTGGGTCAAAATGTGAGGATATACAAGAACAAGCACACACCTGACTGATCCTTTTTCTTCTTCCGCTTCTCTTTTGCAGCCGTCTTGTTCTTCGTTTCCTCGTGGACAGGCTCATCCTGGCTATCAGAGTCCAGGGCAATCGAAGGCACTACTTCTGATCTCCTCTTCTTGTGGTGCTTAGGCTCTTGACTATTGTCCTTGTCAGCTTTTCTTTTCGTTTTGGCATTCTGCTGTTCCGTCTGTTCTTTGGAGGGATGTTGTGTCTGTTCTGTCAAACTCTGTCGCTGCTTCTCTTTTGCCTTCTGCTGCAGTTTAGCCAGTAACGCCTGAGACCGAGACTCCTTCGAGACGCTCCCATTTCCCTCCTCTCCAAGATACCTGCGAGCAACATGACAGAATGTAATGGGTTACAGATTATTCCGTCCACTTTTTCAGCATAAGCAAAAAAAAAAAAAAAAAAAAAAAAAAAAAAGACATTTTGGTCAAAAATGAGCTATTCACACTCTTCTTTGACATGTTTTCAATATTATGTTTAGCTAATGCAAGGGAGCACTCAAGCAAGCTACGAAGAACCCTTCTGAAACATAGGGACGCATACAGTAAGGGGGGAGAGGGGAGGAGGATCATCCCAATCGGACGAACCAAATTGGCAATGACCCAAGGAAACAGAAAATTGACTATGTCTGTATTTGGGGCAAAGTGTGCAAAAACCTAAGAGGTCTGAAGATCCACCAGAGAAAGATGGCCTGCTCAAGGAAGGAACAAGTAATACAACGTGCAGGAGCAGTAGCTAGCAGGGCAGGTGCTGTAGAGCTTACTACAGAACCTGGTCAAAGGGAGAAGGCTCATCTTTGGAGGGCTGAATGGCAGTGGAGGAAGGGCAAAGAGGGGGCCAGAAAGCGCAGTGCATTCATTGCCAATCCCATTAGGCTCCTCCAAGACACTCCTGGAACAGAAGCGAAGTGGCCACCTCACTCCTTCAGTAGAGGAGATCAACCACCTTCTCAGTATCGCTTTCAGTGACACATGAGAGCCAGACCTTGGGCCGCATGAGGCACTGGTGTCACCCAAAGAAACAGGGACCAGATTCAACATCTCTGAGCCCACCCGTGATGGAGATCAAAGAAGCACGTAAAGCTGCAAGAGCAAGTTCCGTCCTGGGCTCCAGCAGAGTACCTATCAAGGTCTACAAGCAGTGCCCAAGGCCCCTAGTGCGACTCCAGAAGATCTTAAAGCTGTTCTGGCGGAAAGGAAAGGTTGTTGCTCAGTAGGGGCACAGGGAGGGAGTACGGTTACCACGACATGGAGCAGTTTCGGATCATCTCGCTGCTTAACAGATTGCTAGCTAATGTGAATTATAGGGTTCAACGATATGAGGATAATATCCAATTGCGATTATTTTGACCTATATTGTGATATGATTCACGATATTGGAGGGGAATGATCATTTTTGTATCATTATTCTCATTTTCATTGAAAAATATAAAAATAAAATAAAAATGTAAATGATTATAGTGTGATTTTCGCGAGGATTTAGTCTGCAGGGTAGGGTTTGCAGGCCGGGACGTCTCTGTAGCACCACAATACTTAATACAGAATGGTTTGACACATATTTTGCCTTTAACAAATATTACGCCCTTCTGCAATTTGGATATTGCATTAGTCCATATTGCGATTTTGATAATATTGCGATTCATTGTGCAGCCCTAGTGAATTGCACAGCTTGTGTTTGTTAGCAAGAATGGATGTAATTTTAAACATGAGATGAACTGTGCAGCTAGCTACCTGCTGAACATTTTAATGATCTAATACTAACACCACAATAATCTGAAATGGGTTTTTGGGTCTGTTTATAACTTACTACATACTTACTACTACTACTGACTACATCCAGAGCTCAGAAACTGACAGACAAGGTGAGTTTGTCCAGGAAAAGTGGAGGAAAAGTTAAGGATATTTTAGGAGCAGAAAAGACGAGAGCTAAAAGATAACATGACTTGCCATCCATCAATATATCCTCAGCAAAAAAAAGAAACGTCCTCTCACTTTTAACTGCTTTTATTTGCAGCCAACTTAACATGCATGAAACTTTGTATGAACATAACAAAATTCAACTATTAGGAACTAAACTGAACTAACATAAATGGAAAAATGTGTCCCTGAACAAAGGATGGTCAAAATCAAAAGTTACAGAACGTTACAGGGAAGACATCCTCCTCCCTCATGTGGTACCCTTCCTGCAGGCCCATCCTGACTCAACCCTCCAACATGACAATGCCACCAGCCATACCGCCCGTTCTGTGCACGATTTCCTGCAAGACAGGAATGTTAGTGTTCTGCCATGGCCGGCGAAAAGCCCGGATCTCAATCCCATTGAGCATGTCTGGGACCTGTTGGATCGAAGGGTAAGGGCAAGAACCATGCCCCCCCCCCCAGAAATGTCCAGGAACTTGCAGGTGCCTTGGTGGAAGAGTGGAGTAACATCTCACAGCAAGAACTGGCAAACCTGGTGCAGTCCATGAGGAGGAGATGCACTGCGGTACTTAACCCTTGTGTTGACTTCGGGTCACATTGGCCCGTTTTAAATTTTTGTTTTATATCAGAAAATATTGGACGTAGAAATAAGCGCTGAAAATGTGTAGAAGAAAAATTTTAAAATTTAAAACGTTTGAAAAAGCAAAAACAAAATTGTGAAAAAATGCATCACAAATGTCAGAAAAAGGTGTTTTTTTTTCAAGGTTGAAACGAAGACAACACAAGGGTTAATGCAGCTGGTGGCCACACCAGACATTGACTGTGACTTTTGATTTTGACCATCCTTTGTTGAGGGACACATTTTCCCTTTTCTGTTAGTCACATGTCTGTGAAACGTTGTTCAGTTTAGTTCCTAGTAGTTGAATTTTTTTTATGTTCATACAAAGTTTTACGCATGTATGAACTGAAAATAAAAGCAGTTGAAAGTGAGAGGACGTTTCTTTTTTGCTGAGTTTATATAATGCAGTACAGTACATAGAGGAACGAAATTGTGTTTCCTTTGACCTAGTGCAAAACAAAAGAATGAACGAATAAACAGGGTGAAAACTACGAGATACAAAAACAGGCACAGAACAAGATAAAAGACAAGGCACAGGCATATAGTGCAATAACAAACATGTAGTGCAATAATAGAAAAAGAGCACACACAAAAAAATTTAAAAAAAAAAATAATCAGCAAATAGTGAAAGAGAGAGGAGAGCAGACAGAGGTACACTGACGAACTGTTAACAAATTAAACACAAGAAGAAAACATAACTGTTTTTGTCAGGGCTTACGTGCAGTTTAGTGTCAAATTATTTTCCAAAAAGTGAGTGTCCCAAATGATGAAGGTCTTATCTGAGACAGGTTAGGGTTAAGGGTGCGGGTAAGGTTAGGGTAGCACAGGTGGTTTAGCAGGTTCATAATTAAGGACATTGTATATGGGGAATTTGGGACACTTAACTGCACGTTTACCTTTTGTCAGTATACATGTACATTAACTTCTCGTATTTATACCAAGTTAGAGTTAACTGTCTGCTATTTTAACGGTAACATGCGTTTCGGTATACTTTAGCAGTTAGACGCTTATAATTCCTAACATAAAATGAGTTCTCCGTATTTAAAAGTTCTCTTTTTTTAAATACATAGCGTTAACGGTCTGTGATGGTTCGACCAATTAAAGAATACTTTACTGCTTACTAGTTTATTACGTAGTACCTTAAATACACTCAGAAGCCAGATACAACCATATAACTCCAAAGTCATGTAATGTAATGTAATGTGGAAGATAAGCCTACCTGTTTACAAGAAACAGAGACATTTCACCAGCAAATGCTAACACTCCAGTCAAGTTGTTGTATACTTTTCAGCTATCTAGCATTTGGGAATTATTAACATCGAGTAATTAACGACGTCCACATTCGTAAACGGCTAATAGTTCTTTAAAATACTGGAAACGCTTAGCTTCTGTTAAACTACAAAAAAAAGCACCACTTTATCATGCGTTTTCCACATGGATGTTTAGGTTTTCCCTTCCACTTTGTAGTGGACGCGGTTTGATGACGCCACTCAAGCCGTCGCCTTTTTAATGCATCGCCATTTGGGCGCTACAACTTAAAACTACAGTTTATATGTCAATTGGCTACAACCATGGCAGATGTATTTTTAAAGTGTCCATTACAACTACCCAACAAACCGAATTTAAAATATATAAATTAAATATATAAATGAATCTGATCTGTCTGTATGCGGCATATGTTGTAGTGTTTTAACAGAGATGATTGTAATATGTGTTTTTTGAGTGTACGTTGAATTGTATTGTGTGGCTCTAAAATAAAATGACAAAGCAGCGATATTAATTTTTTACTATGAAGGAAATTATTTGGATAAATGCCATGTTTTCATTTGGAATCTTTTTAATTTCATTTGGAAACTTTCATCTCCATAAATGGTCTGAAAGAAAAACCAAATGTTCACCGATTTAAATATGATATTAAATTATATTCTGAAACTTTAGGACTGACAAATAAAAAAGCCATCCCGGATTCTAAACATCTACAATGCCAAACCTTTTTAGTGTAAATTATGTACACCCATTTTTTTGTTCACGTTTTTCTCTCTGTATTTACTGTATTCCTTATGTTATTGTATTTTTACTTAAATAATTCTTAAGTTACTTGAAAATACAAGTTTTTTGAAAATACATTTTTTATTTATTTTTATTTTGCTTTATTTTATTTTTTTGTGGAATTTTTCGGTGCAAGAAAACAACTTTTGCTTTCAGAGCCAGTTGTCCATACATGGACTGCTGTTATAATACACTTTGAAAAGCACTATCGCAACTAAAACTTAACCCAACCATTTTTTAACCACCACATCCAGTAGTAATAAACTGCTTGGCAAAAGCATTGGGATGAAGGAAACAACAAAAATAAGAATTAAAAATTAAGCAAAAAAGTGGGAGGTTAGAACAAATGATCATATGAAGTTAGGGCACATGGTTAAATAAAAGAATGCACCTAATAGGGAAAACTATCCTAGAGGCTTTGTATATGTAATCTTTAAAAAAAAATGTTTAGCATTGTAGAAGGAAAATATAAAGCCTTAGAATTTTATAAGAAACTGGATTACAGAGATAATTTAGGTGATGTTTTGTTTTATTTGTTATATACACCAGTATGCTGCTAGGTGGCGGTAATGCGCCTTAAACGCTAGTTGCCACCCGCCATTAAACAAAAGGAAGAAGACGTTAACCAATCAAAACAAAGTTTGATTTTTTAAACTTGCAAAGCGGTCTATTTTACGTCAATGGAGCAAGAGGTTAACACCCTTTTATACATCCAAGAGTCACTCACTCACTCGTCGTTTTGAGACTATTTTCATTTGTCGAAGATGAATTAGTTTACCTGCTGATTGTATGATTGGTGTGTGACCATTAAAAAGGAAAATGACAGAGGAGTCGGCAGTTAAGGTGTGTGTTCGAGTCCGCCCGCTTATTGAAAGGTAAGTTTTGAGCCGACTTCTAACTTTAGCGTTAACGGTTGTTAAATTACTTAGAAACTAACGTTAAGTTACCTAGCGTTAGTGCTAATGCTAACCTTTTTTGTGCTAATGCTCACTGTGGACGTTCCTAAAGTAATGTTGGGTATTTGCTGTTGACTACATTTCGGACGTGTCTTTGTTTCAGCAAATACTCGTGTAACGTTATCTAGCGTTAACGATAAAAAAAAAAAAAAAAAAAAAATTAACTGTAGCTAGCTAGCTACCTAACTAACCTTAACGTTAACATTAGTTATGCGAAGCTAACGTTGGTGCTGTGAAGTCAATGCAGACGTTGAATGTGTTTTTTGTTGTTGTTTTTTTTTCGGTTTACAACAACGTTATAATGGAAAAAAGGCATTACAATTTGTGTCAACATGTAATAGTAATTGCACGTTTATACTAACTACTAGTTACATTAACTAGTTAATACTAACCAAACTAACAAATGTTCTTGGAAATATGTTCCTATATCCTTCCTTATCCAGAGGATAAGTAACACCAAGTCCTAGGCTACTTAATGAATCTAGTGTGCTGATATACACTGGGTGTATTTCTCACAAAATTTACAAAGAGGCATTTGTCTTATACATCTGAGAAAAATGTGTCAGAGGCCTAAGTGCCACGCTCTTTTCACAACGCATTAAACAACCAAGACCCTTATCTGTTATTGACATAAGACTTTTCACTACCTAACAATTGGGGATGATATTGAGGACATAAGGGACATTGGTTTCACTTCCAAATAGTACTTCTTGTTTTAGCTGAGCTTCCAAAACCCATAAAATCATCAGGGTTAATCAGGGATGTTTTTAGCAATTCAACCACAAATTAAATCCCACGGAGCAACACTAAACTTTGTCTCTTGACGATGTTGTCAGGAAAGTCTGTTAATGTTTCCACATGTATCTTGATTGTGTGTCCTTGTTACAGGGAGGAAAAGGCTGCAACAGAGAATGCAGAGCCTGTCCAGCTGTTTTGGAAAACTGATAAGAAATCAATCCATCAGATCGATAATGGGAATTCCACTAAGAGCTTTGGTTTTGGTATGTTTGGCAGCATGTGCAGCATCAAGAAATGTGTTTACTGGATTATGTGGCTCCTTTTGTGATATTTAGCATAGTAACAGAAATCCACTATATATATATATATATATATATATATATATATATATATATATATATATATATATATATATATATATATATATATATATATATATATATATATATATATTTTCACTTCCTTCTTTTGTTCACAGACCGAGTGTTCACTTCAGATGAAACAACCAATCAGCTGTACCAGGACATTGCAAAGCCTCTGGTCGTTTCCTCTGTTGAGGGATACAATGGTATGTATTGGAAACTGAATACAGTGAGACCTGCCTTGTGGTAATGTGTTGCTCCATACACTCAGGGCTGTTACATAGTCAACGCATGGGTACTAGAGGATGGTTACCCGAACTGAGCCTGACGTTACCCGACGGGCCGTCCCGGGTTCGGACATATTTATAAATGATGTTTGGGTTGGGCTCGGTCACATCAGCCCGATAAGGCATTGAACATTTACAATTTAAAAAAGCTTATTATGTCGGTGCACGCCTGTGTTAACGTGCGCTTGTTGCCCCATCTGCGCTGATGCACTCATCTGTTGACATTTCCGAATGCCTTCCTACAGTTGCTTAATAAAAGCGGGCTTTCCTCACAAACAAACGTATGTGCCATTTAGTATGAGGAAAAAAAGAGAGATTTTAATTGTGTCAGGCTCTGACATAAATATCTTTAATGCCTGTTGGATTCCGGCCGGTTCTGTTACTGCTCTGTCGGACGCGGGCCAGGCTCGGACAGAAAGATTCGGCACGATCCGCCCTCTAATGGGTACGGGTCCGCAAGGCTACGCATCGCTACGCTTCGGCCACCATTATGCGTCGATGCGTAGCAAAATGTGTCGTCCCAGTTTTTCTTACGCAGTGCTCCGATGCACGCAATACTATACGTTGTCAGTGGGGGCGACGCTTGCATCCACTGTGTAGACTATGAAAGGGAGCGCGTCGCTCGCGTTGACTATGTAACGGCCCTCAGTGTGGCTGCATGGTGTTTATTTTGTGTATTTATGTATTCTGTGTTTGATCCATAGGAACCATATTTGCTTACGGACAGACTTCTTCTGGAAAGACATTTACCATGATGGGGAGTTCCCGTAATCCCGGAGTGATACCTCTGGCTGTGGAGGATGTCTTCCAAACTATTACAAAAGTAATAATTGTTTCACATATTTGAAACCTATCACAGTTTGTTGTGTAATCACTATTCTAACCAATGACTGCTCTTTTGCCCAAAAGTTTCCAAATAAGGAGTTCCTTCTTAGGGTTTCTTACATGGAGATCTACAACGAAACGGTTAGCGATCTCCTCGTGGACAGCAGTAAGAGAAAACCCCTGGAGGTCAGAGAGACCATCAATGTAAGTGGGCTATTTAGAAGTTTAGGGTTCAGTGCTGTTTTATCAAATCTGAATCCCTTATCAAATTTTGTCTAGGTTTCAACACTTGAAATGTTAGAACTAATTAATTAACTCTCAAACATCCATAGACTAGGCCAACTGCAAACACACAAGCTATGCACTGAATGCCAGAAACCCTGAGAAGATGTACTTTCCTATTTTACATGATCATTGTGTCTTGACAAACATGCAGAAAAACATCTTTGTGTCTGACTTGACTGAGGAATTGGTTACTTCTTCTGCGCAAGCCCTGGCCTGGATTCGGAAAGGAGAAAGTAAGATCTGAGGTCACTGAACATGAGAACGATCCCTACGGGATGTACACTGCGGACTGTGTAACAACCCATGTGTTTCCTTCAATATCTGCCTCTGTAGAGAACCGCCACTATGAAAAGACAAGTATGAACCAACGGAGTAGCCGCTCACACGCCATTTTCCGAATGGTAAGCAACGTACAAGTTACATGTAGTATTCTGGGGAAATCTTTTTTTTTTTTTTTTTTTTTTTTTTTTTCATGATTTTAGTTTTTCTTAGATCCTGGAAAGCAGAGAAAAGAGCGATCCAGCATCAGGTGAAAATGCTGAAGGAGCCATCCTTGTGTCTAATTTGGTAAGTTTGCTCCTTTTTTTTATTATTGGCTTGTTTTCCATCATTCTGTTACCTTTGCTGTATCTTTGTTTGTGTTATAATTATTTGTTCACTTGCGATTTTGCTTCCACTTCTAGAATTTAGTGGATCTAGCTGGATCTGAGAGAGCAAGTCAAACAGGGGCTGAAGGTAAGGTTGAGTTAAATCCATAGACCCTTTTAGGTTAGTGATTTGAAGGCCCATGAAATGCATACTAGGCCTGATACTATGTTAGAGTTAACGGATTGCCCAATACAGTGTGTGTGTGTGTGTGTATATATGTACTGGGTTTACAATAATCCATCTGTCTCTATATTCTAGGCGCACGTTTCAAAGAAGGTTGCAATATTAATCGCAGCCTGTTCGTACTCGGCCAAGTGATCAAGAAACTGACTGATGAAAGCCAGAAGTGAGTAAACAATGGACATGGAATATATTTGCAATTTTTCATACCTCTCTGATTTCTACATCCAAAGACTGTAATGCTTTGTACTCAGTACCGCTATGATGATATTGTCATATCAATACTAAAATCTTCCCTCTTTCTGGGCAAAGTCTTACTGTTCCAGATATCTTTTCACTGGCCAGGCAGGCACAAAGGAGCATGACCACTTTATCATAAATCTCAATAATCAGTAAGCTAACATTTTGGGAAATATGTTAAAGGACACTTCCGGTGCAAAACGAATCTAGGGGTTAATAACAGATGTGTACCCACTCGATCGTTCTCTGGGACATGTTTTCATGCTAATCGAATGTGTTTGTAGCTTGAAAGATGCTAGCGCGGACCGCTGATTAGCTTACAACGCTAGTATTCGGGGCACAGGGAAAGTAAAAACAAATCGCTATTTTATACCACTAAAAAGGCTCAAAATATCACCAAACATCAACGGTAGCATAATGAGGGTCCCTAAATGTTAACCGAAGCATTGAGAACTTTGTAAGTGTACAGACAGTTCATTAAAAAGATAGATTATAAAGACAGTATCTCCCAAGACCCTCATTACGCGCTACCTTGTTTCATGCTACAAACACATTTGATTAGCATGAAAACATGTCCCAGAGAACGATCGAGTGGGTACACATCTGTTATTAACCCCTAGGTTCTTTTTTGCGCTGGAATTATTTATTTATTTTTATTTATTTTTTAGGCTCATGATTTGATTCAAAATCAATTTTCAATTCAAAAGCGGTTCTTGATTTAAAAAAAACAAAAAAAAAAAAAAAAAAAAAAACATTGCTCACCACTAATGTAATCTGCTTTCTCTCTCGGGAGTGGAATGAGAAGCTGGAACTATTTGCTCTCTTTTTACATTAACACAATATTGGGAGAAATTGGGGGGAAAACTAACACGTGATTATAATGATAAGGAAAATGCGTTGAGTTTTAATTGAAGGTGCTGAGTTTTGCTAAAAAAACAAACATTCTCTCATTTCAGGGGGTTCACCAACTACAGAGACAGTAAACTAACCCGCATTCTTCAGAACTCCTTGGGCGGCAACGCTAAAACAGTCATCATCTGCACCATCACTCCTGCTACTCTAGATGAGACCCTCAGTACTCTGCAGGTTGGTGCAGATTTCTCTTCTGCACATCTAATACCTCTTCAGTACCATGACATTTTGATATTCAATTGTTATATCATAAGTGCAGCTGTGAGAATTTAAAACAAAGTATTAAAGGGAGAAATCAAAGCCGATGTTTCACAAAATATTTCTTTTTGTATTAGTTTGCCAGCACGGCAAAGAAAATGAAGAACGACCCTTATGTGACAGAGGTGTCTGATGATGGGGCTCTGCTCAAAAGGTATCGCAATGAAATTGTAGACCTCAAGCGGCGACTTCACGAGGCAAGTGTGCTCACTTTTCTACAGTTGTGTCCGGTCTTACCAGTGCTTTGTTCCAACTGACCTGCCGTTGTCCTCCCCGCAGGTTTCTTCAGGCACGCAGACCACAGCGACGGAGAAGAAGGCTCTCTCCCAGATGCTCCAAGAAAAGGATCAGCTCCAGAGAGAACAAGAGGACAGGATCAGAAACCTGACCAAACTGCTGGTCACAAGCTCAAACCTGGTCCCTGTTCAAAAGGTAAAAAGGACCCCAAAAACAAAAAAGTAATGCTGTAGTTAAAGTACAGCTTTCTCTTCAGTGTCATAATGACTCTTGTCCTGTTTTTCAGATGCCAAAACGCAGGGTCACGTGGGGAGGAAAGATGCTCAGACTTGCCCGTCCGTCTGCATGTGATGGTGGCTCATCTGCTCTTAGCTTTGCAGAATCTTTCAATCGCAAGAGGAAAGCAGACCGCTCCTGTCTGACGGAGATTGGTGAAGGTAAGGAGGAGCCCACAAAATAAAATGTATGTGCACTCAGCGAATCATAATGAACCTTATAATTTTCGTTTCATGATTCAACAGCACTCTTGAGAAGTAGTAAAATGCATACATGGTATGTTTTAACAGATGATGATGACTTTCAATGGGAGATTCCTGATGAGCCTTCCTATGACATGGAGATGAGTCAGAATTTTGTGTCTGTTCGAAGGTCTGATGAAAGCTCTTATGACAGGTATAGTAGTTTTCACTTGAAAGACGGCAAACTTCCTTCTGTATAATAAAGATAAGGGTGGCTGATAAGGTGACTTAATTGTCTCCCATAGGAAAATATTGTCTTGTTTTATCATCCTAATTTTAAATATTTCATTCTTTTAAGAATGAAAGAATGCGTAATGGGATAAGACGGTGCACTGCACTAACACCACTAAACTGCAAGTTTTATGAATTGCAAAAGGGAGATTGCCCACTAAATACTGGCAGGGCGGCTAAACTGAGGATGATGTCTCACAGTCTACATTTCCCTCTAAATCCAGAGTGGCGGCGGTATCTTCAAAAATGTGTAACATTTGCAGTAGTGAGCTATTTTTTTTAATTTTTTTTTTTATCTACTTCCGCGGCCAAATACTATACCTAATCTCTAAACTCGGAAATTGTTTTAGTTTAGCCTGAAAATATTGTAAACAAATTAATAACATAACTAATTATGCTGGTCAGACTGTTCAGCTCTGTTTCAGACTGATACCTCCAGTTCAGGCTGGTCCTTATCCTCAACACGTGCCTTTTTCAGTGTAAGAGTACAAAATTGACATAACATTATTTATAATAAGTTTATTTGATTCACGGCTGCTACATATAGCGTTTTTTTTTTTTTTACCCGACAACCCAACTGCATTTTACCGCAAACTTGCGACTAGTTAACTTTCTAAAGCAGGCGCTTTGTATTCAGAATAAAAAAATATTTTTTATAGCACTTTTTAATGTGTGATTGTGTAAAGGTGTTCACGAGATACCAACCTTTCGTGAACTTGTGAATTTCGCCAGCCGTCTTGGTTTCTCCTGTCATGGAGATAGACGCTGTGTGCACGGGGGAGGGGCTGTGTGTGTGTGTATGTGAGTGAGACACAAGTGACAGACGGGGCAGAACAGGGAAAGGAAATGCAGCTGAACGAATAAGCTGCATGTAATAATAACTTGAAATAATAATAATGAACCGCAATGTGCGGCGGCAGGTGTTGATAGTGCGGCGTACTGCCAAAAATTAGTCTGTGTGGGAAACGCTGTCCGTGTCCTCCTTGGCTACTAGCAACTGTGTGGGGGAGGGGTGGGCCCGACAGTTTTGTTGTCAAGCAAGTCCTAAGTCACTATGTTTAGACTCAAGCAAGACAAGTCAAGTCCCTGCTCTGGTCAAGCAAGTCGCCATGTTAGAAGCGCTTAAACAGCCAAATGTGTTTAAAGTACAACAGTCGTATGACGCAAGTGTAGTAGAAACGGACCTGGGTGCAAATCTGCACATTTCAAGTCCGTGTAGACTGCTTCCCCTAAAGGGTGCATTCATTTCTGCAGTTTTTTTGTGTGCTATTTTACTGTGTGGCTTATATTGTGTACTGTATATTTATACTGTAATCCAGCTAACTCAAACTTAGCCTTATGCTACTGTATGTGGAATGAAACCTTTTTCTTTGAATGCTTGAAGGTAGTTCAGTTGTTCAACACATTAAGTCATCTGTTTTTTTTTTTTGTTTTTTTTTTTAAATCTTTTTTTCCAGTCCCAAAGACTTTGTGTCCCCAGACCGTATGCGTGAGCTTGCAGGGAAAGTGTCTGCCCTGGAGCTGCAGCTGGAAATGGAGAGTCAACAGAAAGAGGAGGCTTTGACAAAGGTAGAATCCTTACATGGCAGACTGGCAGAGCTGGAGCTGCATCTGCACATGGGGGGCCAGCAGAAACAGGAGGCCCTGGAGAAAATGCAGACAACAGAACAGAATGTGGCTGAACTGGAGCTGCAGCTGCAAACTGAGGCCCTAGAGAATATACAGACATCAGATCAGAGGGTGGCCAAACTGGAGCTGCAGCTGCAAACGGAGGCCCTGCAGAAACAGGATGCCCTGGAGAAAATGCAAACATCTGCTCAGAGGGTTGCCGAACTGGAGCTGCAGCTGCAGCTACAAACGGAGGTCCTGGAGAATATGCAGACATCAGCTCAGAGGCTGGCCGAACTGGAGCTGCAGCGGCAAACAGAAGCCCAGCAGAAACTGGAGGCCATGGAAAAGGTGGCAATGTTGGACTTAAGAGTGGCAGACCTGGAGAGGCAGCTAGAAGATCAGAGCCACACTCTGAATAAAACTGATCAACAGGTATGCTGTATTTAAATATACCTCTTTGACCTCCAGGTAAGAGTAGAAATCCTTAATTACACATTAGAGTAACACCTTATGCATAATGTTCCCTGTTTTTAGTCTTGGTTGTGTTGTTGGCTGGGTTTAGAACTAATCGTTATACCTTGTTTTCCAGACAAGGAAAGACTTTGCAGAGACAATCCAGCTGTGTGAAACTCTGGCTACAGAGAAGGTAATGCTTGGAGGAGCGCCTCTGCTGTGACTATAACTCAGCTTGCATCTCTTTGTTTTGCATCCAAAAGCAGAGAAAATCCTGTTAACTTAGCTTATGTACTGTGTACAGTAATGTTATTTTCAGTGTTTTAAAAAAAAAAGTATTAACCATTTCATATATTCGTGGAAACAAGAGCTTTAAAACCTACCACATGGATGATTTGTTTATTTGTAGGCCTGTTGGAAAGAAATTCTACGGAGACACAATAGTGCAATGTGCTGCTAAAACATTAAGGGAATTGTTACATTGTAAGGTTGACTTAAGCAGGTAACTGTTTATACATTTGAAAACTCAGAAAAGAAGGAAACTATTCAGAAACAACGTATGTTATTCAAGCGGTTAGTTGACGAAAACAGCATTAGGGCAATGCATTTCAAGTGGAAATGTTACCGCTCCTTAAATTTATCAAATTGTATGTTTATAGGACATGATTGTTGCTGAGCGGGACTATCTGAAACAGGAGATCAACATGTTCATAGAGCAGACTCAAAGTCTGGAGAAAGAGAATGCTGCTCTGTCACAGGAGATGGCGACGAAGAGAGAATTGGAGGAATTCAAATCTCTGGAGGAGGAGTTCAGGAAAGAGCATGAGGTAATTGATTTGGTTCCATTCAGGCTTCACGCATACTGCTTGGTTTAAAGGACCGTAGAGTAGGATGTACCCAGTTTGACTTTTATTTACACTGTACATTTTATTTGTGCCATCTTACAGAATGAGTTGCAAAATGAAATATCTCAGTTGAAGAAGACCGTCGAATCCTCTACACTGCAATGCCTGGAGCTTAAGGTAAGATGACATGCTGAGAAGGAGTTCCCCCCTCAAGTTTATCAATCTGAAATTCTCAAAGTTTTGCGGTCGGGAGCGGGCATACACATTGCGGGAGCGGGCGGGAGTGTAACACGCACGGTGCGGCCGGTAATGGTCAGAAATTCCGCGCGAGCGGAATGAAGAAAACTGTCCTGAGCAGGGTTCTCTCTCACACACTACTTCACCCACATTGAATCTTGTCATTTCATGGAGGGGCGGCAGTAGCTCAGAGTGAAAACATTTTTTATTTTTTTTATTTCCCCTTGCAGGTTTAATAAAGTATTCAATAATACAATTATGTAGATCTTCAAGCCCCATTCCACTTTTTACTCACAGAACTTTTAGTACTCCAGTCGCCGACTACATGACTGTTAACACGTGTACATTAGGGTTGAAATAGTTCTGCACTCCAGTTGCAGTTTTGTTAAATATTCTTTCTTTTTTCCAGAACAAACTAGAAACTCTGTCTGAGGAGCTGAAGAAGAAAACTGAATTTGCAGAAGAACTTCAGAGTATGGTATGTGATGATTTTTTTTTTTTTTTTGGGGGGGGGGGGGGGGCATTTTAGGCCTTATTTTTGATAGGACAGCTGAAGACATGGAAGTGGGGGAGAGAGGGAGAATGACCTGCAGCAAAGGGCTGCGGGTCGAACTCAAACCCCGTGCGGCAAGGACTGAGCCTCTGTACATGGGGCGCGCGCTCCACCAGGTGAGCTACCTAGGTGCCCCATGGTATGTGTTCTTTAATTATTGTCTTATAACCTGTAAAAATAGTAGTAGTAGACACAAATGGAACATTTTGAGTTTTGGTCACAGGGGGTACCATATTTTGTTTATATTGTGGAGCGCTGCGTCCCGTCCGTTGGCTGTGTGGCTTAGTTGTGTTTGATTTAGAGCCCGCTTGAAACGCTATAATGATCATCATTTCATTGGCCAGTTACCGTGCCACTTGCACATGTTCAGTACGTGACGAACCCTATGGAGCGTACCACATGTGCATGTTTTGAGAGAGTGACAATGTAAGTGAAGAAACATGTCCTGTTCTGTAGACATGGTCCTTATTTATTTATTTATTTATTTACTGTATTTATTTATTTATTTATTTATTCATTCATTCATTGATGTTGTACTTGTCCAATATGAATCTGTTTTGATGCGTTTTCCCATAACGTTTGTAATTTTACATGTTTAAAAATATCGAAATTAATATCTATCGCAATATTACATTTTCTCAATATCGTGCAACCCTCTTGTAAATGTTATTAAAATCTCAAAACATCAGGTTACATGTCACATGTTTGCATGTTAAATGTCATATGGGAGACACTCCCATATGACATTTAACATGCAAGTGAACATTTAACTTGCAAGTGAAAGTTGAAGCTGTGTAAAAGCTGAAATTTCAAGCTGAAGTGATCAAATAATTAAGCAGGTGACCTGTCATTAAGCAGGCTAATTCCGTCATGTTGTGTCTTTGCAGAGCGGTAAGGACTTGGTGCAGGAGGTGGCAAAGCTTCGTCGCTCTTTGGATGACGCAGAGGGGCTCAGCAGAGATACAAAGAAGGAATGGGCTGTGCTGCGCAGTCGAAACATCACTACAGAGGAGATGAATGTAAGTGGAATTAACACTTCTGTAGTCTGAAAATCTTCTTAGCTTTTAAGCGTTGAAAGTGGTTAAACTTGTGGTTTAAGGTGCACGTGCGAACAAAAGTCTATTAGGTGCGACTAAACTTTTTCATTGGTCATACCGGTGCATCTTTGGCGTTTCAGATGATACCATTTTGATCACGTGCTCTGCCGTGCTGTCTTCGGTGTCTGTATATTTTCCTGCTTTTTTATAGGGCTGCACGATGTAAAGAAAGTCATACTGTGATTTACAATACTGCTATTGTGATATAATGGTATCATGAGTCTACTTGCTTGATTATCAAGGAAAATGCACAAAATACAAACATTTTGAAATGTCAATTTCTCAACAAAGTTAAACAAGCATAAAAAGAAATGCATACATAAAAAAAGTGCAATCCTTTTTTATTTTTAAATAACTTCAAAATTTACAAAACTAAATAACAAAATAGACATTTTTTGCTTTTCGCAACAGGGCTAAATGAAATAAATTGAACAAGAAAAATAATTGCATTTAGGATGTGTGTAATATAGTAACTAGTGATTAAGTTAAAAAATATAATTTGTACAGCCTCTTCTTAAAGTCTGCATGCTCTGAACCCCTCTACGCTTCTGCTAGACCTACTCATCTGATCAACACGACACACGCACTACTGCCTAAACATACTGATTTGTCATATCTTTAGTGGATGTTGTCACGACAGTATAGTATAGGGCTTAATACATCCATGGGGTAGCGTAATTCAGAGGGTAGATAAAACTAACTTTCTGTTGTATATGACCGTATGGTCGAGTAGAACTACATAAAGCAGGTTTAAAAAAAAAATCCATAATCTGGCTCCTCTGGCACCACCTACAGCCTGTAGTGCGATTTGCAAAAATCCACAGCTCCCTGTTCAGATTCACCAATCAGGGCCAGGGGGGGGGGGTGTCTACAGGCCCTGACACACCAACCAGAAGGGCCGACCGTCGGGAGAAAAGGCAGTCAGATTGATCAGTCGGGTCCCCGAGGTCCAAAAAATGCCTCAGAACACACTGAGGCGACGCAGACTTGAGTGTACGCTCTGCGCGTAATACGTCTCCGTAGCTGCAGGCGGTGCTGCTCTGTATTGTTTCCGTTAACAGTCTGATTATTTCCCAGAAAATGCGTCACGTGGTTCTTTTTTCTCCGGAAATTCACAGCCAGACTGTCATGGCGGCTTGTTCAGAATACGTTCTCATATTGTACTAAAATAGTTCACCCAAACGTGTTTCTGAAAACATTTTAAGCGAGAAATAGGCCGTGCAGTTTCTGAATCTGTCTTCATTTCAGATTGACAAAGGTCAGTTTAAAAGATTTTTCTCAGATTTTGAGAGGCTCATCCACTCCCCATTTCCGGGCGAATCCCGACTGCCCTCTCTCCGACTGAACATGTCGGGTCGGCCCAAATGAAGGCCGACAGCTCCTTGGACGGCCGACGGCACGGGACACACCGAACAGACTTGAGTCACCGACCTCGCCAGACGGTCCGACGTCTAACTGCGTGTCAATCACTGCTCATGCACATGCATTCATGCTCCCTTGTGGGGGGAGGGTCTTACGAGACCATTTTGGGCTTTAGCAGAAAACTGGGAGGGACTGAGAAGTTGTCGATGTTCAAATTTTTTGGCTAAGTCCTGGATCTTCACAATCCTACCTACAGCACATTTTTAATTGAACTATTTTGGTGATATAATCGTGCATTATCAGCGCTACATGGAGAGAAAATAAAATCAAGTTTATTCCCGTGGCTGTTTAAACAGACTTTAAAATGTTATCTGTTTCTACCAGACGGAATGAACACATCTTACTAGGGCTGCACAATTAATCAAATTTTAATCACGATTTTGGCTTCCCACGATCAAATTCACGTGATCGCGCGATATTTACAATGCTTCATTCCGTTCATAGAACGCTCTGTATCAAAGTTTTTTTTTTTTTTTTTTTCCCCCAAAGCTCCATAAACCACTCTCTGAACACGTGCCTCCAAGAGCCAATCAGAGTTGTTCCCTGCACCGCGCAGCTTAGTTTAGATGTATACAGTCAGAGGACAGAGTAACGTGAGGAAAGTTCCACAACAGATAGTCGGTCATAAGCCGTCACGAGGTGTACCAGTTTACCAGTACACGCAACATTTTGTCCCGTCTGTGTTGTTTTTCAGACAACAGCAGTGACCAGTGCTAGTTTGAGTCTTTTAGCTCATAGCTTTAGCGGCAGACTGTTGTACGTCCCGCTGTTGAAATCCTCTACAGTGAAATACAGTCGCACTACACCGTTTAGCTGTCAGCATTTTAGCCGTGTTTAATCCAGTTACTACTGTAGCTAATGGTAGGCTAACGTTAGCTGCTGTGTAACGTGTTATTAGTGTTTACCAGCGTGACATGCAGCGATGTTTCTGTTGCCTCTAACAATCTGTTTTGAAGCATCTTAGCGCAAGGCAGACATTTAAGTGGCCCCATAATCCGCGTTGCTATTTTGTCCAGTAGATGGATTTTAACATGTGGCGTTAACATGAACAGAAAATTGCGTTGCCTGTATCTTTTTCACGGCAAATGCGCATGTTTGGAAAGCGGTCGCACGACAGCTGAAATTGCATACTCCTTCGTAGTATCTTTCAACAAAGTAGCACAATATGGATGTGAAAGCAGCTATAATTAGCCTATATGACAATACAATTTGTTTTGGTTAAAATCAACAAATAATCGTGATAATTAATAGTGATCAATTTATTGATCAAAATAATCGTGATTATCATTTTGGCCATAATCGTGCAGCAATCGTGCTATGTGATTGCTGCATTGGTCTTTGAAGAGTTTTACTGACAGCTTTCACACCAACCTTAAGAGCTAAACCCCAATGGGCAAGCACACCAAAATTGGTTTAAACAGCAAATGGTTGGCTTAAGTATTTTGGAATCTGTGAGACTGTGACATGTCTATTACATGGCGGGCTGTTTGGCTCTGTGTTTGTCTTGATGATTTTGTAATACTTATGCCAGTGCACCAATACAGTGCCTTGCGAAAGTATTCGGCCCCCTTGAACTTTTCGACCTTTCGCCACATTTCAGGCTTCAAACATAAAGATATAAAACTGTAATTTTTTGTGAAGAATCAACAACAAGTGGGACACAATCATGAAGTGGAACGAAATTTATTGGATATTTCAAACTGAAAAATTGGGCGTGCAAAATTATTCAGCCCCCTTAAGTTAATACTTTTGTAGCGCCACCTTTTGCTGCGATTACCGCTGTAAGTCGCTTGGGGTATGTCTCTATCAGTTTTGCACATCGAGAGACTGAAATTTTTGCCCATTCCTCCTTGCAAAACAGCTGGAGCTCAGTGAGGTTGGATGGAGAGCGTTTGTGAACAGCAGTTTTCAGTTCTTTCCACAGTTTCTCGATTGGATTCAGGTCTGGACTTTGACTTGGCCATTCTAACACCTGGATATGTTTATTTGTGAACCATTCCATTGTAGATTTTGCTTTGTTTTGGATCATTGTCTTGTTGGAAGACAAATCTCCATCCCAGTCTCAAGTCTTTTGCAGACTCCATCAGGTTTTCTTCCAGAATGGTCCTGTATTTGGCTCCATCCATCTTCCCATCAATTTTAACCATCTTCCCTGTCCCTGCTGAAGAAAAGCAGGCCCAAACCATGATGCTGCCACCACCATGTTTGACAGTGGGGATGGTGTGTTCAGGGTGATGAGCTGTGTTGCTTTTACGCCAAACATAACGTTTTGCATTGTTGCCAAAAAGTTTGATTTTGGTTTCATCTGACCAGAGCACCTTCTTCCACATGTTTGGTGTGTCTCCCAGGTGGCTTGTGGCAAACTTTAATGAAGGCCAGATTTGTGCAGTATACAACTGATTGTTGTCCTATGGACAGAGTCTCCCACCTCAGCTGTAGAGCTCTGCAGTTCATCCAGAGTGATCATGGGCCTCTTGGCTGCATCTCTGATCAGTCTTCTCCTTGTATGAGCTGAAAGTTTAGAGGGACGGCCGGGTCTTCGTAGATTTGCAGTGGTCTGATACTCCTTCCATTTCAATATTATCGCTTGCACAGTGCTCCTTGGGATGTTTAAAGCTTGGGAAATCTTTTTGTATCCAAATCCGGCTTTAAACTTCTCCACAACAGTATCTCGGACCTGCCTGGTGTGTTCCTTGTTCGTCATGGTGCTCTCTGCTCTTTAAACGGACCTCTGAGACTATCACAGAGCAGGTGCATTTATACGGAGACTTGATTACACACAGGTGGATTCTGTTTTTCATCATTAGTCATTTAGGTCAACATTGGATCATTCAGAGATCCTCACTGAACTTCTGGAGAGAGTTTGCTGCACTGAAAGTAAAGGGGCTGAATAATTTTGCACGCCCAATTTTTCAGTTTTTTATCTGTTAAAACAGTTTGAAATATCCAATAAATTTCGTTCCACTTTATGATTGTGTCCCACTTGTTGTTGATTCTTCACAAAAAAATACAGTTTTATATCTTTATGTTTTGAAGCCTGAAATGTGGCAAAAGGTCAAAGTTCAAGGGGGCCGAATACTTTCGCAAGGCACTGTATCTGTATATATTTTTATTTATTGAATGTTTCTTGTCATGATCTCCTCTCCAGATGACTCTGAATGCCAACTTTGACAAGATGGAGGTTGAGGTGAAAAGCCTGCGCTTTCAACTTGAGACAGAGAAGTCGCACTTCAGAAAGATGCAGAGCGATCTCCAAAAAGAGCTGAATGTGGCGTTTGCCGAGAACACCAAGCTCACCACTCTGCTGGATGGAAATGTCCCAAAAAGTACGTTTTTAAAGTCAGGGTGTTTATATAGTGTAACTCTGCACATAAAACCCGATTTTGCAAACATTCAGTCCATAAAATTGGATCAGAGTTGTAAGGTGTCCTCTGTCTCCAGATCTTATAGACAGCATTGAACTTGAGAGAACAGCGGCCCAGCTGAATAGAGAGCTGACAGCATCTCGAGAAGCGGAGGGAGCCCTCAGAGCTCAGCTGGAGGAGATAGCTTCATTGCAGCCTCTTCCAGATAAGGTGGAGAATTTGACGAAGCAGGTGAGTTCTCCAAACATCCTCTATGGACAGTGTCAGATTGAGATGGAGCGCTTATTACAGTGATCAGATGTAATCTTGTGTCAATCAACTTTATTAGTCACATGATAAATGACACACATGACAGAGAGAGTCAGGATGCAGCGCCCTGGTGAGACCCTCTAGGAAGAGTCAGTTCATGGCTACCATTGGAGAGGCAGGCTTGCCTCTTTTTTTTGAAGATGCAGTAGCTGATAAAGGCTTTATTAAATTAGATATGCCCTGATTGTTGGATTACTTGAAGACTCAGACATGACATTCCTTGTCAAGTCAGAGACCTTTGCTGTCATATTTTCTCTGGTTAGGTTTTCTCTTGCATTAAAAACTGTAGATCAATTAAGTTGTAATGCAATAAATGTAACCTGATGTTTTTTTTTTATTTGGATATCTAGCTGGATCAGCTGACTGAAGAGCTCCGGTGTGTGAGAGCTGAGAAAGATGCTCTCCTGTCTGAGAAGGATGCTGGTGCTCAGAGTTCTGCGGAGGAGATGGAAAAGCTGCTCTCTGCGGTTACTTCTCTCACTGCAGAGAGAGACCAGCTCATGAGGGACCGTCAAGAAAACGTGGAGATGGTGAGAGACTGCACTACTATTTGCAGATGTTAAGATAACAACACACATCTATTACAATATTTTTGAAAGAAAAAAACCCATTTTATATTGTTAAACAATTAACGGTCTTATCTAATCTCACAACGGCTTCGTACAGCTCTTGATACAAACTAGGTTGCTTTCACACCTGAGCCGTTTGGTCCGATTTACTAGCCGGAAATTCCAATCTTTCACACAATTTACAGACTTGTATATGATTTAATGGATAATGACTTTCAAATCTATAATTTATTATGACCACACATCACTCCTCTTCTGTGTGACAACGCATCATAATCGCCTTCCCCTTTACGCGCTTTGACCATGTGAAATTTGTTCACAATGTTAACACTAACCGAACCAAATGAAAAATGCAACAGTGTTTCAACTTCACCCACGATTCGCAGTCGACCGAACTGTTAGGTGTGAAAGCGCCCTTAGTTCATTTTTTTTTTTTTTTTTTTTTTTTTGTTTCTCATTCTTTTTGCAAATCTGTACAAATATTACTGTAATTGTAGTTATTCTGTTTAGTTTCCTGAGAGCTGTTGCCGTCCTCTTTAAGTCAACTGCCCCTCACTCTTAAAATCAAAAACAGGCTGCTATACATAACTAAAGCGTGTGGCAAAATTTCCCATAACTCTCTGACTGATTTAAAATCGCTATATGAAACAAAGACCTTGAAGGCCCAGTCGGTCCTGGCTGATATAAGCCACCCCCTGAACAGCTACTTCATGTTGTTGCCGTCTGGCCGCAGATTCTGTCTGCCTAAATGCAAGACACAAAAACTCTTTTTTTTTTTTTTTTTCCTGCTGCTATAGGCATTGTTAATAATTCAATGAGTTGTGGACTTCTGTGTAGTATGTATTTATTTGTGCCCTCTATTGATAGTGTCTGTTGTTTGTATGGCTTATGTGTTTATGTTGCATTCTATTGCTGCACAACGAATTGCCCCTCTGGGATAATAAAGACTCCTTGAACCTTGCGCAATGTAACCTCCAGCTGCTACTTTTGAGTTTTTATGGTTAAACAGGCTGTTAAGTATCCCTATTAGTGATTACTTTGGCCCCTTTGTTGCTTTTTTATTCACAATGTTTTCTTTATTTTCTTTAGGCTGCAGAGACACAAGTTCTTCTACATTCTCTCCAAGAAGAGCTCCAAGAGCAGAGGCATAAGAACTCCGATCTGGTGAAACTCTGTGAACAGAAGGAGTCTGATTTAGGGGAACATGTGAGTGAAATGTTACTGAAACAGTTTTTTCTAAACTAATCCTTCACTGTCAGTGTTGTGACCATAGAAATGCCGCTTAGTGAGTCTTCATGCTTCATCCACACAAAGCACATTGCCGTCGCCGTGAGTGACAGCTTTATTCGGCTCGTTTTCTGTGAACGATGTGGTGAGGGGGGTAACGTTAAGGCGGAGTTAGCAAGCTAATGTTAGCCAACTCACACCGGCTGGCTCGCCGTGCTTTTTATGCTGCATCGGTTACAGAGAATGAGCCGAACGGCGGGCTGGGTCTAACGTTAGCGGTCCGCTGACCCACTGCCGCTGGGTCTAACTATCCCTCCTCACTCCCCACAACTCCGGTGAACATCTCCTCCAAGCGAGCTGTGGCACAGTTTACGGCCCCACTGACGCGCATTGTCATCCATTCCTATGGTTGTGACTGATGGTTGGAATTTTCCCCAACAGATGCAGAGTCTGTCACAGGACCTTCAGAGTGTGCGAGCTGAGAAAGACACTCTCCTGTCTGAGCAGAATGCTTGTGCTCAGAGCTCTGCAGAGGAGATGGAGAAGCTGCGCTCTGCACTTGCCTCTCTCACTGCAGAGAGAGACCAGCTCCAGATGGACATGCAGGAAAATGTGGAGATAGTGAGTTATCATGTGACTTCTTGCCAGTCCACATTTTAAAATGCTTTCATTTTCATCAGCTGTCAGCTTTGGTCCCATGTCACAGGGAAAAGAGAAACATTTTCTTTTTACCAAATAGATGATTGAGAATCAGGAGGAGCTGAGGACAGCCATAGAGAAGAATCGTGAACAGAAGGAGCGCATCAAACAGCTTGAGACTGCTCAAACATCCAAACCGGATGGTCCTCCTAATGAAATGAGTGCACAGATGGAGGAGCTGCAAACACGTGTAAGTTTTTACATGCATCCTCAAAACTGGGTCTTTTTTTTTTTTTTTTTTTTTTTTGCAAAATGAAATCTTGAATTGCAATAACTATGTGCTTCGTTTTTAAGTATTCATGTAAAGGCACCTGGGTAGCTCACCTTGTAGAGTGTGCACCCATATACAGAGGCTCAGTCCTCAGCGCCCGTGGGTTCGGTTCCGACCTGTGGCCCTTTGTTGCACGTCATTCCCCCTTTCTCTCCCCTTTCACGTCCAAGCTGATAAAGGCCTAAATGCCAAAAAAAAATAATCTAAAAATGTAAAATCTGTAAATTTCCATGCCAATACCAAAATTATATTTTATTCAATACTTTCTAATAAAACCATGTTTGTTCTACGAAATCTTTTTTGACAATGAGTCGGAGCCCCTTTTCAAGCACCGTGGAATAAGCTTTCCCAGGGCCGAGCAGTGCGATAACCCATAATACTACGCACCCTTCGATCCCCCTTTTTAACAAAAAATGGAAACCACTACTCGGGTCTACCATTAAACAGGTCCTGTCCCCAACCCCCACACCTAGCACCTTGCCACTGAGTAGATTATTGACTAACTCAGAGACCTGCCACGGATATGGCTTCAAAAGTGTCTTTTGCTAGTTTAATACCGATGCAGTTATCAATTTCTCATCCAGCGCCAACGCTGTTTATATAGCAAATGCACCTGCGCCCATGGGCCTGAGCCAAACCCTGCTTTCCCTTTCTGAATTGTCCAGCGCTTTGTCAGAACTTTCTTGATGACATCAAAAGTCCTTCCCTTTTTTTATTTGATAAATCGACTAATCGTTGGAGCTTTAGTAAGCGTAAGACTTCCCTGGTTGTTAACTGACTGTTGACCCTGTTATTGTACGCTCCTTGTTAGTGACTATGTGCAGAAAAGATCTTCACCTGTGAACTCATGTGGTGGTAATGTCTTAAGATGACAGAGAACCAGGAGGAGCTCAGGGTGTCTCAGGAGAAGATCAGAGTTCTACAGGATGAGATCAGCGTGCTGACGAGTCAAAAGGCAGAGCTGGAGGGCAGACCAAGCAACGGGAGTGATGTAGAGATTACCCTCCAAAACCAGGCATGACTCATTTTGTACATAACAAATACAGAGTTAAACTGCTGTCTGCTGTCTCTTGAATAGATCTAATAGAATATTTGAAATAACAATTAGGTCTCCATTCTCTCCTGACAGATTCAGAGGCTGACTGAGGAGCTTGAGAGTGTGCGAGCAGAGAGAGACAGTCTGCTGTCTGAGAGGACGGCCGACACTCCCAGCGAGGAGATGGAGAAGCTTCTGTGCAGAGTGACCTCTCTCAGTGAAGAAAGAGATCAGCTGCAGGAGATACTGGAGGGACTGAGACAGGAGAAGAATCAGCTCAGAGCAGAGCTGGAGGACAGGATGGAAATGGTAAGTTAATATTGATTCTTCTAAAGTTTTTGTTAGATTGTGACTGCTTATTTAATATCCGTCTGGCTAGAATTAGAATTTCATTTTAGAGTTTTATCTGCCACAGGTTGTACAAGCCCAAAGTGGGTTTAACCAGCCAGAAATACTGACCTCAGAACTGCAACCACATGATGAGAAAAATACCCACCTTCAGCAAGAGGTAACAGCAGTTAATTTTTCTCATTGTCAAATCCAATGAAAAGGCTTAAACCATCCATAAATGTATACCACTAATTAAATAGTATGTGTGCCCAAAGCCTGCTGCCTTAAGAGCTCCATTGTTGTCCAGTCAATGAGCCACACTGTTGCACTGGGTGACATGTTCCATTATTATCATGAACATACACAGACTAGTTTATTTTGACTCCATCTCATATACAATGTCCTGCTGCCCCAAATTCTTACTAGAGCACCAACAATTTCCTCCTGTTTGAGGAATGTTTGCTAAGAACAAGTGTCCAGCTGTTAGGAAATCACTGAGCCTTTTTAAAATTCTACTACACTTTTGCACGGTGTTTTAAAAATTGACATCTTCAGTCGGAACCAACGCGTATGGTAGTCAAAAGTATAAAAGATGGACTAACACATTTGTTGGTTTTAGTCTCTTTTGTGGGATTTGTTTACCATAAAGGACATATAGATAAATACAGCCTTATCCTTAATTTGAAACTCTTGATTGAAGATGCAAATAGAATGTGGCCTTTTTTTTTTTTTTTTTTTTTGCACTGAAACCCAATGAAATGAAATGGTCCAACATACGTCAAGTCAGTAAATACAATCAAACAGTTGCTAGTCTCGCTTGCCAGAACTTCCTTCACAACGCTGCGGAGGAGGTTCTGGCTAGTCCACACAGCTGTCTGGATTTACCCTGCAGAGATCTGAGGAGCAGTTAACCATAGTCCTCAGAAATCGACTGAAGTTTAAAATTCCAACACAAAGAAAGCGGATGGTAACGGACATCCGGCCGAAAAGAGTGAAATCCGGCGGATTTTGCTGCGCCGACGGAGCAATCCGGGAAGTGGAACGTTGTGAGTATAGAGAAAGTTGCCCAATCGGGCCAGGCTTCGATGAAGTAAACAACAAAACTAATGTAAAGTTACTGACATTGCTCCATGAGCAGCGTTACTACATCTGCTCTACTCTCCGAGACTTTGCTCTGCCAGAGTCTGTCTCTACTCAGTCCTGAGAATGTAAGTAGACCATGTCACAATGAGACGGACACAGTGAGGCTTGTTTACTTCATAAATGGCGGTCCATATAAACACTGTACACATTCAAAAGTATAAAGAACACTCATTGTGTCTTGGAAAAAAGTGTGTGTGTGTGTGTGTGGCAAACAAGTGTTTGCGATTATTGCTTGTTTAATTGTGTGGCCTATGAATTATTCAAAATGGTAAATGATTGCATTCGCAGAGCACACGTGATGTCTTCAATGTGCTTCTTTGCTTCACAGTTCTAAGCCTTAAGATATTCATTTTACTGTTGTATACAATAATGAAAAACAGGTAATCGCCAAATTCAAGAATATGGAACCAGATCATGTTTAGCATTTTTGCATTAAAAATGACAAACAATTAATCAATTATCAAAATAGTTGCTTAATAAATTTTTTTTTCATACATTAATTATCTAATCGTTGTAGCTCTAGTGATGAGAGCCCACTTTCCTGGTTTTTGATGGTTGACTATTGACCCTGTTATAGTACACACCTTTTTAGTGACATTATGCAGAAAAGATCTTCACTTGTGAATTCACGAGGTGGTAATGTCTTTTTAGATGGAGAACCAGGAGGAGCTCAAGGTGTCTCAGGAGAAGATCAGACAGCTACAGGATGAGATCAACAGTCTGCTGTCTGAGAGGACGACCGACACCCAGACCCACAGTGAGGAGATGGAGCAGCTTTTGTGCAGAGTGACCTCTCTCAGTGAAGACAGGGATCGGCTGCAGGAGATACTGGAGGGACTGAGACAGGAGAAGAATCAGCTCAGAGCAGAGCTGGAGGACGGGATGGAAACAATGCAAACTGAGGTTTGTGACAACGAGTTGCACTGCCGTCTGTAGCCATCACCCCTGTCTGTTTCCATCACCAAAGTTTTGTAGTAAGATAATTTTGAGTCAAGACTCTTATTTATTTCTTATTTAGGTTATTTAGTGTAGCTCTGATACAGCTACAGGGCTCTACACTAACCTTTTTTTCCTCTAAAAAGTACACAAGCTTCTAAATGTTTAGGTGCACAGAAAGATATTTAGTGTTTGTGTGTGACGGTAAAATGAATGGACTCGACTAATAGTTGCAGCTCTAGTATTGAGACAGCCCACTTCCCTGGTTGTTGATGGATGACTGTTGATCCTGTTACTGTACACTTTTTTTAGTGACTTTGTGCAGAAGAGATCTTCATATGTGAACTAATGTGGTGGTAATGTCATTCAGATGATGAAGAACCAGGAGGAGCTCAGGGTGTCTCGGGAGAAGATCAGAGTTCTACAAGATGAGATCAGCGGGCTGACGAGTCAAAAGGCAGAGCTGGAGGGCAGACCAAGCAACGGGAGTGATGCAGAGATTACCCTTCAGTTGCAAGAGCTCCAAAATCAGGCAGGACTACGTTTTATACATAAGAAATTACAAAGTGAAACTGCTGTCTAATGCTGGCTGCCATCTATTGAATAGATCGAGTGATTTTAAGATCCATGTTTAAATTATTTGATAACTATGTGAACTCATGATGGATTCTGATATATACAGATATTATATTCATGGCCTTCCGAATACTTGAAATAACAATTGGTTCTCCATTCTTTCCTGACAGATTCAGAGGCTGACTGAGGAGCTTGAGAGTGTGCGAGCAGAGCGAGACAGTCTGCTGTCTGAGAGGACAGCCGAAACTCACGGCGAGGAGATGGAGAAGCTTCTGTGCAGAGTGACTTCTCTCAGTGAAGACAGGGATCAGCTGCAGGAGATACTGGAGGGACTGAGACAGGAGAAGAATCTGCTCAGAGCAGAGCTGGAGGACAGGATGGAAACTATGCAAACTGAGGTTTGTGACAATGAGTTGTACTGCCCTCAGTAGCCATCACCCCTGTCTGTTTCCATCACCAAAGTTTTTTTTATTTAGGTCATTTTGAGTCAAGACTCCATTTGTAAAGGTTAACAGCCTGCCATGCTGTCATTTAGTGTAGCTCTGACACATTGCAATGATACAGCTACAGGGCTCTACACTAACCTTTTTTTCCTGTGGGGATGTGTGGGTGGAATGGACTCAACTAATAGTTGCAGCTCTAGTATTGAGACAGCCCACTTCCCTGGTTGTTGGATGACTGTTGACCCTGTTATTGTACACCTTTTTAATGACTATGTGCAGAAGAGATCTTCACCTGTGAACTCATGTGGTGGTAATGTCATTCAGATGATGGAGAACCAGGAGGAGCTCAGGGTGTCTCAGGAGAAGATCAGACAGCTACAGGATGAGATCAGCGTGCTGACGAGTCAAAAGGCAGAGCTGGAGGGCAGACAAAGCAACGAGCGTGATGCAGAGATTACCCTTCAGTTGCAGGAGCTCCAAAATCAGGCAGGACTACATTTTATACATACAAAAATTACACAGTGAAACTGCTGTCTAATGCTGGCTGTCATCTCCTGTATCGATCAACTGATTTTTAGACACATTTTGAAATGTTTTTATAACCATCTGAACTCATGAATTTTGTTATACAGATATTATATTCATGTAATTTTTTTTCTCTCCAATATTTGAATTAACGATTAGGTCTCCATTTTTTTCCTGACAGATTCAGAGGCTGACTGAGGAGCTTGAGAGTGTGCAAGCAGAGAGAGACAGTCTGCTGTCTGAGAGGACGGCCGACACTCAGACCCACAGTGAGGAGATGGAGAAGCTTCTGTGCAGAGTGACCTCTCTCAGTGAAGACAGGGATCAGCTGCAGGAGATACTGGATGGACTGAGACAGGAGAAGAATCAGCTCAGAGCAAAGCTGGAGGACAGGATGGAAACTATGCAAACTGAGGTTTGTGAGGAGTTGCACTGCCCTGTTTCCATCACCCCTGTCTGTTTCCACCCAAGTTAGTTTTGTAGTTGGGTCATTTTGAGACAAGACTCAATTTGTAAAGGTCAACAGCCTGCCGTGCTGTCATTTAGTGTAGCTCTGACAGTGCAATGATACAGCTACAGGGCTCTACGGAGTACTTGTGCTCTTAAATGTTTAGGAGCACACAGAAATTAGGTGCAAAGTGAAAAGAACTTATTACCAATGTATTGCATACATATTTATTAGGGGTGGTACGGTTCACAAAACCCATGGTTCGGTACCCTGAAAAGTACACTCCTTTTTAGTGACTTTGTGCAGAAGAGATCTTCATATGTGAACTCACGTGGTGGTAATGTCATTCAGATGATGGAGAACCAGGAGGAGCTCAGGGTGTCTCAGGAGAAGATCAGACAGCTACAGGATGAGATCAGCGTGCTGACGAGTCAAAAGGCAGAGCTGGAGGGCAGACAAAGCAACGAGCGTGATGCAGAGATTACCCTTCAGTTGCAGGAGCTCCAAAATCAGGCAGGACTACATTTTATACATACAAAAATTACACAGTGAAACTGCTGTCTAATGCTGGCTGTCATCTCCTGTATCGATCAACTGATTTTTAGACACATTTTGAAATGTTTTTATAACCATCTGAACTCATGAATTTTGTTATACAGATATTATATTCCTGTAATTTTTTTTCTCTCCAATATTTGAATTAACGATTAGGTCTCCATTTTTTTCCTGACAGATTCAGAGGCTGACTGAGGAGCTTGAGAGTGTGCGAGCAGAGAGAGACAGTCTGCTGTCTGAGAGGACGGCCGACACTCAGACCCACAGTGAGGAGATGGAGAAGCTTCTGTGCAGAGTGACCTCTCTCAGTGAAGACAGGGATCAGCTGCAGGAGATACTGGAGGGACTGAGACAGGAGAAGAATCAGCTCAGAGCAAAGCTGGAGGACAGGATGGAAACTATGCAAACTGAGGTTTGTGAGGAGTTGCACTGCCCTGTTTCCATCACCCCTGTCTGTTTCCACCCAAGTTAGTTTTGTAGTTGGGTCATTTTGAGACAAGACTCAATTTGTAAAGGTCAACAGCCTGCCGTGCTGTCATTTAGTGTAGCTCTGACAGTGCAATGATACAGCTACAGGGCTCTACGGAGTACTTGTGCTCTTAAATGTTTAGGAGCACACAGAAATTAGGAGCAAAGTGAAAAGAACTTATTACCAATGTATTGCATACATATTTATTAGGGGTGGTACGGTTCACAAAACCCATGGTTCGGTACCCTGAAAAGTACACTCCTTTTTAGTGACTTTGTGCAGAAGAGATCTTCATATGTGAACTCACGTGGTGGTAATGTCATTCAGATTATGGAGAACCAGGAGGAGCTCAGGGTGTCTCAGGAGAAGATCAGACAGCTACAGGATGAGATCAGCGTGCTGACGAGTCAAAAGGCAGAGCTGGAGGGCAGACAAAGCAACGAGCGTGATGCAGAGATTACCCTTCAGTTGCAGGAGCTCCAAAATCAGGCAGGACTACATTTTATACATACAAAAATTACACAGTGAAACTGCTGTCTAATGCTGGCTGTCATCTCCTGTATCGATCAACTGATTTTTAGACACATTTTGAAATGTTTTTATAACCATCTGAACTCATGAATTTTGTTATACAGATATTATATTCATGTAATTTTTTTTCTCTCCAATATTTGAATTAACGATTAGGTCTCCATTTTTTTCCTGACAGACTCAGAGGCTGACTGAGGAGCTTGAGAGTGTGCGAGCAGAGAGAGACAGTCTGCTGTCTGAGAGGAAGGCCGACACTCAGACCCACAGTGAGGAGATGGAGAAGCTTCTGTGCAGAGTGACCTCTCTCAGTGAAGACAGGGATCAGCTGCAGGAGATACTGGATGGACTGAGACAGGAGAAGAATCAGCTCAGAGCAAAGCTGGAGGACAGGATGGAAACTATGCAAACTGAGGTTTGTGAGGAGTTGCACTGCCCTGTTTCCATCACCCCTGTCTGTTTCCACCCAAGTTAGTTTTGTAGTTGGGTCATTTTGAGACAAGACTCAATTTGTAAAGGTCAACAGCCTGCCGTGCTGTCATTTAGTGTAGCTCTGACAGTGCAATGATACAGCTACAGGGCTCTACGGAGTACTTGTGCTCTTAAATGTTTAGGAGCACACAGAAATTAGGAGCAAAGTGAAAAGAACTTATTACCAATGTATTGCATACATATTTATTAGGGGTGGTACGGTTCACAAAACCCATGGTTCGGTACCCTGAAAAGTACACTCCTTTTTAGTGACTTTGTGCAGAAGAGATCTTCATATGTGAACTCACGTGGTGGTAATGTTATTCAGATTATGGAGAACCAGGAGGAGCTCAGGGTGTCTCAGGAGAAGATCAGACAGCTACAGGATGAGATCAGCGTGCTGACGAGTCAAAAGGCAGAGCTGGAGGGCAGACAAAGCAACGAGCGTGATGCAGAGATTACCCTTCAGTTGCAGGAGCTCCAAAATCAGGCAGGACTACATTTTATACATACAAAAATTACACAGTGAAACTGCTGTCTAATGCTGGCTGTCATCTCCTGTATCGATCAACTGATTTTTAGACACATTTTGAAATGTTTTTATAACCATCTGAACTCATGAATTTTGTTATACAGATATTATATTCATGTAATTTTTTTTCTCTCCAATGTTTGAATTAACGATTAGGTCTCCATTTTTTTCCTGACAGATTCAGAGGCTGACTGAGGAGCTTGAGAGTGTGCGAGCAGAGAGAGACAGTCTGCTGTCTGAGAGGAAGGCCGACACTCAGACCCACAGTGAGGAGATGGAGAAGCTTCTGTGCAGAGTGACCTCTCTCAGTGAAGACAGGGATCAGCTGCAGGAGATACTGGAGGGACTGAGACAGGAGAAGAATCAGCTCAGAGCAAAGCTGGAGGACAGGATGGAAACTATGCAAACTGAGGTTTGTGAGGAGTTGCACTGCCCTGTTTCCATCACCCCTGTCTGTTTCCACCCAAGTTAGTTTTGTAGTTGGGTCATTTTGAGACAAGACTCCATTTGTAAAGGTCAACAGCCTGCCGTGCTGTAATTTAGTGTAGCTCTGACAGTGCAATGATACAGCTACAGGGCTCTACGGAGTACTTGTGCTCTTAAATGTTTAGGAGCACACAGAAATTAGGAGCAAAGTGAAAAGAACTTATTAACAATGTATTGCATACATATTTATTAGGGGTGGTACGGTTCACAAAACCCATGGTTCGGTACCCTGAAAAGTACACTCCTTTTTAGTGACTTTGTGCAGAAGAGATCTTCATATGTGAACTCACATGGTGGTAATGTCATTCAGATGATGGAGAACCAGGAGGAGCTCAGGGTGTCTCAGGAGAAGATCAGACAGCTACAGGATGAGATCAGCGTGCTGACGAGTCAAAAGGCAGAGCTGGAGGGCAGACCAAGCAACGATCATGATGCAGAGATTACCCTCCAGTTGCAAGAGCTCCAAAATCAGGCAGGACTACGTTTTATACATTAAAAAAAAAAAATTACAAAGTGAAACTGCTGTCTAATGCTGGCTGTCATCTCCTGTATAAATCAACTGATTTTAGTGACATTTTGGAATTATTTGATAACTATCTGAACTCATGCATTTTAATATACATATATTATATCCATGGCCCTCCTATTTGAAATAACAATGTGTTCTCCATTCTTTCCTGACAGACTCAGAGGCTGACTGAGGAGCTTGAGAGTGTGCGAGCAGAGAGAGACAGTCTGCTGTCTGAGAGGACGGCCGACACTCAGACCCACAGTGAGGAGATGGAGAAGCTTCTGTGCAGAGTGACCTCTCTCAGTGAAAACAGGGATCAGCTGCAGGAGATACTGGAGGGACTGAGACAGGAGAAGAATCAGCTCAGAGCAGAGCTGGAGGACAGGATGGAAACAATGCAAACTGAGGTTTGTGACAACGAGTTGTACTGCCTTCTGTTGCCATCACCCCTGTCCGTTTCCATCACCAAAAGTAATGTAGTCGAGCTCCATTTGTAAAGGTTTATAGACTGCTATACTGTCATTCAGCATAGCTCTGACACGCTCTACACTACATCTTTTCCTAAGGAATGCATGTGCAACATGTGTCTTTCTGTGTTATTTAAAGGCATTCATTTTTAAGGATTCGGTTATTCTACAGTAAAAAAAAAAAAACAGAATATCCATATCCCAAAAAAAACCATAAAGCAAAATGACTACGTCATTACAACAGACTTACTGAGGAAATACACTGATCATTTCCAGTATTCCTTACACTTCTTTCCTATGTGCTGTTAAAAATGTCTTCTTTGTTCTTCAGATAGCGCAGCTGAATATGTCTCTACAGTCTGTGACTGAGCAGAAGAGCCAGCTGGAAAATTATCTACAGCAGAATATGAATATGGTGAGGCAACTGGTTATTATAAGGCAGTCCAACTTAGCTATGTCTTACATTTTTGACAACGTTGTACTTTGAGGGTTTTGAGAATAATTCATTTTGTGCATTTATTTATAATGTGATACATTTGTATATTTGACTGACTAAAGGTATTAACATTTTGTTCCAAGGCTTCCACAACACAAGAACATCTGACATCAGTCCAAGAGGAGCTGAGTGCACAGAAGCAGATAAACTCTGATCTGGAGAAACTATGTCAGGAGAAGGAATGCTCTTTAGATCAACAGGTTAGTGTCTAATACCTCACTTTGTTAGACCGGGTTTCCACGGGGTCTTAAAAAAGTCTAACATTTAATTTAAGGCCTAGGTCTTAAATAATTTTCAACAAGTCTTATTTTCCTACGTCAATGTAGCGCTACCTCTTAAATGTTCCCGCAGCGCTTTAGAATGTGTTTTCTTTAGTTCTGTGGTGTTCTGTATGTGTAGTTCTTTCTGTCACTAGTCCAAATCAAATTTGCTGATTACGACTACAAATGAGCTCAACATGCAACTTTTATTGCAGCCAATCTAGACACCAGTCGTATAATGCCAATGAGGAAATCAGGGAATTGTTTCAGACAATGTTTCTGGATTCTGACATCTGACTTTTTTTTTTTTTTTTTTTTAAATGTCATGATATAGTTCTTAAATGTCATTCATAATGGTCTTAAACAGCCTTAAATTTGACTTTGTGAAACCCGTAGAAACCCTGTTGTAGCTAGCATGAATTCTCTATTATGAAACTTGTTTTCTGAGCAAGGCGATCCTTCTAACTGCTCCCTTCCTCACAGATGAGGACTCTAACTGAGAAACTGGAGAGCATTGAAGCAGAGAGAGACAGTCTGCTCTCTGAGAAGGAGGCAAACTGTCAAACCTCCACAGAGGAGATGGAGAAGCTGCTGTGCAGAGTGAAATCTCTCAGTGAGGAGAGAGATCAGCTGCATGAGATACTGGAGGGACTGAGACAGGAGAAGAATCAGCTCAGAGCAGAGCTGGAGGACAGGATGGAAACAATGCAAACTGAGGTTTCTGCTCAATACTTCTATAAAATAGCATTCATTGTAGGGCTGCACAGTTTTTTTTTTTTGTTTTTTTTTTGAACACACAATAGCAGTTGTAAGGAGATTTGGATAAGAAACTGTTTAAAGCTGCTGCTGGAGTTTAAATAGACGCTTGAACGTTCCTTCTTACTGCTCCCTTCCTCACAGATGAGGACTCTCACTGAGAAACTGCAGAGTATTGAAGCAGAGAGAGACAGTCTGCTTTCTAAGGAGGAGGCCAACTGTCAGACATCCACAAAGGAGACGGAGAAGCTGCTGTACAAAGTGAATTATCTCAGGGAGGAGAGAGAGCAGCTGCAGCAGTTACTGGAGCGACAGAGACGGGAGAAGAATCGGCTCAAGGCAGAGCTGGAGGACAAGATGGAGATGGTACATTTATACAACTATGGAGTCATTGCGAATCCAGGAACAGTAACGTAGATAAGATGGCTACTTCAAAGCACTTCTATGTTAATTAGTCAGCTAATTTATGTTCTCTTCCAACTACAGATCTCAGCCATCCAGGAGAAGTTGCACGAGCAGGAAGATTTGAACTCGCAGCAGCAGGCTGAGAGAGGCGAACGAGAGACCAAACTGCAACAAAGAGTAGGTCCAAACCTTTTTATAGTCAGGGTTCGGCATAAGCCATGTCCCGGGGCAAGTTTAAAAAAAAAAAAAAAAAAAAAAACGTATGTTGGGCTCATTGGCCCAGGCGCTTTCCGCCTATCGCAGTCACAAGTCAGTTTACATGTGATGGACGCAGGGCTGCAAAAAATAAATAAAACCCAATTTTTAATATCCTTTTAAAATAACCAGAAGGAAGCATCTTGTTAATCCTCAAATGTTCTTTGTAAAGTAAAGGGATATAATAATTGAATACACTTGTAATTAAGTTGTTGGGGAACAAGACATGCATACCTTTTTGTACGTTTTTCATACTAAGTTTACAGAGATACATTTACTGAAAAACTGTTTGCGATAGGGCTGGGCGATATGGAGAAAATCCAAATCCAGACCAAATACCTCAACATCGATACCGCAACGATATTGTAGTGTTGACTATTGGTGCTTTCACAAAATATTTACACGAGATTTTTGATAATAAACAGTAATGTGGATATAATTACTTAAGTGAGTAAAGGCAAATAGTAGAACAGTTACAACAGTCTGGTATGTTCAGAAAATGACATAACTTTACTGTAATGCAGCCTTTGAAACCAGGAAAAGGCACCTCTTATGCCATATTACAATATCTAAGACGATCTCTAGTCTCGTATCACGATATCAATATATTTCCCAGCTCTGGTTTGTGATAAATAAGTTTTCTTATTTGTCCTCTGAGTGATGTTCTATCTAAACAATAGTTAAAAGATGGGACTGAGAAAGTTTCTGATATAATGGATGATATCAAACAAAGGCCACCCTTTTACACATATAAAAAACATCCAGTGGTGTCCATGTGCCTTTATTACTTTTTGTGTTTGCTGTGGTTCCTGTGTTGATTGACCGGTCACTGCTTCTCTTTTTGCTGTCAGGTGCAGCAGCTCGAGGAGCAGCTTGAAATGCTCAGGGAGAGACAAAGTCATGTGGTTGTTGATGCCGACGCCTCCCAGCAGGTTTGTCAGCAGTCCTACTTGAGTCTTTTTAGTTTTTATTTTTTTAAACACAACAAAACACAGCCAGTCCCTCACGGGCACATACAAACTGCATAAAATACACCGCTTTAATACAGTCACACACACTTGTCTTCCAAGAGGTCCACTATTCATTCAAATCATTCATTTATTCATTGGAATTAGACGTTCCAGTTTAAAAGCAATTAATTTCATTCATTATATTTATATATAGTGCAAAGAACTGGAAGTTAGCCAGTCCTCAGATCTGCTCTGATGAACAGTAGTTTAAAAATAGAGCAGAGATGTACTATATAGTATACAGTACTAAGGCAGCTTCAGTAGGAGATGTTAATAAACAGAAAATGTGGTGTTTAGTTCTCTTTTTGTTGCTAGTGAAGATCAGCCTACTGTTTCATATAGTGTTTCACACACACAGTAATGAGTATAACATGTATTTTAATCATCATCGCAATATCAACTGGTGCAATTAACATATCGCAAAAGGCTGCGACATATCGCGAAAGACACTCAGATATTTATATAAAATATCAGTAAAAACTGCACTTTAAAATGTTCGTTTTTTTTTTTTTTTTTAGTGGTTCCTTTTTATATTTAATACAATGTTCAATAAAATGTTTGAAATGATTTCATCTCATTTGTTATAAATTCAATAAGACATTTGTTGTATTTTAGCAGAATACTGAAAGTTGCAGAACTGAGTACACTTTAATATCTATTTATTTATCGCAAGTAATATTATCGCAATATTCAACAACGTTATCGCAGATCGCATATTTTTCCTCATCGTGCAGCCCTAATTCTGTGCCCGTATTTCCTAGGGGTGTGAATGTTCACTAGTCTCTCGATTCAATTACAATTATCCTGTCAACGATTCAGTATCACAATGAGTCACCTCCTCAATTATTGCAGGACCAGTCAAAAGTTTGGACACGTTTTCTCATTCACTTGAATGGGAAAGTGTGTCCAAACCGTTGACTGGTACCGTATATATTGGTTTTCATCAACAAACTCAAGCAGATAGTCTGAACACAGCAGGCAAAAACAAAATAAAGCAGCAACCCTAAAATCAACAAGTAACATGAGTAGGCAATCGATTATGGTCTGTCAATGCATCGATATGCAATGATTCATTTTAACACCCCTAGTATTTCCACATGAGATTTAAAAGTCAGACTGCTCTTTAACTAAATTCAGAGATATTTACAACTTCAATTTCCATATTGTGTATATGTATGGGAGTCAGATGAAAGCTAGTATTAGTTTCATGAATAATAAAAAAAAAAAAAAAAAAAAAAAAAAAAAAAAAATTCAGAACAAGTTTGAGGTTCTGCGGAGATGTCTGAAAAGGCAGATGATAATATTGATATAGTTTGAGGTGGAGAAGAGCCATATCTATACAAAATTGTATCCCTTGCAAAAAAATGTGTTATATAATAGGTTTGGGGTTTTAGTTTTTTTTCTCCATCTTTCAGTTGCTCAGTGAAGCGAACACAACCATCTCAGCACTCAAAGAGCAGTTGAGCAGTTTGGATCAGAGCACCAGTGGAGTCAAGGAGACGGTGTCATCACGACTGCAGGACTCTACTGAGCAGCTTCAGGTAATGTCACCAACTTATTTTTAGTAATGGGCAGCTAAAAAGCAAAACCATTTTAACATATTAGGTTCAATATAACTCTGATCCCACTGAACTCGTATCATTGCAGGAGTCCTTCAGAAAACTCCAGCACTTTATAGACACTTGTTCCAAGTCTAAGTTCACAGACCCGGTAGAAATACAGTCTGCCGTGAAGCACTCTTATCTGAACTCTCTACCAGAACCCACCAAGAAAGCCTACATTGCTCTGTGCCAGGTGCGGCAGCAGGCAGCGGAGTGTGGGAGAAACATTAGGGTAAATATCAATTTTTTATTTATTTTTTTGATTCCATAAAGGTCTTACTGTTTTGATCAGGTGATAACCTGGGAACTCCTGCTCTCTGCTTCCCCAGTTGCACCTACAGGCCCAAGCACGGGGCTACAGGCAACAGTTTGAGGAGTTGGTGAAGAAAGATTTGGCTGTGTTTGAGGAGAGGCGTCTGCAGGATGTGCTGCTGTGTAAAGCACAGGCACCCTGCTACTCGGTCAAAGACGAGGACTTCAACACACTGTGGGACCACAGACTGACTGAGCTGCTGGACAAGAGGCAGCTCTACCTGCAGGTGAGCTCTACCTGCGCAACCCTTTCAAGGTTGTCTCCCCATTTAGACGTGATTAACATTAGGCCGGCGACAGACTGGATGCGTGGCGCGAGCGTGTCAGCTGCGTGGCGTGTCTGTTTTAATTTCTGTTCCCACGTTAACGGGTTAGAGCTTGCACACTGCCTGCGCGACACGCACGTCTCAGGCGTGGCTCGAAAACGCATGCATGCTAGAAATGGAACCGATGCCTATTTTTCACGTGACAAAAGTGTCCATCTTTTAGATTTGCAAAAGACATTTTTGATCTCCATTTTCTTTTTTTCAGCTGATTTTAAAAAAAAAAAAAAAAAAAAAAAAAAGTTAAACTGACCCCACCTCCACTACTGAAATAAATCCAGTCCAAATGGGACTTTACAGTTGGGGCATTTAGCCAATGAATTTATTCAGATTATAAAAATGAGCTGTAAACTCACTAAAGTTGTTTCTTAAACCTGTAACGTCTAGATTTTGTGATTGTGAGGTTTCCATTTTGTCCAACATGACTATACTGAAACGTTGTGATCTTTTGGTTTTGTAGAAAATGACCAGCATTTTGGAAAAGCTCTGGGCCAACATGACTACTTACCCCAGTGAGCTGTCAGCTGAGATCAAAGACGGAAAGAGGTTCAAGGAGCAGCTGCAGGCCGTGCTTACCAACGAGCCAATCAACTTCAGCAGGATGGACAGCATTCTGAGCTGTGAGCTGGAACACACCTCTGCAGTGGCACGCACCAGGAGATCGACTCTGCAGGTAGTGTTTAACATTCACTTATCTAGTTGTTACATGTTTTTGGTCCTGTTTGTTAGCTAGCAGGATATTTCAAAACATTACAGAAACGGTCACTCATATCACAAAGTATATAGAAGACTGAAACAATTACTGTGGAGATTATACCCAGTGTTGTGAAGGTGACAATGGCCACAATTTGATGCTGAACTATGAATGAAAACCTAGACCGTGGCTGCTACAGTGGTACTGTACCCCTCTTGCCAAACCTAGGGCTGGGCAATAAATCGATTTTTATCGATTAACTCGAATGTGTAGTTAACGATTTGTTTAAATGAAAATCTGTTTTCTCCTTAACATCCGCCGACGCTCCCCTCTGGGCTCATGTAGCTCCAAACTAACTAACGTTAGTTATTTTCTTAACTAGTCGTTTCATTACTTAACCGTAATCTCTGCCGAAATGACCGGCAGCTCGCGGTGCTCTGTCCCCGGCTGACAGTCACCTATTCTTGGATAACTGAACCGCCAGCTACCGCTGACCTGATGAGCACCATGCGAGGCACCAGAGGTGGTGTTGAGGAACTCTGTTGCGGCTCAACACCTCTACTAAATACCGCTGATACGACTGAGCTGTGACAGAGGTCTGTAGCGGCTTAAACAACTAGCAATCGCCGCTCTGTAGCACGGAGCTCCACTTCAACGTTTTTTTTTTACCACTAGTTACCAAGAAGGAGCTTGCTACGTGTATGCTACATTCAAGAGACCATGGGATGTTATTGTACGTTACTCAACCACCGGTGAAAACGGGCAAGGTTGCGTAATAACATTAAAATGATTTGAACTTTTAGCGAGGAACGAGAAGTGAATTGCCTGTGTGAGAAAACAGCTTGTCATGTCATACTATCCACCTGACTCCTGCAGGGCATCATCGATGAACAGAATGGTCTGCAGGAAGAGCTGAAGCTGCTGGAGGATCAGGCTAATTCTCAACTTGGAGAGGAGAGAAGTAAGAGTTCCACTCTGCTGCAAGCGCTGGAGGGAGCACCTCTGAAAACCGAGCTCTCCCTGCTGAAGGACAACCAGCAACTTCTGCTTCAGCTCCAGCAAACTGAAGAAAAAGTCAAAGTATGTCTAACAAATCAGTTTTTATGTCTTTATTTTAATTTTAATTTTTTTTGTGCTTTTGACCGGTGTCATTGATTAATATCATGTTTGTAATAACAGTGTTCTTGAACACTATCTGGGCAAAAGTGTCTGCCACATATGTCTAAACCTCAAGAAGATGAGACCTGAGTTAAATAAGTGCTTCTCTTACAGGTTGTGATGGGCCGATACATATTTTCTTACAAAGAATTAGTAGGGCTGGGTATCGTTCAAACAATTGTGATGCCAATACCCTGACTTCGATTCCAGTTCCTAAACTATTCTTTTTTCGATACCAATTTTATAAAACAAAAAGAAATTACAACATTACGGCACAAATCTTTTTGTTTATTTTTCAGCTCCTACTACGTGAGCCCCGTCTCGGTGTAACGCAGAGTTTCTTCCAGCCTGCCTCTACGACGTGTTAACGTTAAACAGCCAATCAGCTGCATTATTAGATCTTGATAGAAGCATGCTGCATGCTTATTGGCTCACTGACTGAGATTTGCTCCTTAGGTATTGAAATTGGGTGTTGAATGACAAGGGGATTTTCGATACTCGATACTTTTAGAGGCAATTCAGTCGGTGCATAAAAGGTATTGAATTCGGTACCCAGCCTTCAGAATTTGTAGCTAATATTCTAAGTTTTCACATCATTGATCTGTTCCTTCATTATCATGAACACGCACTGTGGTATGTTTTGACTCAATCTTAAGCTGCTTACACACCAACCAGACGGCCGTTGGCAGAAAAGACAGTTGGACTGACCAGTCTCCCCGAGTTGGTCAAAAAAACGCCTCAGAACACACCGAAGAGACGAGACGTGATACGTCTCCAAAACAGCAGGCGGCGCTAATCTGTGTTGTCGCCCAAAAATGAAAACCGGCAGCTGATTGGACGAACGCATCACGTGGGTCTTGTTTCTCCGAGAACCCAAGGCGCCCAATAAATATATATATTAAAGTGAACTCAGTTCTGCTGCTTTCACTATATGGCTAAAATACAACAAATTGCTTGTTGAATGAAAGGAAATAATTTCCAACGTTCTTTATTGAACATTGAATTGAATATAAAAGGCAGCACTAAAAGATAGCGATCGGCCGGTGACCGGAATTGGCCGGTTTTCACGTGCTCGGCCATGACCGGCAGGTCAGTCTGACATATGCCGATTTCATGCCGGTCAATGCTACAATTAACTGACAACATAAGTTATGCGAGCTACAGTTCTCAAGGACTCACGCACGCACACGGATGCCACAGCACAGTCTCTTTTTCCCTTTTCTCTCAACTTTTCCGCCGTGTGTCGCGCGTACCCGCGCTATTCTCGCACATGTAGGGAACCTCGTGAATTAACCTGCAACATGTCAGCTGTTTGGAAATTCTTCAGTGTGTGCGCAGAATATAACAAGTTTGCAATATGCAACACCTGCAAGGAAAAAGTAGGGCGTGGAGGGATGACACCAAAAATCAAAATCACTTTTTTTTTTTTTTTGGTGAAAAGAAGGAAATGGTTCTAACATTGCACTTTAGATGTGTTTGACTTTCCCACACCAGGAGTAATTTATATAGTTCTATTTTATAGTGATCCATTATCTGTTAAAAAATGTTTCTATGTTCTGTGCAAAATGTTCTATTAAAGAAAAGATAGAAAATAAATATTTGTGTGTGCTGTAAAGTGGTTAGAAAAAATTTAATCGGAATCTGCTAAAATCTGTATCGGCTGGCCTAACTCAAAGAAAATCGGAAATCTGAATCGGCCTAGAAAGTTGTAATCGGTGCATATCTACTAAATGCATCCAATGTCTCATCTCAAAATGGCACGACACTTATTCTATTTACAGATGGTGACAGACATGTTTCTGTTTTTCAGGCTCTTTGTGTACAAACTGAGCAGCTGGAGGATGCTCAGATCAAAGCCAGCAACAGGGTATCCAACCATAAGCAGGCCACCCAGCTGCTGCAGACTGAGCTGCAGGACTGCCGTGCAGAAGTTGAGGAGAAAGACCAGGCAATCCAAACTCTCAGGAGCAAACTGCGAGAGTCTGAGCTTCATCTGAAGGTAACCGACCTAAAAGCTGTCTCTATTATAATTGACAGCACATTCTGAGGCTCATTTTCATACATTTACATTCTACTCTTAGCTTATTAGTGTGTTTGTTTTTGTACTGGCCAACATTGAGCAGCTTTTCTTGATAATATTTGCTCATTTTCTGTTTTAGAAAAATGCGTCACCCAGTGCTGCTGAGCTGGAAAATCTCCGGACTAAACTGTTCAAAATGGAGGTGGAGTTGAGTTCAGCATCTGATAAACGCAAAGAAGAGTAAGAGCCCTTTGGATGTGTTCTGACCATTAGTGTTGTCTTATTTATTGACTGAGCCTAGTGGGTGGTTCTAATTTCAGGATTTCTGTGGTTACCCTCTCCTTAGCTGTTTTTCAAACGTGTCGGCAGATGGTAAAAGAGGCTTCCCTGTAATGTTAGAAATGGTTGATGTGGTGGATCAGTTCAGTAATATTTTGTACATCTGACACTTTAAAGTCACAAGCTGAACATCAGCTGTCCTCTTTCTCCCTATCAGGAGAAAACACTAGGGGTTAATTCTGTTAATTCCATAACTGTTCTGACCAGAGGTCTGTCCTTCTCAGGATCCAGAGGATGACCACACTGTTGAAGGAAAAGGAAGAGTCACTGAGGAAGCTCAAAGAGACCTTAAGAAGATCACAGCAGCAAGGAGACGTGTCAAGTAAGTCAGCAGTGTGTCTGTGTTGTTTTTTTTTTATCTTGTGAAAATGTAGTTCTACTTGCCTGCAGCGGTCAACTTCAGGTGGTAAATTTAATTTTCAAAACTCTCAATCTCACAAACGATCTGAATAAAGTCGACATAATTAAATGAATGAGACTTAGTTTAGCAAAATAGTCATCAATCATAGAACATCATAGTATATCCACAAATCTGGTATTTGCAGCTAACTGGAAGTTCTTTCAGCAATACTGGCCAGCTTTAGCAATGTAGCATCACACCTGTTTTAAAATCTGTATGTTGAGACAACAAGGATAAATGTCATTATCGGGCCGTTTTCTGGCAGTTTGCAGTTTTATCTATAGGTGTTTTCTTTGCCTGATAACTGATACAGTTAATGAATTAAAAAGTGTGTAAAGATGTCTCATTTAGTATATAATTGCATAAAGCATTTAAACAAAGTTTTGTGTTGCCGTTTGTAACATTCCAAAATCTTAATTTTGACTCAAAGATTTTCATTTTCACTGTAAATACATATTGGTTCCAAATATCTGCTATCGGTTCCATTAACTACTAATAATCGGTGTTGAAAAACTAGTATCGCTCGTCCCTATAAAGGATTGAATTCATTATTTGTAGATGTTAGCCTGCAGCTAGCTAACCACTGAGGGTTTATGAACAGAAGTGTTCTTTCCTGGAGCGCCTTTGATTCCAGTCGGGAACCTTTTGTTGCACTTTCCTGATCGACTGGCCTAGATGCAACTTCCTGTAACTTAAAGGTCTAGTGTGTAACGTGTTTAGTTGTTCATTATCAAAATCTGTGTTGCCCGTTCACAAACTTTTCCTTTTTCATGAATATTTACCTCCACCATCAATTCCAAGTATTTCTTTTGGCTTGAAATTTTACATTTGCATTTGCATGAACTGGGGTAGACGCTCCATATTCACGCGCCATCTTGAAATACGTTAGCCGGTAAGGGACATACAGGACATACTGCTCCGCCTTTTGCATTTTCGCTGTCACATGATAAACTCCCAGGTGCTGCTAATGCTGCTAATGGGTATTGTAGCTTTCCGGCCCCGGCAAGATTGAAGAAGGAAACAGGAGGACCACACACATTCAAAATCCAAATTTCAGAAACCAGAATAGTCTTCTTCGCCCAGAAAAAGATAAAGGAGATTGAAAAGAGCAAGAAACCGTCTTTTTGAAGTGTGAAAGCTACCGTAGATGTAATACGTACTTTGAACTGCGGGGCGCGAGAGAGTTGATTGAGATATATGATCTCAACGCTAGATGGGAGAAATTCCTACACATTGGACCTTTTTAAGTCTCTATCGCTACAGTAACTTGACACTAATTCAAAAGCATGTGTAGGGCTGCTCGATTATGGAAAAAAAATATAATCACGATTTATATCGGTCAATATTGAAGTAACGATAATTTAACACTTGTTGACTTCTGGAAAGATGTTGCAATAATTGAACTTAAAAAACAGTGGAGAAAGTTAAATCAACAGTAAAATAAAACACATACAACTGTGAAATTTGCCTTAATACTTTATTTTTTCATTCAGAACACGAGAAAATAAAAGTTTACTTGCAAAACGTAATGAGCTAAATAATTGTTTTTTCTCGATTTTGTTTTTGTGATCATTGGGAGCCAAAATCACAATCACGATTACATTTTGACTAATTGCACAGCCCTAAGCATGTGTCAGGTGATGGGTGGTCTATTTGTTACCAATTTGAAGGGTGGAAATGTGTTTTTTAATGGAGATTACCACTGATTTAGTCATGTGAAAATGCAGTCCTGCAGGGTGAGGACCTTCATGCCAGACTGACCAACCCCAGAGGTTTGGGGATCAAGACTAGCATTCTCCAGGAAAAGACTAAACTGGAGGAGGAAGTCAAAACGCTTCACATGAAAATAACTGAGCTGCAAAGGTGAGGTTACCAGTTTGAGAGTGGAACTGCTTGGACAGCCCATGTGATTTTTGTTTGAGTTTGTGTGCATAAATATCTCTGTCTGTCCCCCTGTCGCATCAGCTTGGTGTCTAGTCAGCAGGCCGAAATCACTAAGTGGAAGAGCAGAGCCATAAAGCTGAAGGTGAAGAGCAAGGGTGAGGTGGACAAGCCTTCATCACCCTGCACTCCCACCAAAAGGGGCTTTCCCATGACCTCAGACCCTTCCAGCTCCCTAAGCTCACCCGCCAAGTTTCTGGTTACTCCCAGGAGGGTCCTGGACTCTCCCAGGAAACCGCTGGACTCTCCAAATGTGCTTGAATCGCCCAAAAGCAGATTCTTTGATGCTGGTGGAGCCTCTGATGTGCTGTCCAGAACCCGTCCCAAGCAGTTCTTTGATAACTCCAGCCTTGGAACCATTCCAGGTAAGCTAAGGGTCACCTCCCTGTACTATTTTTTTGTCGAGTAGTCTTAACATCATAAAGACCTGAGCTGTTTGTTTTGCCAGACGTTTTCAATGTTCCTGACTCACCAGATGAAAAGAATGGTAACTGTTGTAATATCACTGTGTGTTTGGGCAACCACTGAGGGTTTACTAACAGAGGCACTTGGACTTGATATTAACATAGTTTGGCTAATTTACTGGAAGTAAACAACGAACACTTCAATCAGATAAAAGACAGTGATGGGTGACTGAAACCGCTTTTTGTAATTGGCACATTAATAAGAACAAATCATGGAAAAACTAATTTGACTCACATCTGCAACTTGGTGGGTGTAATACATGTATGGGCATCACAAAGACCGGTAAGGGTTTTATTAGGCTAACTTGAGTACTGTTTTCTTATAAAAGTCTTGTTTTACAGGTGCGATTGCAGACTGCAAGGAGGATTTGTGGCCTAAATCTCCAAGTGGGCAAGAGGAAATGTGTAAAACACAGTAGAACTGTTTTAAATACCTTTTTTTAATTTTCCATGTTTGTCTTTGTATTGTATTGATGTTTTTATTTTTAATTATTAAAGAAATTGTTAAAGTAATTAAATCTGTTGTCTCATTCAAACTCAGTCTAGTTTCCATGAGCCAAGTAGAAACCATAAATGAAAATGTTATGAAGGACTTGCTGTATCATGCATGGCAGTGTAACATTGTTCATGTGCTACGGTGAAAATTGATTTTAGTGGGAACAAAATTTGTGCACATACAACTGGTTTCTTTTGGTGTGTGTGTGTGTGTGTGTGTGTGTGTGTGTGTGTGTGTGTGTGTGTGTGTGTGTGTGTGTGTGTGTGTGTGTGTGTGTGTGTGTGTGTGTGTGTGTGTGTGTGTGTGTGTGTGTGTGTGTGTGTGTGTGTGTGTGTGTGTGTGTGTGTGTGTGTGTGTGTGTGTGTGTGTGTGTGTGTGTGTGTGTGTGTGTGTGTGTGTGTGTGTGTGTGTGTGTGTGTGTGTGTGTGTGTGTGTGTGTGTGTGTGTGTGTGTGTGTGTGTGTGTGTGTGTGTGTGTGTGTGTGTGTGTGTGTGTGTGTGTGTGTGCTGCAGGATATGTGGGACTTATTCCGTACAGGACATTTTACAGTAATCCAGAATATTTATTCATGGAAAATATATACTGTAAATGCTTAAGAAATTTATAAATGGAAAATGGTGGCCAAAGGTCTGTTTTTAAAAAAAAAAAAAAAAAAAAAAAGGTGTTGTTGATACCTCCAAAACTGATTAGAGACCATTCTTCAATATGTCAAACAAAGTAAGTACACCTCCTTATACAGGTCCCCCAGCACTAAAAATCCCTTTTCATACTGGGGACTCCAGAGTTGGCTGTCCTCCACCTTTGCTGTACAGTTAAGCCTCAGAGTATCAAATTGATCTTTCTCCAGAAGTCTTGCAATTGTGAAATTATGCAGTGTTAATCATATTGATGTATCCGTCTGTCAACATAGTTTGGCTCATTTACTGGACATCAACTAACACTCTAATCAGATAAAAGACACACTGGTGGGAGGCTGAAATGTCTAACCTCTATCTAATCTATCGCAGCAGGTAACATACTCCTTGCAGATGAGAGCTTCTCACAGGATTTTGAGGTATCTCGTTAATAAAAAAAAAAAAAAGAAAAACCGCTGAATTTCTGATGCCTTTACAATACAACAAAACTACTGTTACAAAATAGACCCAAAAAACAACTAGCAAAACCAGTGGTGTAGTCCCTCCAGGATTTCCATATACCCACTTAAAAATGCCCAATGACAATAACATACTTTCATTATATTTTTGATATATTTTGAATTGTCATCTGTGTTTTTCTTCTTCACATAGGCTAAATAAAGGTATTTCCACCATAAATTGGTGCATAAAAGTGTATCTGAATACAGGAAATTAAGTCAAAATTTCCCTGGGGGAGGACCATAGACAGTATAAAAGAGACACACAGATCCCCCTACTATGATGCCACCAAAAAAGGGCAGATTCTGGCTACAATACATTAGACTACACCCCTGAGCAAAACTAAGCTCATCAATATAAATAAATTAAATTTAGTGAGTTTTTACGTTTAAGGATATGTTGGCTGAATTCCTATATTGATCCTAGCTTTGTTCGATGTTTTTTTCATGGATGTATTAAGATAATGTTTTTTCATGCAGTTTGATTAGATACATGATGTGACCATAGACAGTATATATGTGACCAATCTGAAAACTTGTGAGGTGATATCATCACGTACAACGTCATTACGTTGAATGGTACGTTGCGCGCGGGAGCTTTGACTTGAGAGAAACAAGAAGGCGGCAGGTAGGTCAATTGCAAATACAATTATCGCTCTTAAAGTAGCTTGCTATATGATTGGAATAGATAGGTGAGACATAAGTATTGTTGTATTTGAGCTGTGACGCTGTCTTCGATCCAGCATCATTAGAATTAACTTTGGCTGGCATAGGGTTACTAACGCTGAAATACAGCGAGCTCATACGAAAACAGGGCTAATGCTAATAAGCTAGCTAACAGCTTAGCTAGGTAAAAGTGTTAAAATGCTACTAAGACCTAAAATAAAGCTGGTTTAAAATCTAAAGTAACGTTATACCGGTTGTGAAGCTAACGGTTGGGCTTCTTTTGTTATTTTCACCGAATTCTGTATTTACCAACGTTAGTCTGTTAAGTTAACTCACTAACGTCAGGGTGTTTAAATATCAGCAAGGCCGAAATACTCTGAGTGGCACTGGCACCTGAGTGGCAGGTGGCATGCGGATATCAGGACATTGGCAAGCGAGTGGCACTCGTTCGGCAAATCTGCGGGATCTGCTGAGCTGAGCGGTACCATTTTGGCAATTTGTCGGTAAATTTCCTGGAAAAACCTACAGGAGACTAGTGTGTGCATGTCTCCCCGCCCCCCCCAGTAGCTACCACACAGTGCCTATAGGTGCCAAAGCTGCCCCAGGGTGTCAAGAGTCACCCTGCCTCTGCAACATCGGTGTCAGAGTTTGATTGAGGTAGATGCTATTAGCACTCATGTGTCAGTATTCAACAATGCTATTTGCACCCAGTTTCGTTGACTAAACCTAATCAAACTGCTAAAATAATAAGTCAGTTCAATTGAAAAAAAAAAAAAGGAGTATTTGTTTTTCATTATTTTAGCTGGTATAAATAATAATTAGTAAAGAGTGTGTTTAAAAATGTGCACAAAAATCCTAAAACTACTAAGGGCGGTCGTGACAACCAACCATGCACACTTCTCCTTGGGATTTCCGTGGAAATTTGGCCTCACCCATAGTTGACAGTGAATCGAGGCAGCAGCTCTCAACTGACAAGTAGCGACGCTGCTGCTCAGCTCAATAGATCCTCCGTTGGTGCCAAACAAATGCCACTTGCTTGCCACTGTCCTGCCACACACTTGCCATTGCGGTGTCACTCAACTACCAATGCCAGTAATCACACTTGCTGTCTCTCTTAAATGATGGCTCATTTTGGAAAGCATCCCATTCCGCATTCTCTCTGTTGACCAGGTTTTCACACTCAGACCATGGCTATGAGGAGCGAGGTCAGGGTGGAGACAGAGGTAGAGGAGGAAGAAAACTTTGGGCCCCAGCCTCTGAGCAGGCTGGAGGTATGTATCTTGAACACAGTTGATTCCTTCTTAGAAATTATTGAATTATACTGCACTTTTTAGAAATGTAATCTCCCATTTTCTGTTTGAGTGCAGACAACTTGCTTGGTTTAGGGCAATCTAACTAGGTTGGATTTGGAAAGTTGTATAGTCCATTACTGGTGCGCTGACTGCGCTCCAAAAGAGAACAGGCAACGCTGTTAGTTGACTTCTTTATTCCAACTCACTGTTGTTCTGCAGCCGTGAAACTGCTGCCTCTCCTGACCCGGGTGCAAAAATATTGCGTGAGCATTGCAGCTCTAACCGCAATGATACTCTCAAGTTTGAATAAAGCCATTGTTCACACATTTATATAACAATGACATACAATATGTTTGAAAGCTCTAACAGATGGATTAAGTCAGCAGGTTCCAAAAAAAAAAAAAAAAAAAGAGGCGGAACTCTGTAAATCCTGCACATTGTGTAGTGATCGAGGGGGGCGGGGACCTGGCTGCATCTGACTTGACATTTATCCACTTTCTTTGGTTCAGGCCAATAGCAGGACTGTTTACAGTTTTCTCCCTCCCAGTCAATTTATGCTGGGCTGTCTCTTTTTCCTATGTCTCTTCTTGCAGCAATGTGGAATCAGTGCCAGTGACATCAAGAAGCTGGGGGACGCAGGTTTCCACACCATCGAGGCCGTGGCCTATGCACCCAAGAAGGAGCTGCTCAACATTAAAGGCATCAGTGAGGCCAAAGCTGACAAAATCCTAGTAAGAAAGAAACGGTCTTCTTTCAGTGTCCCAGAGTAATTCACCAGTTCTGACTGGACTGTCTTGTTGATATCAGTAGTGTTTTTATTTTAGACCCGCGTGTATGTGTTGCTACGGATTCTGATCAATGATCCTCATCAATCATCAATGCCAAAGTGGCATTATTACCTCCACCAAGGCGGTTATGTTTTCAGCTTGGTTTGGCTTGCTGGTCTGTCAGCAGTATTATGAAAAATCTACTGGCCCAATTTTAATGAAACGTAGTGGAAGGGTGTAGTATGGGCCAAGGAAGAACCCATTACATTTTGGAGCGGATTTGAATTCCGGGTGCGGATACGCAAATTATTTTTCACTTTTGTTGTGCTGCATTCATGTGTTGTCAGACTAATTGGGAAATTAGTTCCCAGTTGCTCTCTGATGGTCAAATGATAATTGGTATTATGTTTCTAAATTACCTCAAAATATTGAAGTATTTCTGTGCTGATATTTACTGTTACTTAACATCCCACACATACAATGATAATATCGGACGATATTTCGACCCGACCAGTGTCTGTCTAGCTCTTCTTCTTATGCTTTGTTAGGTTTTTGGTATGCTCATTAAAAGTACTGTCTCTAGTGGGTTTTTTTTCCCCTTCTTTCTCAGGCTGAAGCTGCCAAACTTGTGCCCATGGGTTTCACCACAGCTACTGAGTTCCACCAGAGGAGAGCAGAGATCATCCAGATCTCTACAGGCTCCAAGGAGCTCGACAAGCTCCTGCAGGGTGCGTACATCTTGTATATCCTCCAAAAAATCGTCCTTATTGTCAGTGGTTCCTAGTTCCTAGTTTGGGGGGGGAAACAACATCCTCTTAGATATTCACGTGTCTAAGTTACCTCCAGGACGCAGCCCTTTATAAAAACATATCCACGAGTGTCCATGTTACCTCCAGGACACAGCCCTTTTATAAAAACTGATGTGAACTCAATAATTACAGATGGGAGCAACAATAACCTTGTTTCATTTGACCTGTTGTTTCTCCTGCAGGTGGGATTGAGACAGGCTCCATCACAGAGTTGTTTGGAGAGTTTCGGACAGGGAAGACCCAGCTGTGCCACACACTCGCTGTCACCTGTCAGGTAGAGTCCAAGGCCAGGCTGCTGAGAGAGGGTTCCCACAGATCCTCAAAAAGTCTCAAATTTAGATTTTTCAGAATATAAGGTCATAAAATAAGGCTTATTTTTAATGATGGTTGGTTTTAAAATGTTTAGGGTGATGCCTAGTTGCATGAGAAATATCTTCCCAAAGGATTCACTAATTTAAATACGGTTTGGTCTTTGGTTGTGACTCAGTCCAGCTCTTTTTCTTGTAATGTTTCGATTGGTTCTCCACAGGCCACCTGCTCTTACGAAGGTAACCGGATTAAAGTAGTACACAAACCGTACAGGTGATGCTAAGCTAAAGCCAATTGACAAGTGGGTTCACTGGCCCATATGTGACATGAATGAGAGGAGCGGACTTTTAATTTGGCGATCGCGTAGCTGAAGTTTATGTATGAAGTGATGTTAAAGTGGATGAAAGGTAAATGTACGGTAACGTACAACGGCCTCTATGTCTGTTTTTAAATTAAGAAAGAGTATTCATTCTTTCTGTTGAGGTCTTAAAAAGCATGACATTTGATTTAAAAGTGTGTGTGTGTGTGTGTGTGTGTGTGTGTGTGTGTGTGAGACTCTGATGCCAGGGGAAGTTGTATAATATCAAATAGGTTTTGTTTGTAGTTGATAAAATGCATCTTGTACCAGTTTTAGTTCTGGTATCAATAACAATGTGTAGATGCACCTGCTGAGGTGAGCAATACAACACTGGATACAGAATAATGTGACATGCTTGTAGTGGTTCTGGTTCTTAGTGAGTGCTGTAGATTCTTAATGACTTGTCCTTTCTGTCCACAGCTGCCCATTGATCAGGGGGGGGGGGAAGGTAAAGCCATGTACATCGACACAGAGGGGACCTTCAGACCAGAGAGACTCCTCGCTGTGGCTGAGAGGTGAGTCGGCACGTTTCCTGTCCAGCTTTGGCAGTTTTTATTCAGCTCTGAAAGATTAGCACCAAACAGGTTCAACAGTTGTTTGTAGCCCAACTCTGTACTGCTGTAACATGTTTGTTCTTGTTGATTCTGTAGAGGGGAGAAGCTGGAATCATAAGAATATCTTGCAGCACAAAGCCCGACGCAAGAGTCTTTGCTGGTTTAAGACCGACGCAGTTGTCAGTTTCCCGTCCGGCGTCCGCGTCGTTTAAATAGAAAATGCACCTGTGCCCATCTGTGCACCCATGGGTGTGCTGGTCTTACAGGGAGGTTGGTTCAGGTGCATTCTTGGTGTATTGCTATCTTGAGTGATCGTGCCATTGACCAACAAAAACCAGGTCTAAAATCAGTAACGCAGCATTTCATTGGTATTTTAACAGCGCATTAGTAAAACGTGCGCGTACACTATGCTTGTAACACACACAGGGACACACAGCAGCACGCAAACATGCAAAAGATTAAAAATAAAAAAATATTACAATGTGAAATGGTATTATGGAGTTTTGGTGGCATGTATGATCAGTTTCTTCTCCTGAAAATCTCTCCTTAACTGCTTAGCAACTCCGCTATCATAATAGCAATGCACCAAAGTACAAACGCACACTTGCATGTTACTCCCCAAAACAACTTCAGTGATTAATTAAGACACTAAGTACAACTACTGGTGCAAGATATATCGATGCGCAATATTATATCGAGGGGTGCGAGATATATCGGCTCAATATTGTTATCGCAATATATCGAAAGTGTTGCAATAAGTATGCAATATTTAGTTTATTTTGTGGAGCGCTGCGTCTCGTCCGTTGGCTGTGTGGCTTAGTTGTGTTTTGATTTAGAGCCCGCTTGAAACGCTGCAATGATCATGTTTCATTGGCCAGTTACCGTGCCACTTGTACATGTTGGTGCACGTCAACGCACGGGGCCACTACGTGACAAACCCTATGGAGTGTACCACATATGCATATTTCGACAGAGTGACAGTGCAAGTGAAGAAATGGAGACAACAAAACGGAACCAATCAGAGAAGCGAAAGAAAAGTTGTGTCCTGTTCTCTTTATATATTTATTTATACTATATTGTACAACCAGTTGAACACATCCTGTTCTGTAGACATGGTCCTTATTTATTTATTTATTTATTTATTTATGTTGGACCAGTCCAATATGACCGTCAGTTGAAATAAACCTTGCGTTGTAAGAAAACTTGTTTAATTTGTTATGACTCTATGAATGTGTTTTCCCGTAACTTTTGTAATTTTACACGCAATATTTGTAATCAATATCACAATATCCATAATCGTCACATTTTGTCAATATCGTGCAACCCTAAGTACAACCCTTTTGAACCATGCGCCTGGTGCACGGACCCTTTTTTTCCCCGCCGCTAAACTAGCAAATGTGAATTCGTACACGCCCTAAACGCACCTGCGCCAGGCGCTTCACGCCGTGCGCTTGGATCGTTAAAATAGGGCCCTCGATGTTGAATTAAACGTGACCTCTTTCCGCTGTTAGGTACGGGCTGGTAGGCAGCGATGTTCTGGACAACGTGGCCTACGCCCGAGCCTTCAACACAGACCATCAGACCCAGCTGCTGTACCAAGCCTCGGCCATGATGGCTGAGTCCAGGTCAGTCAGCACAGTGTTTGTGCTTGCAGAGTATTACCTTGTGCTTGACATGCTGTTGTGTGTGATGATGTATAAACTGTGCAAATGGATATAAACAGTATCAAACAATTACAGTCAATACTAAATTAGAATAGGATTATGGTTCTGCAAAGTTGGATTACAAGACTACATTAAGCACAGTTATTGTTTACCTTTTTGATTGGTGGATGTTGCATGTAATCCCTGTAGATCTGTCACTGGGTCCCTCTCCTGCCATCTGATGGGTTTTTAGTGATGTACAGGCAGTTCAATTTGAAAGGGCCTTCCCTTCTTCAGTTTTCTTCAGATCCTTTGCTCCTTCTCTGATTTCACTGCTTCAGACTATCACAAATAGATGACATTTTTTTATTATTAACATTTTTATTTATTTAAAAAAACAAACTGTACAACTCATGACATGAACACATCACCTCCCCGTCTGAACCCCTCGCCATCACCACCTCCCCATATCAGTTTTTTGTATTTTTTTTTTTGACAAGATGTAATAATATACATCATTTTCAATACAACACTGTAAAATAGACCACAAACTGTTGACTAACTAACCACATTATGTATATACGCTGACACCATAAGTACATTACATATGTCTTTCCACAGTACATAGCCTCCTAGGAGCCCTCTGCCCTCCAGAAAGCTTTAAGTACTTTCCCCATTGTTTTAGTGTAAACACTGGCAAACCGTTTGTATGCCACTCTAGCCATCTCACAAGCCCATTCTTGGGTTGACGGCATCCCTTCATTCTTCCATCCTCTTAGAATACTTTGGTTATCTTTAAAGTAATTTGGACCCAACTTCTTATGTGCGAATCTATCCCACCATAACAAAAGGAGGGTGTGGCCTTGACCAACTGCCATGCTTCGTTTGTTTTCAAGCCATGATGTCTCTCTCTTTCTCATGGGCGGGCCAAATTCTCTGGGCGGGCAAAGCAGAGAAAGGGGAGGTAACCTTTCCCGTTATGTCATAAAGGGAAGATTCCCGATCGGCCCATCTGAGCTTTCATTTTCTCAAAGGCAGAGCAGGATACCCATGGCTTGGTTTACACCTATCACCATTTCTATCCACTGGGGGACCATAGGCAGGCTGGGGGAACGCATATTAATGTTAAAAAACCTCATAAAATGACATTTTCATGCCATGGGATTTATTTTTATTTTTTTAAACAATGAGCACCAACACATTTAACAAATGGTTCACTCATTTGGACATCACTAGTAACCACTGTGTCCTTAACTACTGTAGCATTCGCCATTACGCTTTTCCATGTAGTCCTCCGTCAGCGTCTTAGCTGTGTCCAGTGACCCGTTTCAGTATGAACAGGCAGCATATTTGTCCAGACTGCATTATGTATCCCTGCAGCTAATGCTCTCTCTCTCCCTGTGCGTCAGGTACGCTCTGCTGATAGTGGACAGTTCCACGGCTCTGTACAGAACAGACTACTCGGGCCGAGGGGAGCTGTCGGCCCGACAGGGCCACCTGGGACGCTTCCTCCGCATGCTGCTCCGGCTGGCAGACGAGGTAGGCAAGCTGGACAGAGTGCAGGTGTACTCTCAGAGGCCACTTGTGCTCTCAGACATCCTGGTTGTGTGGCACTGACTGTATTAGGACAGAGCAAAACGACTCCGAAGTATCCCACATAGTGAAGACCCATTCAGATTTCAGCGTTGTTCTAGTTTAGTCACATTCTGTCGATTTGTAACTTTGGTAACTCCTACTGAATATAAAGTCCATTTAACCCCGAGGGGTTCAAACTGAGGCGTCTGTAACTGTACTTTTGTCTGCCTCGATCCTATTTCACGACAGTTTGGCGTTGCCGTGGTGATATCCAACCAGGTGGTAGCCCAGGTGGATGGGGCAGCCATGTTTTCTGCAGATCCCAAAAAACCAATTGGAGGCAACATTATGGCTCACGCCTCCACCACACGGTGAGTGATGCGGTGTGTTTGTGTTCATCCTTACAGCATGGTTGATTGTTTTTGGGGCATTTTCGGCCTTTATTTGACAGGACAGCTGAAGACATGAAGTGGGGGGGGGGGTGACACGCAGCAAATGGCCGCAGGTCGGAGTCGAACCCCGGCCCGCTACGCCGAGGAATAAACCTCTATATATTCGCCCGCTCTACCAACTGAGCTATCCGGGCGCCCCGTTGAACTTGAAAGCAGTGTTGCTAACTTTGCAACTTTCTCGCTAAATTTAGCGACTTTTCAGACCTTAGCGACTTTATTTCTAAAAAGCAACCAGCAACAAATTTAGCGACCCTTGACCATCAGGGGAGAAGTGACATGTATTACACTGTAATTGATTTCCATGCATGCTGCTCAGTTCATGGCTATTCTGCCAATAGCACAGGGTCTCTATCTCACTCTTCTCTTGCGCATATGACGTCATCGAGCGACTTTCAGGGAGTTTTGGAGCTAGTTCTAGCTACTGTAATTGGAACAGAGTTGGCAACACTGTGAAAGGGGCACGGCTGCAGCTTGAAGACACCATAGCTTCGTTGTTGTAAGTTTACACTACGATTTTAAAAAGTGGTCTCATCTTTGCAGTCTGTACCTAAGGAAAGGCCGAGGAGAGACGAGGATCTGTAAAATCTACGACTCTCCCTGCCTGCCAGAGGCCGAAGCAATGTTTGCCATTAACCCCGATGGAGTGGGTGATGCCAAGGACTGAGCTGACTGAGCGGAGAGGCAGGAAGCAGCGGGGTGGTGCTAAATGTTGCTGTCACACCTGCTGACTCCTTGGACTAAATTGCTGTGTGTGTGTGTGTGTGTGTGTGATCCTCGCCCATACCACCGCCTTCAAACAAAGCCTTTGTCAAAGGGTGTATGATTTGGTTTGATGCCGATTGAGCCAGAGTCGATAAGATGATCCAGGCTGCAGATCTGGCCCTCTGGAGCTCAGCGGTGCAACCGTGAGATGGAACGTTATCTTTCATAACTGAAGCCCATTTCACTCAACAAAGCAAGAAAAGCCGTTTTCCTACAATTGCGACATGGTATCTCATAATTACAGGATCTGTTATTCTATTGTGAGATGCTACTTTATAATTACAAGATTGGCATCTCATAATTATGAGTTAGTATCTCCATAATTATACAAAAACTTCTCATGAGGTCTTAATTGTGTAAGAACAACATCCACTATCTCATAATTACAAAAATGTATAGTCATATGACCGAGTTCTCGAGTACTTCATCATTAGATCTTTTTTGCTTTCTTAATTACTATCGATCTGATAATTAAGAGATACCAAGTCCTAATTCGAAGAAGAAAAAAAATCTTTGTAGAATGCAGTGCACCTCTGCAGTTTCATGTATGGAGTGCGTTAAATAATTTTGAACTATTTTAAATAGTTTGTGATCTTTTTTTCTGTTAACTTTGTCTGCGTTTCTGTTGAGTGGTGTCCTCTGAGGAATGCTGTTGAAACATTATTTTGCAATGAACGTGTTTCTACAAAACTATACTGTGTAATATCTCAAATGTCACCTATTTCCAGCCACACCACTACTGATGTGTCCCTTTTCTGTTTGTCTTTATTAAACATGTTGTGTATATAAGCTTCAAGGCTAAATTAAATTTGTTTTACCATTATTCAACTTGTATCATTTGTTAGCGTTGTCGTCATGGAAGGATTTCACGTTTTAAAAGCTTCAACTACAAGTTTACAAGACAAGCACAAAATAATTTTATTCAATGTTATCCATGTCACTTCAATGCATATTAACTTCATTGTGGGATCAGAATATTGATAAGTAACAAATCCACTGTTTGTTTTTAAAAGTGGTGACTGCATAATTAACCTCAACAAGAATACATTACAACAGAAAGTGCCATTAAAGTCATGTTAAATCACAAACTTAAAGGAATGTAGAAATACTCAAAATTCAAAGGCAGCAAATACACTCAAAAATTAGCATTTTTCAGTCACAACCAGAGGGAGATTGGATCTTAACGGGAAAGATGTTTCATTGGTGATATTCTGATCAACATATTACAATGTTATTACAACATCTACATTAACAAAGTGTCATTTCTATCCACAAAACATCTGTCCAAAAATAAGTGAAAAGGACTCATCAGAACAATATTAGAATAAGGGGGTAAAATACAAATAATTTTACATTAGTTGTAGTGATAAATCCCTTAAAACATCCCTGATCAAACTGGATTAGCAGCTCTGTTTCCAGATAACTTCGTTATCAGTCAGTCAAAACATATGCAGTGGTTGTAAAGTAAAAAAAATGTCTGATTGCATTTTCAACAAATAAAACCAAGGCCATCTACATGACTAAACCACTATAGCGAAGTGAAAATGATTTTTGTAATTATGGAACTGATCCATTAAGTTAAGAATATGGTGCTAAAAAACAACCTACTTGCTGATTATTAGTAAAAACATTAAAAGGTATAATATGCAATGCTTGCCTAGAATTTTTTTTTTTTTTTTAAAAGACCAACAGAAAAGTAATCTCTTAATCCTCCGTTCTGACCCATTAGAAGTGTGGTGGTGTCTGTATCTGCAGAGACTCTGCATGGATTTTCTCTTTTTTTTCTTACTTTGGCGTGTTGGGATGCTTCTGTGCATCAGCAGAGAGCCACTGGGCCGACGTGGGTGTGTAACCCCAATAACGGCATTCTCATTTCCAGCCATCGTTTGCCCCTCGTGTCTCATACGGGCGCCCAAGTTTAAAGGTGCTCTAAGCGAGGTTGTTGGACATCACTTCTTGTCAACGTTCAAAGTATTGTCAAACAAAACGGAGGCGCTAGCTCGCCCCTCCCTCCTCATCCCGAACACCGTTTGTTACGTTATGTTTGGTGGTGCAGGTTGGCGCGGTTTATTTTTGTTGCAGTTTGTGGAGCCTGGGCTGCCTACAGAGACCGCGGCTTTTTTTCGTTCAGGAGACAGGCAGCTCGCTGATGGTGAGAGGTTTACTTTATGTGACAAAAAATGTAGCCTAAAAAATGTAGCCTAAAAAATGTGCGACATCGCTTAGAGCACCTATAACTGACGCAGAGAAACGGACAGCATGAAGCTCTGTGTTCACTCATAATCCGACAATGTGGCACCTTCCAGTGACGGTGTATGTTTATTTATGCTTTAGGACATAACCGATGTGAGACACTGAGAGAAGAGTCTTCTCTCTTCACTCTCTAGCTCACTCAACCCCTGCTGCGGTCTCTCTTCTCTGTATGTCTGGCCCCTACATATTATACCTATAAAAAATATACCATATACATTAAAATATATACTACTTAAAGCAATATTGACTCAAGCAATATTAAAGAAAATAAATATACAATAATATCAATAAACTCCATTTCACAGTGACAGTATGCAGATATCCACCAATGAAAGAAAAAAAAATGTGCCATTTGTGGTGCGCATCTGATTGGATGGACACGGATTGGCGGCCTGACTAGCCAATCAGTGCCATCGGCTGAGTGACTTCATCTGCTGGATCGCAGGAACAAAGAATTTCAGGTTTTTCTGTCACTTAGGACTCGAAGCTGAGCCTCCAGTTTAGTCGTTTTATCCTTGGGAATAAAGAAAAGGCAAAAGAAGAAAATGCACATGATTGTGTAATATGCACTTAGTATTAATACATTTTGGGTGAATATTATGAAGCTTTGTTAAAATAGGTAGAGTGACGTGTGCTCTCACATAATTAGAGTTTGTGGGCATCTTCAGAGCTAGCTCAGTCCAGTTTGTGGCCTCAGAGATGTTTCCCAGCTGTTTGTGACACTAACAGTTCAATGAGAACATGATTAGGGTTACGTTCCTCACAATCACAATTACATTTTATTTATAGCAAATCATAACAAGAGTTATCTTAAGACACTTTACAGATAGAGTAGGTCTAGACCACACACTATAATTTACAAAGCAATTCCAGTATTACCCCCAACAGCAAGCATTTAGAACGGCGATATTGAAACAAGGGGAGCGCTAACTTTGTTTACAGCAGCCACACTGACACGGCTGCCTACAGATGGGTCAGTTTTTGCAGGTTGAATTTCTTTTTTTTTTTTTGTCAGTATATTTACCTTCCAAGCGCTTGTTGCTGTAACACTCATTTCGGCCAAAAAAGGCTGAACTACCCTTGCTGGTAGACGCTAGATCGCAGCCAACACGCGTGTCAACGCGGGCATCAACGGCGCAGGCGTCAACAACATTTAACAGACATTTGAAACCTGCTACAACGCAACACTGGGATTGTAACTGCAGACGAAGACTGACTGTTACAGAGTATAGAGTCTTTCCTCCAGGTGAATTATTTTTATTTATACATGCACTGGTACATATATTGTGTGTTAGCAAGTTATGTAACATTACTGTCATGTCTTTATATTTGGCTAAAAAATTATTTTAATCAGCAGTAGAACATGGGATAGTGGTGCACTCAGACTGTAAAAATATGAACTAGTCTTAACAGTCTATGGGTGCACTTAAGCCTCTTGTGGCCGACACGAGTATTACAACAACAAACAAAATGATCCTGGAATAGCTCAAATTGGTTTTACCTGCTAGCCTGGGAAAACCCTGACCAACTTCCGGCAAATTTGAGATTTGCTCTGCAAGTCCGTCTGGCCAAGAGCCCATTCAAGCCCATTTCCAATTTTTCCAAAATCGAGGCACCAATCACGCTTTACACGATGCCGATAGCGCAGCGACGGCGAGCAGCTTTTTGTTTACATTCAACATGACGGCCAGCGAAGCCGCCAATGCCACCGCTACGTCACCCGGATCTTTGGTCTGATTGGTTGAAGGACTATCCAATTGCGCCCAGAGGCATTTGAGCGTTGGTGACGCCCCTTTGGAAATGAACTGTGAATGGCGCGTTCCCCAGATCCGTCTGGTGTCAACCAGGCTATTTACCTGCCAAAACCTTCTCAGAAAAATTATCCTGGCACAACCACATTGCCTGGATGTGGTCAAGTCCCTCCATTGTATCATCTACCAAACGCTTCTGTGGGATCATCGGCGTGTTTACCTGTGCAATGTAAAGTCTCACTGTCTTGGAGAAACCTGGACTGAGTTCCTCTGCCTGGAAGACAGTACACGAGACAGATATTTCATTAATGGAACAGTCGCTTTTACAATCACACGTCAAAGTTCAACATTTATACCAAAAGGAAAAGTCCACTGGACACGCTCGGCTAAAGGTGGAGGACCTACAGAAAACAACACCAAGTTCCCCCTCCTCATTTTTCTCAAAGCATTGTGGGTGAGGGGCTCTAAGGTTATTGGGGGGTTTTACAACATGTACTACTTCACCGCAACATCCCTGGTTTGAGTCCAGCCAGGAACCTTTGTCGTTTGTCATCATCCCTGCTCTCTCCCTGAGTTTTCTGTGTCTCTACGCTGTACAATCAATAGGCAGGGCAGATGGGTGAGTGAAGCAGCAGAAATCTCTCTAGACATCTACACAGAGCATGTGAGCGCAGTGGACCGGTGAGAACTTCCGCTCCACAAAAAGCTGCGTTACATTTTACCAAACAAACGCAATGCCTGGAGCTCCGCCAGTAAAAAGTTTACCGGATGACAGCCTCTGGTTGCATGAAGGGAAGGCGGGCGCCATTTGTCTGCATGTACTGCCCACACTGCAGTAACACAGGAGACTAGCCTATGTCGACGACCGTTCACTTACGGGTGTTTCCGCGCCGCCCGGAAAATACACTCGGAGATACACTGGTAAGAGCGAATGACGTTTAACCATGTATCCAGCTGATTTATATAGCTCACGTTACTGTATTGTGTGAACAGTTCATTTAATATTGCATGTGGCGTTTTCTTTTGCAGGGTGCAAATGTCCCACCTAAACAAATTCCTTCACGAAACTATTTTGAAGATCCACACTCATTGCGTCCGGAGCGCAAGACGATTGTGACTGGTTTAAAGAAATGGAAACCAACCCCTGATCGTTAATTCTCCTACGCAGGAACGTTGTGTGCTGTAGCCAGACCTTCCTTCCCAGCGCTATGGGCATAGGTCTGGCAATGCGAGACTACACAGAGACGGGCTCGGGCATGCTTTGAACTCACGGTGTCAGCGGTACTGGGGAGAAACTGGGAGTGGGATGGAGACAGATAAGAAGACGCGACAACGTTAAAAAAAAAAAATCCGCTCCGCGGCCCACCCAAAATCCTCCCGCTTCCGGTTCACTCGTGCTCTGCTCACGTGCTCTACGTCTACAGTACTCTAGTACCTTGAGAAAGTTCTCAAGCGCGTCGTGCAGTGTGGAGGTGGGGGGGCTCTGGTAGAGGGCAGCCGCTGCCTTCTGTTCCAACCAGTCCAGAGTGGCTACCTGCAGAGACACAAACACACGCCTGTCACAAAATCCTTTAAACTCCCATAGTCACGTCTTGAACGTGCGTACTTGACGTGGTTGCCGTTCACAGTGTTGATATTTTGACGTTTGATAAAGTGTGCTCCTGATAAGACCGGAGTTAACAATAACTTCAAAAACACAGCCCCCCCTTCTCTCACCTCATAGCACCATCTGCCAAGCAGGTAGAAACACATGGGGTCATCATCTCTGAGAGAGAGTGCCCGATCCAGATGCTCCTGATCGGAGAAACAAAAACTCAAAGAGTCACATGCAGTGCACAACTCTCAGGGTTAAAGTAAACTGTACTTGAAACAAAGCATTAGCTAAATAACCAAAATGTGTGCCCGTGTTTACCTTTAATATATGGCTGCTCTTCAGTTTGCTATGCATGCTATCGTGCTGGGAGGTCAGTTCTGTCAGCACAGCAAACCTGGAGCCAAAAACAGAGCATAATTGCGACATTAAAAATCAAACAGAATCTCGTCACCGGTAGCAGCGGTATCGATACAGAGTTGAAATGTTAGGTAGAGGTTCACCATCTCACCATTTGTGACACTCAGCATTCAGGCCGTTCTTCTTCAGGGCCAACTCGGCCTCCTCTCGACCTGCAACAACAGCTCACCGCTCAATGACAAAAAACTACAATAGTCTTAAAGCCTCTGAACACACACACACACACACACACACACACACACACACACACACACACACACACACACACACACACACACACACACACACACACACACACACACACACACACACACAATTTCAGTTGATCTGGCTGATTAGACCTCTGCTTAAGTTGAAGTGGGCCAGAGCTTAGATGGGAACTTAAACGTGGGGTATACTCTCCGCAGCCGACCGCCAGTGTGACATCATGGGAGCGCCGTAACTGTTTATACTCGCGCATGGTAGTCGCGACACTAGTTGCAGTCTGATCCTGAACAGAGGTGGCGCTAACGAGGAAAGGCTACCGACTTTGCTATTTCTACGGACTAGAAGAAGAAGAAAAAGGTAAACAACGGCAGAACTGGCAGCAGCGTTGACGTAAATGCTTCGATTTGATTCAATGACCTACTTGGTGGGATCAAGCCTTTCATTCACCATAAAAGAACTCACCTTAACCCCGTAAGTTTACAAGAGAGTCATGGCTCTGAGAGTCCTGGCATCCTCTCTCGTTCATGCTTCCCGTTTCCGCTTTGTCGCGCACCCGCCGTAAAAAATAGAGTGGTGTGCTCAAAATCCTGGCGCGCCAGCGAGATCTACGTCATTTCGACGTCACATTGGCGTGTGCCAGCTCGGCTACGGCGACTGTAAAACGCCCATTATTAGGTCACAGATCTTTTCTGTTGACAGCATTGTTTATATTTGACGGTCAATGGAGGGAGAGACGGAATGCAGGCCGAAAATTAAGAAACGTACGTTTTAAAATGTTGGAGCATCGCCTTATCTCCCACCTTCCAAATGTCTTCTCAATTCAAATAAAAGGTTTCGCAAAAATGCAAGTGAGTACAACTTATTTTTAATTTAGGCTTTTTTGACTGGTTCATTCTACCTTTGTTTACTTTGATTTATTACTCTGAGTCAAGACTTAATATAATAATCATTATATTAGGGGTGTGTGTGTGTGTGTGTGTGTGTGTGTGTGTGTGTGTGTGTGTGTGTGTGTCCCCATTACCTTGTTGTGCGTAGGCCTTCTTCTCTTGTTTATCCTCAGTGGATTCGTACATATCCCTGTATGCCCGAGCCAGTCGCCATAGAAACTCCCTGCTGTCTCCATACTGTGAACACAGAACATATACAGTACTTGTGCTACATGAATACACTTTATTTTATAATAATATATTAATAATTATTATTATTATGAATTAGGGGTGTCAAGATTCTCCAAATCCACGATTCCATTCAATGTTTGAGTTTGTTGTCCATTTGGCCGTGGTGTCTGGAAAAGTGCCGGTAAGCTAATGTTATGCTGTGTCATGAGCTGCATGCTACCGGCCGGTAGGCTACGCTGTTTCTATGTCTCTATGTGTTGTTGTTTTTTTTCTTGGGACATGCGCAAGTAGGCAGGGCTGGACAAAAAAAAACCCTGAGAATCGCTGATTCTGCTTTTGATTTTGATGATTGAAATTGAAAGCTCATTTTCGATCACTTTTCAATTTATAATCTAAATCGTGACACCCCTATTAGGAATAGTTTCAGCACTAGTTTACTGTCCCTTACCTCTGCTCTGTTGTCTAGCAGCAGGCGAAAGCCCTCTGCCTTTAAAGTGGCGTCTCCTGTGTGGAGGATGTCACTCTGAGCCAGGAGGAGAGCCAGCTCCCCACTGGGAACTTCAGTCACCAGCTGAAGCCTCCCCTCGTCTGCCTCCTCTTCCTCATCCTCCAGCCCTCTCTCCTCCACTTCTTCTTCCTGGTAGTCTTCCTGGCGGATGGTGAGGACAGTGGCACAGCTCCTTTCCTCCTCTTCCTCAGACTCCTGGTCAGGCTCCCGCTCACCCTCCTCTTTGTCTGTGTCACGATCGGTGTAGTCGGACTCAGCGTAGGCCGTCGAGTACCTGGGACATACGGGTTTGTATTTGGTGGTTTAGTAATTTAGAGATTTAAAATTAAGTAACCACACTTGGAAATTGGATGATCTTTGGAAAAGGATTTTTTCTTAGCAGTGGGGGCAGGTCTGTCCGAACAACAACCCCCCCCCCGCCAAATGTTTTACGTATGAAACGGAACTGACACTTCGCTGCAACACAAAAATATTTATTCACACACAATGAGGCATATTTTCAGTTGTGACTGAACTGTATTTTTTGAGGAACTATAGGGCACTTAACATCTACAACAGGTCTACATAGTTACTTAGTTAGAATGGACCCACCGCAGTGACGTTTGGTGGAGCTGTTCGTTTAATAGTCGACTCGGAAGAAAGCGAACGTTTTGACAATAAAATACATCAACACAACAGTATGTGGAGTTTTGTGCAGCCATATTTCTGATACCGTGGTGGCAGAAATTTTGCCGTGGTGGACCGCCACTACATAATCAACAGAGGAAACACTGTGATGACAATGTTTAGGACACAAGCTGGGGCTTGGTTTGTGTCTCAGGGTGAGAATCAAAACCTGGACGTGGAAGTAAAGTTTATACTATTAGCGTCAGTCAGTCAGTTACTTAGTATTAGCCACACTGAGCACTATTTAAAAGCCTATTAAATAGTTGTTTTAGAGATTAACAGGAATTAGCTAATAAAGCTTGTTAAAAAGCCTTCAAAGAGACAGCTGTATGAATCCTGGATCTCAGCCTGACCTGGTCCTGCACATGATTACTACATGACTCACAGGCCGTTACTCCAGAACTCTTTACCAGAGGATAAGGATTTTTGCCACCCAATCTGCCCCACAAACCAAACACACTAACAACAAAAAACAAAAAGCTGCATTGAACACTATTTTTCAAGTTACATTGATCAAATGACTAGCCTGGTCCTACCAGACTCTGGTACATTTCATTTGTACAGAGAGTCTGGCCACTCTCCATTGACAAGTGTTAACTTCCTTGAAGGCGGGTACTCTGTTGAAGTTTAAAACTATTGGATCTGCCCAGAGCCAGTCTGGATCTGCCATAACCAATCGCTAACGTTTGGTCGTGACGTATGTCACGCGCATGTGCAACAAGAGGGAGACCGACAACTATCGGCTTATATCTAGCATTTGCATCGCTAGCGTTAGCCTTAGGCAACTCCTTCACCACTAACGGAGCGAGCTGGAAAAATCAAACTGTTCCTGAACCCCGTGGGGAGGAGGGCCACAACATCACGGCCACCAACACAACTCAGCAAAGATTGTTCTTGCTCGAGCTTTTACTTCTGGATATTCGGCAGCGTTGCTGCCACAACGGACCGAATGGCTTCGCTCGCATCTTTCTCACGCACGTCCTAATGTCATCGTTCTCAGCCACTCCCTCTGTTCGCTGATTGGACCGCCAAATATTTGGCCAGAGAAAACCCAAGAATGTACCGCGAACCCAGACGGAGTACTGGGAAAGGGAAATGAAAGGCAGTACATAGGAGGGCGGGGCTGGCTATATCAACTATGAAGCAGAGCAAAAAGGTAGGAGTATTGAACAAAAAAATGAATGCAGTTTTGAAAAAAAAATACTGCTCAACAATCATATACATCATGTAATATAATACATGAGATCACCAGAAATACAATATAAACAGTGCGCCCAATCATTAAGTGAGCGTACTGCTTTTTAACGACATACCCTCCTTCGCTGGTCGTTTCATACGTGCTGGCCACGCCCTGGCTGGCAGTGAAGTAGATGGAGCTGGAGCCGGTGGAGTCATTGCGTTCCCTGTGGACGAAATGGCGCCGCCGACGTACCCGCTGACTGTCCTCCACTCCCTTTCTGAATGTGGGGGAGGAGGATAACACGTTCACATCAGTCAAACAACACCGACAACCTCCATGTGGGTAGCCAGCCCCACTCTGGTGTATTACCCCATTATTCTAACGTTCTGATTATTGTAACGTTATGTTCTGCTTTCAGTCAAAGACTTGAAGGCACTCCTGCAGACATATTATGACAAATATGGTCACTTGTTTAAGAATCTGTGTATTAATATTGATGGTTGTATTATCTCGAAAGCTCAAGCATAAAAACCTTTGGTGTGTGATCTCACATCAAGGCTATTACCAGGACAGCATTTTTCCATCTCAGTGACATTGCAAAAATTAGACCAATCTTATCATTTCATGATGCTCAAACTGTAATCCATGCATTTTTGTCCTCCCGACTTGTTTACTGCAATATCCCTTTTTCTGGTCTTCCAAATTGTGCAACTAGAGGCTTTCAACTTGCTCAGAACACTGCAGCCAGAATCCTGACAAAAAACTAGAAAATATGATCACATAACATCCGTTGTGGCCTCTCTTCACTGGCTCCCAGTACAAGTGATTTTAAGGTTCTTCTTTTAACATATAAGGCCCTGCATGGACTCGCACCACCTAATTTATCTGAGCTTATTACACCATATACACCGGCACGCACCGGCACGAACAATTATTCAGTTGGTTATAGAGCATTTTCCTACCGTGCCCCTCATCTGTGGAATGTTACAGAAGCTCACTCAGGTGACATTTTTAAATCTAGATTGAAAACCCCCCTCTACTCATTATACTACAGCCAACCATAACACACCATCCTGTCTGCGTCCTTCACAAACAAACCTTTTTCACTTATTCTCTTATGTTGCTGGTTTTGTATTCTTTATTACCGCTTTAATGCTATTTCATGGTTTTGTTGCTGTTTGTTATTTCTGTGTTCCTTTAATTGTAAAGTGCACTGATACCATGTTTAATGGTGATTTTACACTTTAAATTTGATTGAATTTGATTGACAGTGTAGATTGATATTTATCAGCTCTTATTGCGCGATCATGCAGCCTGTTGTGCCTACCTGTGCTACCAAGTTAAAATGTAGATTTGTTTGAACATAGTGTGGTAGTTAGACTAAAACTTAGTGAAGAGTGGTTGCACCATACAATTTAATAGCAATGTAGAGTTCACTTAAAGTGTAACTACCGTTTGTTTCAACCTGGAACCTATTTTCCCATGTTTTTGTGTCTAAGTGACTGATGAGAACAACAATTTTTGACATTAGTCCAGTATTAAGCAAGATCGCTGCACTTGGCAGTGCCGAAACAAGCTACAATGTAAGTTAATAGGGCAATTGTCCAGCTTGTATGTACATTCACAAACATGCTCGTTAAGCCACTGACAGGCTCAGATTAATATTCTAAGTGTCTGACAACATTATGGAAAGGATTTCTAAGGACGTGGACCTTTCTGTTAAAGACTAAGATCCTTTTTTTTTTTTATAAACATAAAAACATCCGCGAAATTGCATTCGCTAAACCCACCAGACTCCATGTAAATCAACAGTGATTTTAGCATCGTAAAATACACTTCATTCAAAGTCGACAGAAACAAAATAAAACTGTTAAAAGCCATTTTGGGTCGTCTTTCCACTTTTCCAACCATCACAACTCTAGTTTTGGTTGAAATAAACACATAGTTTACTGATTTACATGTGAAAATATGTTGGGTCTGGTGGGTTTAGCACCTCAGAGCTGTTTCTGGTTAAACAGAAAGGTCTCAAAGAGGTTTTAAAGGGATCCTTTCCATAATGTTGTCAGACACATACTATTAATCAGAGCCTGTCAGTGGCAAAAATGAGCACTTTTGTGAAGGTAAATACAAGCTGGACAAATGTCCTATTAACTTACATTGTAGCATGTTTCGCTGGTGCCGACTGCTGCGATCTTACTTAATACTGGACCAATGTTCCAATCAGTGACTTAGACACAAAAACATAGGAAAATAGTGTCCAGGTTGTAAAAAAAGGTAGTTACCTTTTAAGCCCAGTTCAGGCCAATGATTCGTGATGAGAGGAAACCGTTTTAGAGCGTTGCAGTGAAAAGTTGCAGTGGTCTGAACCAGACCGTCTCAGCTCAACTTGCCAGCTGATGGCGTTGCTGCGACTCAGCTCGTCAAGTCTCCAGAGGCTGGTTATAGAGCGTAAGGGACGTCACCTGTTTCAACAGCCAATAGCAAAGTCAGCTTGTAAAGTCAGCTACAAACTATAGAAACAAAATGACCCATACTCCATTTTATGTCTATGTTACAAACTGTCAACTGGTTAAAACTGCAGAGTTTTAGACGGAAGCTAAATACCAAGCGCAATCTATGTCAAGCAAGCTAGAGAGTGACTGAAGAGAGGCAGCAGCGTTAGAACAAAGCAGTGAATCAGAGAAATTTTCATTTCATCACTACGAAATGCAACTTTGCATCCAAACTGCTGTTTTAGTATTTCTGTCTTTCATGTGTTAATCATGAAAGCTGAGTGACCTTGCAAAGAGCACAGGATGCATCCTGAGGGCAGAGCGCATAATGTGGAGGAGATGCCGGGCATGACCAGACATAAGGAGAAAAGCTACTGAACCGAATAACTAACTTGACTCCCAACGCCTTTAAAAAGACACATCCTCAGTCTTTTTTTCTGTATTTGCTGCGAGTGCTGTAAACTGACTCTACTTGCTGCAAGTAAACGATTTTTTAAGAGAACTCCAGTGAATTTTGTCCATTCTTTGATAAATAATTGTCCGAATACAACTGTACAAAGTATCTTACTATCACTATCTTCATTCATATTTTACAAAATGCTACAAATGATATCCAGCTACAATAAAGCCTAAAAAGTCAGAAGACAGAACGGAAGCACAGAGAGTCGTTGCTACTAAGATCGTCGCATTGGTGTAAACTTGCAGGTTTTAGAATGTCGCAGACCGGCGCATTGGAAGTAGTTGCTAGTTTCAACTCCTCACCTGAGCAGGTTTAAGTTGCCCCTTAATAACTTTTGTCATGGTGGAATGGGAGAGACTTATGGTATAGGAGCCAGAGGAGAATTGTCTGCGATATGTACAATGTGAGCGCATAGTCTGTGACTGACCCTTTACATTTGTGTTGAGACACTGACATGCATGCTTGGTATATGCTACACAGTTACTGTTATTTGGATGAGAGAACAAGAATAAATGTATGCTGCATTCACTTGAGATGGGAAATCCTGCTGCCTCAAGTTGCATGCAACAGAAACTTTTACAGAATATTTTTGCTAAGATGAAAGTTTTCCAAAGACTTTTTTCTGATCAGATTTTTGAGTAATATAGCCATTCTCATCAAAGTACAACAGAGACAAACATATTCTAATTTTTTTCATGGGGGGGGGGGGGGGGGGGGGGCGCAAAGGGGTGGCAAGAGGTCTTGGGAGGGTGGCAGGGGAAGACGGTACACAGGAACCACCAAATGTAAATGGCTTGTGTGGCAAATAGAATTATCTAATGCAGTTTTCCAGTTATTCCTCTATCATAGCATTTGTTTTACCTTTTGTTTGATCATGATTAGTGATAGAATAAGACACAAATAGAATAGAAAATAGGATGCGTCTCATTTTATCCGAAATTATGACAACAGGTATGTTTAGACTACTTAATCCCATTGTATTTGTTGTTGTCCCAGTTTGACAGTAAAGGTAAATTAACCTGGTTTAATTTGCTGTGATATGCAAGAGGAAGTTGATTGTATAGTACTGCTTAGATAATCAAATAAAAATAATCAATCTCCTAACTAGCGCTGTGTAGCATGTTGTTGTTGTCGATGTAAACACAGACTTTTGATGACGTCGTGAAGTGGCATTATGGAAGTTGTAGTTTTCATTGTTTAACATAATTGCCGATTCAAATATATTTGTTCACGGATGGGTTTATCCATTACAGTTTTATCCACGTTGCGTTTAGTAACGTTTATTCATGTCGTTCTGATAAAAATAGCTACATTTTCCCCCCACATAATTACGTTTTCTTGATTCGATTTGTATTGGTAGCAAGCTAGTTGACCAGTGAGCAAGCAAGCAAGCTAACATTAGGCAGCAGCTAAAACCACAATATCACAACATATTTTACGTCAGTGTCACTTTTTGGATGTTTTCAGCACCGGGGGGGAAAACGGTTTGTTGTAACGTTACTCAACACCGCTGAGAGACTCACTTCGCGGCACCACCTACAGCCTGTAGTGCGATTTGCAAAAAATCCACCGCTCCCTGTTCAGATACACCAATTAGGGCCTAGGGGGTGTCTAACTGTGTGTCAATAACTGCTCATGCACACGCATTCATTCTCCCTTGTGGGGGGAGGGGCTTAGGAGACCATTTTGGGTTTTAGCAGAAAGGGGGGAGGGACTGAGAAGTTGTTGATGTTTTGAATTTTTTGGCTAAGTCCTGGATCTTCGCAATCCTACCTACAGCACCTTTAACGATAGTGGCTGACTGCTGGCTAACTGTAAATGTGTCGTGTCCTCGGGGCTGTTGTCGGCTCTCATCCCGGCTGAAGTCACTTAGCGCCGGGGAGTGAGGCAGAAAAACCAGGGTGGGATAGCTGGCTAAATTAGCAGTAGATTTGTCTTTTATCTACGGCTAACGTTTACGCTAGCTGGCAAACGTAATCGTGGGTTAGCCTAGTGCTATCTTTATCTTGATCAAAACAATTATACTTAAAATAACCTCATGAACATGTTGAACCATGTTGTAACCTTATAACGTCAACGTTCACCACCGAGCATTAGCATGAGCTAACGCTAACATAATTGTTAACATAGCATATAACGTTAAGCTGCATCAATCGTTATTGAAATGTATCAATAAATAAGATCTCTGCTGTATTACCGTGTTGTAAGTGGCGTGTACTCAATGACAACATTGTGCAGTGTGACAGAAAGCAAGTTGTATTATTCTTTCTGTGACATTCTGTGACATTGTATGATTTACAATTACTCTCGAACGTATCATCTGGGTTCCCGTGTTTTGACTGAAGTTAGAGGAACTAGAAGGTTTTATGACGCTACTGAGAGGCAACTAAATGAAATGTCCTGTGTCATTAAAATAAAATAACAGATTTCTCTGGGTTTGAACGTTGTTGTAAACATTTGGGATAGCGTAAGTACACAACTCAACAAAATATATAACATAGGTACAGTCGTTAGACATTTTAATGCAGAAATGTTACATATTGTACCTTTAAGTTATGTGTGTTTAAACTTCACCTGGGGAAACTGAATTCACCTTCAGAGGCTCGGGGGCAGCTCAGTCGCTCCAGTCTTTGCCGGAATGCAGGGCCACCACACCACAGCAGACTCGCTGTGTGCGAGCCAGACTGTGCGAACGCCACTCTACACGTTTGATGCAGGGACGTGGCTAAGTATTTGAGGAGCAGGGGCCTAAGATTTACAATGATTCCCCTTTGGTCAATTTATTCTTTGTTTCAATGCTTTGAGAAGCTTGTGGACATAGTGGCGGCTTGTTTTTGGAAGACCAAAGTTAGGGGGGCAGCTGGGGGAAAGGCTCTACAGTGGGGTGGGCAGCTGCCCCCCTGTACATCTGCCACTGATTTGGTGTCATCCTCAAAAAGGCTCAGTAGGGCAGATGCTATACCGTTCACAACTGTGACTCACTTGACATCCTGGATAATCTGCTGGGCGATGTCCTGCAGGCCGCCCTTCAGCTCAGCCACCTCTGAGCGCAGTGAGGCCACGCAGGTCAGCACATCGTCCAGCTGGTTCCTAAACTCCAGCTGTTGCTCCAGGGACAGGCCCTGCACCACTGCCTCCACCGCTGCCACAGCCTGCTGCTGGGCCTCCGCCTCTGGAGGAGATGGGGGGACACAACATATTAGATGTGAGTTTGCACTTGTAATTTAGTCAAGTCTTCCCCGACCCCTAACCCTTCTCCCACCCTCCAAACATGAACATGCATCCCTCTGTCTATTTTCTTCTGCTTATCCAGGTAGTGATGGCAGAAGGCTAAGAGCCCTAGTAGCCCAGACGTTCTTCTCCCTACCCAATTCCTCCTGGGAGACTGAGGCGTGAGCCCCGAGTTTACTATCAGCTGTGGTTGGCCCCAATGTATTTAGGTTAAAAAAAAAAAAACCTCTTACGTGCCACATTCTATGAAGTTGCCATGCTTTATTTTATTTTTATTGGTTCATTTGATAGGGACCATGCATATTTATGAACGATGTTGTATAAAAAAGAAAACACCATGTAAATATGCCAGAATTAGTAAAAAATAACTACTTTTCATCTGCAGTCCCAAGGCAGGTGAATTAGGACTAGCATAAAAGACAGCCATCAGTCATACAGCATTCATTCACTATAAATTAAAAAGGTACACATAATGGTGACATATACATTGACAAAACAAACAAACATAAATACATGATGACAAAGACATTGTTCATTCACCTCTATACTGCACTCAATTTATCAGTGAAAGTGTATGGGTGATGAAATGTGTGACAGTCTCTGGTTTTCTATGAGCCACTGTTTAAAGTGAGTTTTAAAAAGGTGTTGAATGTAGGACACTCTCTTATTGGGAGAGGAAAGCTATTCCAGAGTTTACCTCCTATTATTGACAATACGTTTTGTCCAGAAGTGGTGCGTCTAAATGGTATCACACAGTCCCCTTTTACCAAGTCCCGTGTACTACCTCCGCTCCGTGGTACAGATGATTCATCATCATACATCCCATGAAAAGGTACCTTTGAAAGAACCATTTGGAAACAAACATATCTTACGCCCTCTTGCACACACACAAGACAAGCTCGGGTTAGTGCCAGGCAGAGCAGAGCCAACCCACCCTGTGCATCCATGGCATCCCGCAGCAGCATGGCTTTATCCTCCCCGTCAAACAGCCGGGAAGCTGGCCGGGCCTCCAGCACCAGTCTCTGGGATCTTCTCCTAACGATCTCCTTGTAAATTATGAAGGCAATCAAGCCACAACCGGCTGTAGCTCCGACAGCAAGCCCGATTAACCCGTTCCTCCCGAGCGGCGTGTTCATTTCTCCACACTCCGCAGACGCAGGTCGTTTATAACTAGCGTTAACGTTAGTTAGCTAACTCACAAGTGCCGCTTTCATTTGTCACCAACCATGACTGTCTGTAATGTATCTCAGGATGCCAACGACATGACTTCACCCTCTTGACGTAAATTATTTTAGTTTCGAAAAAATGTGTTGACACGGAGCACGCTCACTGCTAGCACGTTAGCCTAATCCCATTAGCCTTTCACTGTTATCGTTTAATAGCTAATGACACTGACAACTTGTTATAAGCTTGACGCAACTGTTAATATGTTCCGTTGATACCTCACCTAGTTTTATATAGACGACACGTTTTAAAGCTTAACGATAAAAATAAAATAAAAAAACGGTCTGTTTGCATCATATCAAGGTGTGCAAATGTCGGCTAGCTGCAATGATACTATCAAAATGTAACGTAAACAACGTCACATCGGCAGCACCCACGTCAACCATGATGTCTCGAGACTATTGCATGGGAAAATAACTTCCGGTTCCAACTTACAAAATAAAAGTCACTAAATGCTTGCTTGTGGGAAATAGTTGGGTCTTTGCAAATTATAGTGTGGTCTAGACCTAGACCTACTCTATCTGTAAAGTGTCTTGAGAGAACTCTTGTTATGATGTAATACTATAAATAAAATTTAATTGAAATTGAATTGAATATAAAGAAATAGACAGTTGTCTTAATAGAAATAAGAATACAATTGAAAGTCTCAATTATGAGATACTTAGTTACGAATATGTTTTATATTTACATATATATAAAAACTATATTGACACATGTCAAAAATACTTATCTGTGCAATATCATAAATATTTTCTCTATCAATACTGTTTATTCAACCGTTCAGTCTGTTTACTTAGGCTATTATATTTGTCACTCCCTTTTTCAGTTTACTGCTTTTTCTTGCCTTTTCTACTGATATAGTATATCTTGCATTCTTTACTGATGCTTCTTGTTTTTGCACTACCGCCTTTGCTGCTGTAACACTGCAAACTTCCCCATTGTGGGACTAAGTAGGCCTAGTTGACCTATTTATCATGAGCTATAGGTAATTATTAGATACTAAGTCAAAATTATGACTTACTAAGGCAAACAAAATCTGTCGTAGTCAAATGTATTTATTATGAAATATTAAGTCAAAGATTTAATAAATATTGACCTACCCTAGATCATAAGAGGTAAAACTCCAGCAACATACACAGTATGCAGAACAACTTTATTGTTAGACCAACGCGTTTCAGCTTGTAGCATTCTTTGGGGTCATCATGAAACACAACACAAAGAATATTTAAATCAGGTTTGGTATGGAGCAGAAAGATAATATAAAAACTAAAAATTAAAAGACAAACTCTTCAGGGGCCCCAAATGCTCCAGGTTGTTTGTGTGGCAGTTTATTTGTGGTAATTAGATTAATTGCAAATGTACCGCTAAAGCTACATTTAAGACTTATTGGCTATAAGGTGGCTCCTGCATTCTTTTTCAATGTTGAGACACTGTCTTAAAAGGGGCCGAGTATCAAAATCATGCTTTAATACCTTTAATATTGCTACCGATATTATGCTTACATGGTGCATATTCTTAAACAAATCTAGACAAATCAATCCAAAACAACTGGCATACAGCAAACCTGGGACAAGGTGGCAGCGGCGTAGCACAAAATTCTGGGCCCTGTAGAAAGGCATTTTCTATGGGCCCCTCCCCGCATCCACAGCTATTCATTCTTGCATCTTTTTGGGCCCTCCTCACATGAGGGCCGTGGGTGCTCAGTCCCCTTTTTCGCCCCAGTCCAACGCTCCTGCAAGGTGGAATTGTTAGGTGTTATCTGTTATGCAAAATGTGGAGGGGATTGTGTGTGTGTGTGTGTGTGTGTGTGTGTGTGTGTGTGTGTGTGGTCCCTACAGATAATGTCATCTCTAATATTGCCCCCTAGTGGCTTAATCCGTCTCTGGGAATGATTATACCACCATTTGTTCTGGGATGTTTATGTATGAATAGAAAGCTATATAAGAAAGCTGGGTTGAAGAAAGCTGTGTGCTGATCAATTATTTAAAGGGGCATATAGCTAGCAGTTAATAGAAGGATCCATGTTTTCAGCTGATGTTAAAATGATACTCTTTCTGCATGCGCAAGTTTGTTTCAAGCTGTGATGATCACTTGTCAAGATGTTAAGTATAGCTATTTTTTAACCGCGATGTACTACATATCTGAATACTGACTGAATACCAGCAGAAGAAATGTCTGAAATGAAATTTGCTAAACGTAAAAAAGGCACATGTGTCAGTCTTCTTTTTATGTTGGTCTGTAATCTTCTCTCTTTGTTGTCTAAAAGGCTAATTTAATTGAGTCAGAATGACTAGTAAGTTAATGGGTTGGAAGTCTCCACATAAGGGCGAGGAGAGTAACTGTTTAAGTCACAGCTATCAAAATAACAAATACACTTGTCAGTGTTACCAATTCAGCAATGTATCTTTGTTAATACAATTATTAATGATCGCCCCATATCAAAATCTAATTGGGAGTTTTTTGTGAAATGTCATGCTCCCCTTTTATTCTAGTGCCACCCTCAGGACAACAAGGACAAATACAAATATATTTGAGAAGGTGAGGAGACCTGTAAAACATGCAGGAAAGACTACATCACCTATAATATACATAGCCATATTATACTGCTCTTCATACTATTCATCCTGCACATACACTTATTCTTACTATTCTTATAATGTTACTGTGACAATGGTACTATTACCACACTGCACATAGCTGAACATACTGTACATATCTGTCTATATGGTTCATACTGAATATCCATATTTATTCTGTTTTATTTTCTTATAATATATTCTGTTAATACACTGCATGTATTATTCTTACTACTATTATAATGTTACTGCTACTACATTGCACATATCTGTACATGTTGTTCATACATTGTTCATATTACACAGCCATATTTATTCTGCTCTTATAAGGTAACTGCTAATACACTGCACATATTTATATTTAATTTATATTACTCTAAACTACCTTCAGTAAACCAACTGTATACTACTGTCTACACTGCAATATATTTATTGTCCTGTCTATGCACCACCTGTACTTGTCTTACTTATTGTCCTATACTTTGTATATTACATTGCACTTTTCTGCTTTTTTTGCACTTCTGGTTTGTCACAAACTGCATTTCGTTGTCTTTGTCCTCTGCACAATGACAATAAAGTTGAGTCTAATCTAATCTAATCTAATGCCTGGGAGTGGCTGGGAACCTCTGCTAAGCCATGTTTCTTCTGTGAACCTGACCCAGATATGCAAGATAGAAAATGTTTCTTCATGCTGCAATTAAAGCGTGCTAAGAATGTGTCCAATGGCATAAACAATCTCATTCATGAAGGTGAAATCAGCATGACGGACACCAGCAGGAAGAAAAAGTAAAGCATTGCTACAGGGCTGATTTGCTGTCTTCAAACACTCCATATGAAAGTTCAGCACTTGGTCTTAATCACAACGCACCTCTTAACCATCACAGCAAGTATATATGAATCTTAATGATCACTGACTGACCAGGGCTTTGAAGACTAAATCTGTGTTTAATTTATGCCCCGGCCAGAATAAAAATGTTAATTTAGTAAATACATTGGTCAATAAATGGGATTTTTTTTACCAAAAATATTAAATATGCTGAAATAACACTAAAGCAAACCCAGGGTGAGCTGATTTGGAAAACACTGAGACTGTCAGAACCTTTAAAAAGGGAATCTGTGTGTAACCAACAAAAATTGAATTCTAATAAATTTGTTTGGTAGGTACTCGCCCATGCTATTTTACAACATGTGTAAAACATGGAGTAATATAAACATAATGTAATGCTGAAATTTAGCATGTTTCTTCTTTGGATACTTATTCCTATTGTTTTGGTAGTTTTGACGAACTCATTTCATAGTTTCCACTTAAACTATGTTAGCATTTTGCTCTCTGCTAAATTATCTATATAAGTATAATACTACTACTACTACTACTACTACTAATAATAATAATAATAATAATAATAATAATAATAATAATAATAATAATGTATACTTTTTATTGATCCCCAGTGGGGAAATTACACACTTAAGTAAATTTGGTTATAAGAAGTATAAGTTTGGTTTTTAATTCTGTTAACATTGAGTAAACGTTAATTCAACTTAAGCCATTAAAAGGTGCCCTGCCACACATATTTCAGTACTTGGTGGTAATGTCTAAAGTTCTACCATGGACTCTGTAACATTTTTTGTGGAAAAAATGCCTTAGTTATCTTGTTTCAAGCCATTCTAGCGTGGTATAGAAAGCCTGCAGGAAGACTCAGCTCGATTTGTGCCAGTTTTAATTAATATTTAACGAGCTAAGCTGGTTGACTCTGATTGGCTAACAGCTAGCCAATGAGAGCCTGGCTATCAGCATCCTTTACCCAGCACAACTGGGCGAGCTCATGAATAGTAATGAGCTCAGGCAACACCACGTCAGACTGACCAGCTTTTGTAATTGGCCTGATTTCTCCGCTTATTTCTTTTCAGTGGCTAGAGCTGACAGAGGCGGTAGCAGTTCATTTTCACATTCACGACATAACACAAACACATATGGACCTAACATATTTTTAAAAAATACAAGTAAAAACGGTTTTGTGTGGCAGGGCACCTTTAAGACGTACGATTTAGTCCATTATTCAAGATGGCAGTGATTTTATTATCAAAAACAAGATATTAGCTGCCAATTTACACTACATAGGGCAGATCATTTTGTAAATTTAAAATAACAAGGGCCCTAAAACGGACCCTTGTGGATCACCGGTTTGGTAGCAAATATCCTATTTATAGTGAAAGTGTAGTTGTTGACACAGACCAAATTATTCTGTCAACGTTTGTATGTGTGTGATGATGACACAAGGTTGGAATCATCTGTTGTTTTTACCCATAGATGATCAGGTTGTATTAGCAAGATGGAGAAAATATCCAACTGCATTAATCTGATGACATTTTGAAAATAACCACATTAGTACGCTTGTTTGTTTAGAACCAGTAAAGCCAAGTGTTCATAAAATAAGTCCATTGGATGATTACTGTGCAAATGGGGAAGCTCTTTCAGTCTTTAAGGAACCAGGAAGCATGTAGTCTTAATAACATGTCGTCCTTATGAATCATAAGATTTAAAAGTCAAAAAGGTTCTAATGACGATCAGACCACATATTTTGGATTCAGTTTTCATGCAAAAACAGATTCTTCAGAGTAAAATCTCTCCATAGTAATGGAAACAATCTCTCGCACCATTTTCCTCTTTCTCTTTAGACTCCTAATTAATGTACAAAAAAACTAAAAAAGCATTGATTCTATTTGTTCTGTTGCACCTGCATTTGGCTTTGCTCTAATTGGAGCAATTAAACATTGATGCTGAGTAGGAAATCTTACATTGGGTCAAAGTAAATTAATCAATGACTTAAGTTAAACAAAGGCTCCGGGTTAAAATGAGGTATGCAGGCAGACCAGTTTGTTGTTTTAACAGAAAGGGCTTGGCTTGTTCCTCCTTGCAGGCACAAGTGACTTGAGCAGCTGCCTCAGATACAAATGGGAACTATTTCTTTGTCTTTATTTGGTCATAATCATAATCATAACCTAATTTATGTTATTAATACAGTTTTGTATTTGTAGCTGCAGGAGAATAGTTGCTCAACACAAATGACTGTTTAAAGGTTGAGGTAACTCAAGAGATTTAAAATTTGTCAGATGGATTAAAAAAGAATGTTCAAAATAGAAGCAGCAGAGGCTGAGATAAGTCCAAAAATACTGGATCATACACTTCCCATAATGGACCTTTTTCACAGCAGACATTTTGACTTGTCATAGGAAAAGCACAGCTGAAATTGATAACCTTAATTCCATCAAGTGTCCCAGTAAGCTATATCAGTGAGTCAGCATGCACACTACCAGGGTCTCTCCTAAGTGGAATGCAGCCATCATTAATGATTTTGAATACACCTGTGCTTTTCCTACTATGACATGTCAACATGTCTGCTGTGAAAAAGGTCTATAATGCAACTATACTATAGCATCTATCATTAGACCCTCCCTACCTCCTAAGGCCAATTTCTTTAAAACCCCAAACCTACAGTTTGCAAGCAGAGATTTTTTTCAAACTTTGGAAAGCTCCTCCAAAGCCACAAAATACATAACACACAGGCTAAGGCTGAGTAGATCTCCTTGTGACGAGTAAACAGAACTTATGTGGTTTAGGAAAAGTATAAATGGCACATCAGTCCCTTTGACATTATGCAGGGACAGAACTCTGATAGTGGAACTACAACCTCTAATTCACATGTGTCAAACTCAAGGCCCGCGGGCCGAACCCGGCCCCTGGCAGGTTTTGATCCGGCCCGCATATCAATTTAGGTTCACAATAAGTGTTGGCTCGCCTTGTTGTGCACCAAAACAAAAAGACAGGAAACTGTTTTTCAAACGGCAACTACATGACACTTAGAGCAGAATTTGGTAGATTTGCCGACTTTGGGACTCCCAGAAATTTCCACAGAAGCAGAGAGTTTTCGAAATTAAAGCTGGGAAACAGGTTGCTGTGAGTAGACTTTTAAAATGTAATCTTTGTTTTGCTTGATTTGCTAAATTCTAAGATTTCTAAGGAACTATTTGCTGCCTTTTTTAGGGCTTTATGTGGACCAAACTGTAAGTGAGAAGACTATATGAGGCATGGAATAATACAGTCAAATATATCTGACTTTTTCAAAATAAAAGCATGAAAATAAACTATATGTCTGGCCCTTGATGCGATTCTCCTTTTCCAGTGTGGCCCTTAGTGAAGTTGAGTTTGACACCCCTGCTCTAATTTGTTAATTACAGAAATTATGTAATTATTAGGGACATTGGCCAACTAATTGTAAACATGAAGTCAAACTTTGAGGAACCCCCAAAGACTAAAAATATTTATTCATTTGTATATTATGCCCACAAGTTAATAGCCTATCGTTTGCGCCAGGAATGTTAGGTTCCTCCCCAAAAGCCTGCAAGATTATCCTAGTTATATTTTTAAGATCAATTTCTTCTACAAACAAAATAATAACTTGTGAGCACAATATATTGCTATATTCTGTGAAAAATATCTATATCTTGTGGCACAAGATACAAAAATATCATCTCTCAGGACATGGAGGGCTCCATAATCCTGGCAGTGTAGCCTATGCTTTAAATCTTTGAGCATGTTGAGGAATACAATTTGCAGAAAAAGGCCAAAGTTGGATTGGATAAACATTAAATTGAATAAATAAATTATGAGCAACCAACAAAACAAAAAAAGTTACGCCTTTAGTGTTTGCTCAAAAATATTTTTTTTTGGGCTGGGTGGGGTGGGGACGACTTGATTTGGGGGGGATCAGGGAGCTGTCCGTCCTCCTCTGTGTTTTCTCCGCCCTCTTTACGCTGGGGCACAAGGCAGCGTAATAAGCCGAGCAGCATCCAGTCGGCGGTGGGGTCAGCGCAGAGACAGACGCTGCTGAATAGATGCAACATGGCGGAGAAAGGCAGCGAGCGTCTACGGTCCACCCGGTGTTGTTTCCCAGCACCGCAGTAGAACTGTTCTGTATGGTTCTGTGTTGGCGTAGACGGAATAAAATAGGTGTCCGGTCCGGTTCCTCGGTACAAGTTTGCTTTGCCACTTTAAGAGGAAAAAAACTTGTGAAAATGAGCCGCGAGTGAGGAATTTAAGATGAGCCGACACGCAACAGGTAGGACTGTGACAAACAAGTACAAATGTGCACGCGACAGCTTCTTTGTCCACAGTGACTACATGTGGCGGTAACTTGTGTATTTCACCGATAAAGTTTTAATAAATGTAGCCTACAGTTTCGTGGCGCATTCGTCTTCATCACTTTACAGGGTGCTGCTCTCCAGCCAACTGTTTCTGAAGTATGTGAGGAATTTGCTGGACCGGTTCCTCCAGTGGTCATATTGCAAAGACTGTTGGAAGTTCTTGTCTGGCGTGTTTTCAACGAAAATAATCATTTCCCACGAACCTTTCAGACGTACCGGAGTGTGCCCCCTCCCCGCCGCTGCCTGCTGATCATGTGCTCAACTCTGCAGCCGTGTTATTCCCTGGTAGCTATTAACCCACTCTACTCTGCCTGTCTGTTATACTTGGGTAATGGACCTTTTTACAGCAGACATTTGGACTTGTCATAGTAGGAAAAGCACAGCTGAAATTGATAACCTTAGCGATGGCTCAATTCCACCAAGTGTCCAGTAAGCTATTTCAGTGAGTCAGCATGCACAATACCAGGGCCTCTCCTAAGTGGAATGCAGCCATCATTAATGGTTTTGAATACACCTGTGCTTTTCCTACTATGACATGTCAACATGTCTGCTGTGAAAAAGGTCTATATCAAAGTAATGTTCCTTCATATTGAGATATTGACAATAATCCCAACAGTTTTCATTTATATTGGCAATATTGACTTGATTTATTGAGTTAAGTGCCAGATGATTTTGTCAAACCTGTCTTTTTCACATTTGAGATAATGGGTGTTATCTGTCTGTGTTGTGCAGGTTCTTTTGATCAACATGGCTGCCCTTTGATCGTGTTCCCAGCAGATGAGCAAGCCAAACTCCCCATAGAACTCAGCAAAGCAGAAGTGGTGGACTTCATAAGTTACTTTCTGTGTCTGCACAAGTACGTGGAGTCTGACACGCTTTTTTGTGTTTATGTGAGAAGGGAGTACAAGATGTACTGACTGTTGGATTGTTCTCCCTCTCTCTCTCAACAGTAAGAAGCAGGAGAAGGAGAGTTTGGTGTCAGTGGTGGCTGATCTAAGGCACGCCTCGCTCCCTACAACCAGGTTCATCACTGAGACTTTGCTTCTGCTTGAGGTATTGTCATGGCGGAGTGCACTGTGTGATGTTTTCGTGGATACTGGGCTAAGCATGTTGTCAATGATTGTTTTCAAACTAGATATCCACCACATGTAGAACGTAGCGCGTCCGCTCAGATCGTGGTCACCACTACGTATTTTCTTGTCTTTGATTTTGGTAGTTGTTGTGTTTGTAGTTTCATCGTCCATACGACTCTGTGATTTACTTTTGTCGGTCCTCTTCGTGGAATGGATGATTAAGTTAGACTCAATGTTTTCTGTTGAGATGCTAAAGCACTGACGTCGTGCTATTATTGTGGTAAGCTAGTTTGATTTTGCAGTAGACTCACTGTACAGAGTTTTAATTACGTTTGAAATGATTCCAAACTTTGGACACTTTCTGTCGTTTCCTCCAGCCTGTCTCTTCTCTTAGCCCCTCACTATTTACGCTCTGGCATGTGTCACCAGCAGCAGACTGAGCCGCGTCTGGTGTGCGACAGTAGCGGTAACACCGTCCGTCAGCGATATAATGTTAGTAACACTGATTTAACGAAGCTTCGAGGCAAGTCATTTTGCATCGAGTATTTTTTGTAATCGAATTATTCGAGGAATCATTTCAGCCCTAGTAATGATTATAGTTAGTCTGTCAGAACACACTAGATGGGAAGCTTGAAACGTTTAGTGAGTGCATCTTCAATACAGCCCAGCAAGACAGTAGCCTTAAAGGGGCGCTATGCAGTTTTGGCAATTTCTTCGCTGTTTTCTCGCTTTTTGCTCACAGGTTTCTCTATAGAGCTCTCCCTACAGCTTCGGAATAGATATTTGACAACACTGTGTAAAAATTTGCACGGTCAGTCTGCCGTTTCCTCTTTCTCTGTTCCTCCGACAATGCTTTCCTAGCTTTCTGCTTCTTTTTTGCCGGCTCAGCCATAACGATAGTGTGAAAAACTCCATCGCTACCAGCCGGTTCCTGGATGGGGCCGTGTATGTGTGCAGTGCCTAAAGCAATTCGTTACATCACGAGACCTGATATGACGCTGAGGCCGGCGGCTCGCCAGCCAAAAGTTGCAAGGGTGGTTTTTACGCTTTACCCCACAGGTGCTAGGGGGAAGCGAGACGACCACCATTCAACCCAAAAAAAGTCATACAACCATTCCAATGACTCCGAAGCTGTTCAGTTAAGGTAAATTAAGCTTAAAAAAAACTCCATAGTTCCCCTTTAATTATGACCTTGTGTCAAAAGCCGCTTTCCGACCGGAGGGATTTTTGCAGTTCCTAGAACATAAAATTCCTAGAACCCTTTTTTCTCATGTTCCGACTGGACCAATTTAGGGATTTTTAAGTTCCTCTGGCTGCAGTTCCTGTAACTCTTTCAGCTAGCGAGAAATTAACTGTTTAGATTTCGCAGTCTTGTGAAAATTGATGCCGAATTGACAATTTGCTTCAAAGTTTTCGGAGTTGAGAAGCTCCTTGAAGTGAGGCGACAGCCAGCAGGCGCCTGCCCTGGCCGCTAGCTCGTCGCTCGGCCAGTCATGCTCAGAGACCCCGCTGTAAGCAGGAGGTCTCTCAGACCGCTCTCGTAAATAACGCTATAGACCGTTGCCGTGCTTACATCACTCCCTTACCGCTCCTACCAGTCCCTATGGCCACTTGGCCAGTGTGAATGCAAATAGAAAAAAGGGTTTTGGGGGGGGGGAGTAGTTGGTAGATCTGCTTAGAAGTGGACTTTTCCTATAACTAAGTTCCTGAAACTACTTGGTCGGAAAACCGCTAAAGGCAGGTGTGTGGTTGATAGGACATTCACACACACATTGGATTGCAGAATTATACAGCGGGCGAGTGCTTGCTCATATCATATGTTAGCCCGCACGGCGCATGCACGTGCCACCAACGGAGAAGTCTCTATAACCGATGTTGCTAAACCAATGCATTACCCAAACCAATAAATAAGCCAAGGTTTTTCTCTCAACCTGGTTTGCTTCCATCTCTCTTCTCTCCTTGGCCTTGCCTGCTCATTCCCGCTCAACCCATCGACTTCACATTGATATTATGTCACGCACTGAGGAAAAATGCTTTTTGTGCTACAGGGGGTGTTTCTTTTGTGGCAGCACCACAGTTGGCAGCAAGACTGACTGACTGACTATCTAACTCTTCTAATACACACACAGTACATCCAATTGACTGCTCCGCTGCCTCTTTATCCTCAATGCACCAATCGCAGCTTGGCATGAACTAGGAAGTCCACCTTTCTGTTTAAATGACTGCAGTGCTAAATGTCACAAACTACAAATGACTTAAAAGTTGGTTAAAATATATGCTAAATGGATATACCACAGCAACACTCTGTATCAATACAAAAACCCTCATGCAACATTACAACCTGTGTGCTTAAGTGTTTTTAGACATCTTGTGTTTTTTTTTTTTTTTTTTTCCATGGGTGGGTCCCTGTTTTCTTGTGCACACACCATAGCCTGTATAAAGTATGGAACATAGTAGAGCTGCGCAATACATCAATAATATCTAGCTATAGCGGTGGGTGCGTCAGACAGTTGCGACACGCACTGAGATGAGACGACAAAGTCCCAATAAGTCGGTGTGTTCATTTTTTTTTTTTTTTTTTAAAAGCGAGGTCGCTGCAGTGGCGGAACAAGCTACAATGTAAGTTAATAGGGCAATTGTTCAGCTTGTATTTAGGGGTTAGGATGGTAAATGGGGGTTGTGTCACCAATTAGGATTGTACATCATTGCCTTTTTAATATCTTCACTTGAAGCTGCACTGGGAAGTGTAACCTTGCATGGTGACGGCCCCAAAAAGCACTAACATTTTCATTTCAGTGTCCAGAAATGCAGAACACAAAGCTCATTAATTTACCAACCAGGGTGGCTCACTCACTGTTGGATTTAGCTCAACTTTTGATTTGTCATTTCCTGTGGGCAGAGAAGTCCAACTCCACAGAATGAATGTCCCATCCTGCAGGGAGCATTCCTCTCTGCTTTATAAAAGACCATTGTTTTTATATAATCTTGCGTATTAGTATTGTAAAAGTTCGTTTCAGGAGTATGTATGCACAGAGCTTTTGTTAAACATCAGTGTGGTGTTTCTGCTGTTGGTTCTGTCTGAATTATGCATGAACAAGACTTGGAGTGGGTCCTCTGCACACAGCACAGTGACGTGCTCAACTTGTGATTGCCCTCTTGACTAGCGGAGCTCTTCTGTTTTTTTTGCAGCATTAAGTTAATGCATTATTTGTTTTATTGATTCAAAGAGCTGTTGTCTGAGCTGATCTTCAACAGCACAATACCAAGTGCATCATATCTGTGGTGGTCATAGTGGAAATCGTGTGTGTGTGTGGGGAGGATGGGTGTCACATGCATGACTGGTCACATGCTCGGTTATTAGAAAAGCCACCGTGAAATTACATTAAATTGAGCACAATTATGTAGGGATGCTGCGTTTTCGCACCCAGATCAACTGGTCTACAAAAAACCTTTTTATAGTTTCCCTGTGGTCTTAGCTGCTGGCCTGATATCATCATGCATACCAACATGTTTTAAACGTTTTATTTTGTAATTTAAAAACTGCTGGGATAGGAAGAAATGCGACCATAATTCCTAAGTTATGTGTGTGGTGGTCTATCCAAACTTGATATGGCCAGATTGTTTTTGCTTTCCAAGACCGATTGAGTAATTTAAAAGATGCATGAATTGTTCAACAATGATAACAAGCTAACAGATACTGTATGCGGCCGTATATCGGGATCATACCTAGGCAACTGCCATAAGGCCCCAGAAACCAAATGGCCTCAAAAGTTGCACATTTACGGAATGTCAGTGGGTTTTGCTAAATTGATTGAGTTTGTACACACCACCACTAAAGTGCAATGTCAACAAATACAAGTCCTGTGGTATTAGCTAGTCAATGGGCTGTTTGGAGAGGGGCCCTGTGTCAAAATGTACGTACTTGTGACCTTAATTTAAGTTCAAGTTGGGCTGCTTACATGGTGCACATTCCTGAATAACAATACCACAAACTGACTCACAGAAACCTTCGGAGTATCGGTGGGTATGTTTTACAATGCACATAGGGCAGTAGATGTTAGTCTCACTCTGCCAGACCCTCCTCCGCAGCGCTGTGGAAGAGGGTCTGGTTAGTCCACACAGCATTCCGGGATGGAAGAAAAACGTACTCTGGTTTGTTTATTGGCATTTCTTTAAACCAATCACAATTGTCTTGGGCGGTGCTAAGCGCCGGCCGGAGCCACGGTGCCGCTGCAGAATAGCCCCGGGAAGGAACTTGTTTAGGTGGAACATGTGTACGTTTTAAAAGTAGTTTTAGTTGTACAACAGAAAACTCAGATTGGACAGATAGTCTAGCTAGCTGTCTGGATTTACCCTGCAGAGATCTGAGGAGCAGTTAACCATAGTCCTCATAAACTAAAATTACAACACAAAGAAAGTGTGAGGATATGGATATCCGGCAGATTTTCGAGCGGCAACGGAGCAATCCCGGGATCTCTCTTCTTCTTCCCCATTTTTAAAATCGTTACAAAAGAATGATCAATGTTTTTCTAAACATCACTAACTGTGCTAATTTTTATTTTATTTTTTCCTTTTCTTTTCTAGCTGCACAAGCGGACAGTCCACAGTGTGTACATAGTTCAGCCCAAAAAGAAGGAGGTTGCCAAGCTGTTGCTCAAACTCCTTGCCCCGTCAAGGTCTCACACTGCCTCTTTCAAGGTGAACAACGAAACACCTACTGCACCCCTGGGTTTGTTTTAAGGTTGACTTTGTTAGGTAATGCTGATCTCATCATTTTGCAGAAAGTCCTTCTAAAAGAAACCTCAGAGCTCTCCAACTACATTGACCGAAGCCAGCTAACGGCAGCTTTGGGCGGCTACCTTATTTACTGTCACCAGAGTTGGGTGGCCTTCATCAAGGTAGATGTCATACCTTTTTTTTTATTTATTTTTTTATTTATTTATTTATTTTTTTCCATTTTATGTTTAAGTTGGGACGTTGTGTAAAAAAAATAAACAGATTGCAAATCAACCTATATTCAATTGAATACACTACAAAGACGAGCTATTTAATGTTCAAACTGATAAACTTAGTTTTTTTGCAAATATTCACTCATTTTGAATTTGATGCTTGCAACACGTTCCGAAAAAAGCTGGGACTGGGGCATGTTTAGTGCTGTTATGTCAACTTTCCTTTTAACAATGCTCAATAAGTGTTTGGGAACTGAGGACACTAGTTGTTGAAGCTTTGTAGGTGGAATTCTTTCCTATTATTGCCTGATGTACGACTTCAGTTGCTCAACATTCCTGGGTCTCTGTTGTCAATGCTGTACACGCTTCCAATGGAAGACGGGTCTGGACTGCAGGCAGGCCAGTCTAGTACCTGCACTCGTTTTACTACGAAGCCACGCTGTTGTAGCACGTGCGGAATGTAGCTTGGCATTGTCTTGCTGAAAAAAAGTGATGGACCAGAAAAGGTCACGGGTCTCCGGATTCTCTGGATCATTTGATGATATTATGGAGTGTAGATGAAATCCCTAAATTCCTTGGAAATGCATGTTGAGAACAGTTATTAAACTATTGGACTAGTTGCTCACGCAGTTGTTCCCAAAGTGGTGAAACTCGTCCCATCCTTGCTTGTGAACGACTCAGCCTTTTGGGGATGCTGATATATATATATTTTTTTTAAACATTAAATATCTCATCTTTGTAGTGTATTCAATTGAATATAGGTTGAAGAGGATTTGCAAGTCATTGTGTTCTGTTTTTTTAGTTATGTTTTTACACAAGGTCCCAACTTCATTGGAATTGGAGTTTATACCTTTCTAACACAATATCATTTTAACCATTTACTTTAGCTTTGTCTTTACAAGAGTCGCCAAAAGGACGCTAATACCGGTGAATTAGCCCTGCGTTACCCTTGGCCATACATGGACAGCCCTATCTCCCCACTGTAAAAACTCACTGGGGGCTGCTGGATTTTCGGTATTAACCATATTAAGTCGCCAAAATTAACATTAACCCTTGTGCTGTCTTTCCCGTTGACCAACATGCAACTTTATTGTTTTCTGGGTTAAAATAAATTTGAAGAAAAAAAAAAAAATTCCAACGTTTCGAAGTTGGGGAAAAGTTCAAAATTTCTGTCATATTTTTCTGCGCTTATTTATTTATTTATTTATTTATTTATTTATATTTTTTTCACTTTTCCCATGTTTTTGAAGTTGTTTTTTCACTTTTCCTGACTTTTGTTACTTTTTTCCAATTTTTTTTTTGTCACTTTTTTTGTGCTTTTTTTTTTTTTGACTTTTTTTCCTACGTTTTCCAACGTTCTATTATACATTTTTCTTTACATGCTATAAAATTGAATAAAACACCCAAATTCAATGAAAGTAGTGAACTGATCTTTTAACTAAGAGCGTTGTAGGGAATCATCCACGTTATTAAAGAAACCCACATTTCTGATATAGAAACTTTTTTTGAAAATGGGTCAAATTTGACCCGAGGACAACAGGAGGATTGATGCTGTCAACAAATGTGGGATCATTGTGTTCTTCACAATAAAAGATGTGCTTCAACAATTTCAAATTATTCAGTAAAAGCTCCTTAATTTCCACTTTGTATGTAAAGTTATACCGCAACCAGAGCGTCGCCCAAGCGTTCGTACCGCTTTCTCTCATCAAAGTCATTTTCGTATACTAATGAGACTCGTAAATGTCCATGTGCATATATGAAAATTCACACACAGATTCTCCGATGTGTATAGATTACTTGTATTTGCATTTCAAAGGACATTGCGCAGGAAAAGCACTGTGAAAAGAATGGAAACTGTGTCAGACCGGCTGTTTCCGGATATGGCCAATAACTGCGACTAGTGTCCGGACATGGACACAGTTACGTTAATAGCTGATGTAAAATAAAAAGAAGCAGCAAAGTGTATGATAGGAATAGAAAAATATTCTGTTAAGTAAATGTTAAGATCCAATCGGTGGCATTACATAAGTATTTTCTACTCACTTGGCAAAAACACCTATAATTTGATAAATATTAGCACACAGACTCTGATAATCATTAAATGTATGCAATAAAATGGCATCCCTCCATTAGCCATTCTGACCAGTTCTGTTTGTGAAACCCTTGGCTTCATAAGATTTGCCTTGACTCACTCAGATACTTGTCTTATGATCAGTCCGAGGGCTTAACACAAAGTAACATTGTCCTGCTGTCCTCGGCAGCGGTTAGTTTGTACGCACACAAATACATGCTCTGTTGTTTTGCTTACGCCTGAATGACGTACAATCCAACTAAATACAGCCAAAAATATTTATTCCAACTATTTTTATTCTAAACCTTGCTTCTTTGTGATGGAGGGCATGCTCAGCTCACTCAGTCAGGAGAGGTTTTCATGTGTGAATCCATTCATGAGATCCGTCCAAGCGGCCTGCGTCTATTGTTTGTTACCTTGGTGAAGCTTGTGCAAATGCCTCGCGTAATCAGCTGACCTTATTAGCAAGTGAAAGGAGCCCCTCTTCCCGTTTACATTATACATTCAGTCATGTTCATCTGGGCCATTTGGCGACGGTGACAGACTGACCGTATTCATTAACCATGGCAGCTCTCTGCCTATAGCAGACCTATTCAGGACGCAACTACGTAATCTCTGCCAGACCTACATTTAGGTTGTGGGTGTTGAGCGATTGCAGCAACTACTATGGAACATAAATCTGAGCAGCCTTACAATAAGTCTCTCAGCAGCTTGATTTATTATAAGAATTACACTTAAAGTGACTGTAACTTTCAGTTTGTGTTGATTCTAGCGGCCACTTTGGACAAAAGCGGTAGTAGTAATCCACTGGATTACCTTGTTAGCGTTACGGGGCAGTCATATAGTGGCGATGAATATTTTTGCTCAGACAGAAAATCCTTAATTTACTATGAGAATAAGTGCATCGTTGCCTTTCAAGTGTTACATACAGTAACTTGGCCTACTTTGGACGTCTCTTGAGATAAACCGGGTATCCCTGTCACTGGGTCACGAGCCAAAGCATTAGGAGATTGTTGTAGCAACCAACGTAATAACTCGCAGTGCAGATCCATTTAGCCGTGCAACGTTTTCAGAAACTCATTACGGAGAACTATTTCCGTAAAATATGTGATCGTATTCTCAATGAGCCGCCATGACACGCAGTTGAAATTCTCGAGCAGCCAGACCCACGTCACGCGTTCGTCCAATCAGCTGTGGGGTCTGTGCATGCTCCGTAGGTTATAACTGCCATTCCCAACTCCGCTGTAGTTGTTTTTTAACCCGGAAATAGAAGAGAGTAGCTGGAAGCGACGTTGCCAAAAACAGGAGTTTTAAACCCACTGAGGACTTCGCCATGGCAAGTACTATCAAGAAGACCCATTTTGGGCGCCTGGCTAGCTCGCCTGGTAGAGCGCGTGCCCATATCTAGAGGTTTATTCCTCGACACAGCAGGTGCGACTCCGACCTGCGGCCCTTTGCTGCATGTAATTTCCCCCCTCTCTCTCTCCCCCTTCATGTCTTGAAAAAATGAATTCAAAGTTGTTCATGTTATCCCTGATTTCCAAGTTGTGATTTTAGACAAAGGTCAACCGGAAGAAAAAGACCAATTCCGGAGAGCGCCACCTGCTGTACCGTAGCTAATCGCTCCCGTCATTCTTCCCGTTCTTTCCCGCTCATGTATGCACGGAGAACTGGCACATATTCACTTACCCTGGTTGTGCATGTAAACACCACTGACAATGGCACGAACTATCTTGGCATTTGAAAGTGACTCTGGCACTGTGCTGCTCCTTGCCAGGAGATCGATGACTTTGTCCAGGAGTTCCTGTCTGTGGTCCAGCGGCTGCCCTCGTGTATCTCCAGCCTGAAGTCTCTGTCACGGCTGCCACTGCCCTCCACCTTCAGCGAGCTCCGACACTTCTGCTCCACCAACGAGGCCAACTTCAAGAAGCTCAGGAGGTGAGGCTCTACTCCTCACATAGGCCAACGTTTGTTCAGTGGATAGTCTTTTTTTATTATTTTTTTATTTAGACTTTTACAGTTACAAAATCCATGCAAGAATGAATCTGTAATAGTATACATATATGCTATTTAGATTTACAATACAGTAATAAAAAAAGACATCAATAAAGAGACAACTATAAACCACATACACACATCTTCCCCAACCCACCCAGCTTAGGCTGTGGTAATCAATAAAGGAAGTTAAGCTAAACTATAACAAAACAGATCAAAACAAAACTGCTACAACTCAAAAAAATATATGGTTAGGGTCTTAGATCAAAAACAAGTGTGTAAAGGATAAGGTCAATTATCAATATCACCAGGCTATAGGCTACATCGTGGCAGTTACTGGATTATGAAGCCTCTGGAGGCTGCAGGTTAAGGGAGTCAACATAAGAAAGAAAAGGCTGCCAGCTTTGATCAAATTTTGACACAGAACCTCTCTTAAAGGGTCTAATCTTACCATAGCACATCTCTTGTCCATAAAGAATGTGAGGGAGGATGCTTAGCTTTCCAGTGACTCCAGATTAACCTCCTAGCTATGAGGAAAAAGAAATGCAATGTCTGATTTAGACCAGGATAGTGTGACAGTGTCAAGGAGGACCCCAAACAAGGCCGCAACAGGGCATGGCTCCAATTATGAATTGATTGATTTATCTTCTAGGATACGTCATTTTTCACATGACGTAGTTACGACCTGGTGCCTAGGGGTAAACTGGATGCAACGTAATGTGTGCCCCCCCCCCCAACTCTTCCCACTCCCAAACATGGCCAGGACAAAGAATTGCAAAGTAGCAGTCTATTTATTTCGGAGATGAGGCCCCAACACAACAAACAAAACAATTCTGAAGGCAAACTAAACTTACCTAAGCCAAAACAAAACGTAAATAAAAGACAAAGCTCTAACCTAAACTTCTAATAACAAAACGGGAGAAAAAAGGAACCCCCCCCAAAAAAGGACTTCTCACTCCTACCAAACTGCTACTAGCAAATAAGTCTAAGATGTATTCACAGATAAAAAATGGTTGAAGGATAACAAATCCAAGAACTCAAAACAACCATTTTGACAGAAGGCTGTTAGCACTACTCACAACAACTTGAAACACAAGACATAGGTTTACACATGCACATGTTGGGAATGGCAGAGTGAAGAGAGAGCCAGAGTTCCTGTCCAATGAGGCATGTAAACTGAAACTGCAAATTTTCAGTGACTGGCAAAAATGAGTGATTTCTTACCTGTTTGTAGCAACAATGTTCTTGGGTTTAACCGCTTGAATGTGAACATTGGGAACTTCATTGTAGCAGCATTGTTTGTTGCAAATGACAGGATGTTAAATCTAAGTGTAGCCAGTTTTCCACCCTATTAACTAGTACACCACCAGTGAACAAGAAGCAAAAACAGAATTTCTTTAAGAGAATATTTTCTTTTACCCGCTACACCATCTTTATACTAACCTGTATTGTTTTGCTATGCAGGGAGCTGGGGCTGGATGAACTGCTGAGGCACTGTGAGAGTGTGGTGGAGAAGCTGCGTTACCCTGAGAAGGAGCCGTGCTACCAGGCGATGGCTGGCACTGCCCTCTTCACGCACACCGCCTTCGACATGCACCACAACCACAGCAGGTACAGCAGGCAGCCAGCTCCCAGAGTACTGCTCTCAAATGGATCGTAATCCTTTGTAATAATACTTCCCACACATAGCATACAATGTTGCAATGGTCCTGTGTTGCACAACATCTGAAGCACTGTGCGTGTTTGTGTGTGAGAGAATTACTGTTGCAGAGGAGTGAAGAATCTAGAAACTATTCACATTTAGGAAGAGGAATTTTTATTATTTTTCAAATAAAAACATGACTCATTGATTACCAAAATAGTTGGGAATTAATTTAATTGACAACTACTCCATTTTTGCAGCTCTAAAGCATATCTCATACCCCCCTTTTTTTTTTTTTTTTTTTTTTTTTTTTTTAATTCATTTAAAAATTAAATTCTGTGGACATCTTTAGTTTTTATAAAGACCTTTCAAGGTCCACATTTTGGTGTTTTAGCAGACAAACTCCCGCACACTGTCTAATTTGTAAAGTTAAAACGGCAACGTTTCAGCACTAGACCTTCATCAGGCAAATGGTATGACGCCAACGTTTAGTAGGAAGTGGCTGTAAGTCACCACCAGTCACATTCTCCACATGAATTTAGGCATACATATATAACATTGTTTACTATACATGGTGCTGAAAAGAAGTACAACACTTTATATAGTAACAAAACGTCCCAAACAAATGTATGCATTAGATGGATATGGATTTCTATATGAGTGCTACAATCTCTAAAGGCTAACATACATTCATAAATAGACATGTTCACAAATATTGCAGTTTACATTTGCATTAATAGATAAATAGAAACACTTAAACGCTACAAAAAAAAGCCTTACCGAAAGAAACAATTGGCAAACAGTTCATCAGTTGATATGTTAAATAACAATAGTCAAATGTATCTCTGCCCTCTCAAGACTGCAGACATTTGATTAAGTCCCTATCCATAGAGCCTTCAGGCCCCTGGTGGTAAATGCAAGAATGTCAAGAAAGCCCGGAATTAGCAGGTTACATTTGTGGATGAACCTAGAGTAGGAAAGTCAACACCAGAAAATATTAATCAGAACCATCCACAATATTAGCTACAATATATAAGTACAGAAAGTCATCAGAGCTGTTAAAGAAAAAAGAAAAAAATACATGCAGCATTAATGCATACATATATAAATGAACACAATCAACAGGACACAATGGTAAATAAACTTGATTTGTATACAGTAAGTGCATTTATGCACAAATGATCAGGATGTTGGACTTTTTCTACATTTCCTACGACAAACTCGTTCTTCTCCTACGCACCTGTCTGATGAAATAGATGTGCGCTGTTCCAAGGTGTTTTTAGCAACCACAAACTGGCTTAGAGTATGTTGTAATAAATTCCGAATTGATACCAGATGCATTAAAAGAGATTTTTTTCTTTTCTTCGTATTTTACAGGATAACTGCAGCAGTGGAAAAAGTGGAGCTGCTGTGGGAGCAGGCCTTTTCTAAGGCCCGTCTCCAGCTGCAGGTGTTCCATCTGCGAGAGGACGCACTGCAGGTGAGTCAGAGGACAACTGTTTGGGTCGGCGGGTGCTTTTACACCTAACCTGTTTGTCGCTGTAAACGCACTGTGGTGCATTTGCCCCTATGGTATCGTTCATTTGGACTGATGTGAAAGCTGTCAATCAAACTATTAGGGGTGCACGATTCAGAAAATGTCACGATTCGATATCGATTTTTAGGCTCATGATTCAATTCAAAATCGATTTTTCAATTCAACAACAATTTGATAATAACAATATGTAAATGTAGTTACTTTTCCCATGTGATTGCAGTAGACGTACAATTTAAAAGAAACAACAAATTAAATGTAGTTTGATATTACTTTGTCTCATTACAAAAATAAAACTTTTTTGCAACTAAAAACTGCAAAAGTGCCAAACTTTGGCCAGCTTTCAAATACATTTAATTCAAGTATAAAATAAAACTGTTTTAAAAAGAGCTTTTCATTCAGAGTTCGGTGGGAGTTTAGAGCATTGAAAGAGTGCGTTGGTTGACTGGCATGTTAGGTACTTCAGGTTGTTGTTGTTGTTTGTCCACGTCTTTAATGTTAATCTCTGGGTGATGCCGTACCATGGGAGTTCTCAAGTTTGTGGTGTGTCCAAAATACTTTCCGCTTTGCAAAGCCTGCATATAGCATGATTCCTATCAAGTTCGGTCTTCCCCTCAAGGTTATAAAAGCAGAAATGTGTCCAAGCTCTCGCCTTCAATGAGGATGGAGCAGGTTGAATAAATCTTTCTGTGAGGTTTGCGCTGACTAAACTACTTCCGCTGCACTCGTTCTTCTTCTGCTCATGACAAGAGTGCCCAGGCGTCAGTGTGAATTCGACGCAGCGCCATCTATGGGAATGGCGAGCTAAACTCATTTTAGGACAATAGTATACACGCCATTACAAAATGAAAACAATGTAATTAAAGAAATATGAATCTATTTTTGCACACCCATAAACTCTACTGCCAAGTAAACAAAAGTAGGGTCATGGTCTGCTTCCAAGCCTTCACTGATGTTTTGTTTGTTGTTTGAAAGCAACACAGAATAACCACAGGATTTTATGGTAGTAGATAATATGGCTGGGTTTTCATTTGAATGGTCTGTAAGGTTTAAAGAATCCAGATCAATTGATCTCTGTCTGTATCCTATGAAACCAGAAGACCTAAGGAATCCATTGGTGGTGAGGTCCCATGCTAGCTTGTTGGGAAGGGGGTTAAAAAAAATGGCTATACTCAGAAGAATATAGCGGGAAAGTCCGGCGACTTTCCCCGCGCAGAAACTGGAGTCAAGATAATTACCTCTTCTGAAGAGTCCATGTTTTTTTTTATTTATTTATTTTTTTTAAATCCTCCATGTCCTCCTTGGCTACTAACTGCGTGTGTGCGGTCACAGAAGGCTTGTATCAAGTGGACAGTTTTGTTATTACTTAGAATGTCTCATGGGGGCGGCAGAAACTACGCACTATAGCTTAAAATAAAAAGTAATTTGGGACGTTTATCATTATTCGTAACATGAGGTTGCACTCCTGACTAGTAATTCTCATAATTAGATATTTCTTTGTGAGCAGCTCTTTATTGAACCAACAATGTGTCGAAAATAACATTGAATATCGCGAGAACAATAAAAAAAAAAACCTGGATGTAACCAGTTCTGCTTTCTGCTGCTTTTAGTTTACTCCTAAAATACAACAAAATTGCTCGTTGAAATTTTTTTTTTTTTTTTTTTTTAAATGACCTGCTTCATGTAGTTCTACTAGAACATAGGGTCAGTTTCAGCAAATATGACAGAAAGTTAGTTTTATAAGTCTTACCTACTGCACCTTTTTAAGGCAAATAGCTGTGGTTAAAATGTCTGCCTACCTCTATGAACTGAATGTTTGTTTACTTCTGCTTACAGATCACAGAGCAGATCAAAACTCTTCTTGAAGAGAAACTCCAGCCTTACAAAATGGAGATCGCCAAGGATGCTGCAAAGGCAGTGATGTTGGTGTCCGAATTTGAGGCCTCCATTCACACTCATGCCATGGTACTTATTTAGTTAATCATCAATGTGTTCTGTTTAACAGGTAGCCTGTTTTTGAGATGTGACCTAAATGTATTCCCAGTTGTGTTTATAGTGCAGCCTCAATTTAGTCTGTATTCGGGTTCAGATTCCCTTCTCATCCATGCTTCCTTTCAGCATTAGTGATCACTAGTTGAAAATGTGCCCGTTTGGAACGGGCCGATTGCTCAGCCTGTGGTATTGCTGCTTGTTAATTCTTCCAAACCAAATTGTACTCCTTTGGCTTACAGAAGTACCCCAAACCACGTAATATGCAACTCCACTGTATTACTGATATACCTGACGGCGAACGTTTCAGATTCAGAATGTAATCACAAAATATCACTATGAAAATGTGGAGTAATCTGACATTGGCTCATGGCAGTGCGCTACCCATCTGGCCAGTTATGAGAGCTAATCAGCACCTATCTGCGTTTATCAACCACCAGAACATGTGTGCGTGCGTGCCTTTGATTTGATTCACGGGGATATTTTGGCGTAACATTATTAGTGTTGTAAGTTAGCAGTAGACTTAATTAACCCAACCCGACCCGGGCTGAGTCTGAAAACTGCTGTCTGCCCAGTTCAACTGAGATTTTCTCGCATTGCACAGCGTTGTGAATAATCTCCGAGATTATGTTATGTTCTGCCTCTGTTTAGAAGTGGAGAATGTAGGCTACAGCTCTGAGCATCTTAATACAATATAGTTTCTGGCTTTTGTTTGATATTTAGTGTTCCTCTTAGCAAAATAATAGACACTGAAAAGCGTGGGGCCTTTTTTTCGCCAACCTTATTCCACACAACAGTTGTAATGTTCCTGTCAGCTATCTGCTCGTGCTCCAGGAAAGTGAAGAAAAGTTAGTTTGGTATATCCAGCAATCATGTAGCTAACGTTGGAAGCGTTGTAAAGTGTTGCGGCGTCTGCGTGTGACGTGCAGGTTACCTTCCCTCCCAAACACGGACATGCATACACACATGCATGCACGCGTGCATGTCTCGCTTTATTAGATGGATATCAGTAGTTCACATCACGCTGTCATATTCCCTGTGATTAAATCTTTTGGGAAGTACGGTTCACTTCTATCTTCAAATAACTCGAGCCCTCCTCACCTGTCACCTACCAGGCTCTTATTCGCTGTGCTGAAGATGTGATCCACACAGCATCAGAGATCCTGCTCTTTGAGGGTCAGACCAGGGAGCGCTGGGTGTTGGATCTGGAGAGGCTGAAGGAGAAACTCCACTCTGCTGTACACTTCATTCTCCAAACCCTCCGGGCAGTTTCCAGCTACCATCATTACTACAGCAAGGCAAGTTCTCAGCATTTGAAGACATTTAAAAGTGGCCACGCTCAGTGCTCGTTTCTGTGGTGTTGGGCTATAGTCTAGAGAGATGCCTCATTCCCAACTGCAGTGTCTGGTACTGTAAAGCCCAGTTTGACGAAAAACGTTTTATCTTTCTGATTCACAGGCCCTTACGTTCTAAAACCAGCCACTTTAACCTTAAGGGCAGGATGCCCTTCTTCAGCCTGTGAAACCCTAACCCGCGCTGAAGAAATGTCTGTGTGGCAATAAAGTATTACAGTGCTGTGCAAAGTACCTTTTTTATATATTATCCACAGATCTAGGCCCCAGCCTTTTAAGTTTCAATGGGAGTTTAGTCCATTAAGTGTTATTTATTCATAATTTTAAGTAATTTCTCAGATATAAATTCTATAACGTACCCCCTTCTCCAACATGAGGATTTGCAACTTATCTCCGAAACTGATTGCAGAAAATGCTTTAAAAAAAAAAAAATAAGTTGACGGTGGTGTCTTCGAGTTAAATGCACACCACCTCACCCATTACCCTCAACCTCCCCGTAGTTCAAATCCTGAACATGTTTACTGTTCCTCTTACAGGCCAACGGCTGGTACAGGCTGGTCCTCTGTGAGAACTTCCTCCAGCAACTTCTGTCAGGGGTTAACGGAGACGACGTTCCCATACAGGGCAGGAACTGGGGGAAGATACCTGCGTGGAGGTACAAAATGTTGGCTTTTCTGAAGAAGAATCCCCCTCCAGATATGGAGGAGCTAGTTCATCTGGCTCATCTGTCTCATGCCATCCTAGATGGCGATGTCCAGGAGGCGGGCAAGCAAATGTCTCAGCGGTGAGAGAGCATTGATTTTCATGTCACAAAGAGGTTGAAGGGAAAACTATGGCTGTGTGTTAGTCCTCTTACAGAAGCTTCTTGTATAGAAAATATTAGTATTTTTTTTATATATACTATTTATTTAGTGTATATGTTAGTACATTTGACATTGTGCAGTACTGTTACATGGCAAATTATTATTTTTTATTAATCAGGTGCATGACTTTGAGGAAACTTCTAATTTCTTCGGGACCTGTGTCTGTCGGCCACCTCCAGCTGGCCTTACAGTGGCAGTATGAGTTGTTGCGGAGCAGCCATGTCAATCATTCCTCTGCTGACAGTTCTACAAACGGAACAGCTAAGGATGTTCAAGACCTCACTAAATGCGAAAGTGCTAAGGAAGCAGCCCATGTTCTCGGAACGTCTCCATTGACTGCGGTTACCGGGATGGTGTCGGCTGAGGGAAAACCCCCCTCCCTCAGCTCATTCGACTCCGGCTTTGATGGAGCCGGGGGCAGCCAGCTGGAGGCCTGGGGAGGGAGGGAAGGAGCGGAAGGTCCTCTGTCCAGATTGGCTGTGACCAGGGACTCTGTAAGGCCTGCCACGAGCCAGCCTCAAATGGACAATATCTCAGATTGTGAAGATCCCAGAGAGGAGTTTGGCTCTGTGGGAAACTCCTCCAGGGCTAGCATCCAGCTCATCCCTAAAGTAACCGTGGATTCTCTAAACTTGGAGATCAAAGTGAAGCGTTCAGCCGCGCTACCCAATAATCCTTGGCTTAGCTTGCCGGTAGACGATCTGGAAAACTCGTACACAGTTACCATCACGCAGAACAAAACTCCGCAAAAGAGAGATGTACAATTCCACAACCCCTCTGACCCCAACCAGTCCAACTGGTCTCGAGATCAGCCCACACAGACGGAAGTGTTGAGCAGCACACAGCCCAGAGGGCCACCGAGCAGGAAACGGACACTACATCAACAAAGCCCTTTGGATGATCCTCAACTAAGTCCCATTTGCAACATCCTCTCCAGCACTATAACAGATGAAAGAGACAAGTCCATCTGCACCACAGAGGGGATTCCCACTCTTCTCTGGGATTCTTATGACCTCCATGACCAGAATCCGGATGCTGTCGATGGGTAATGTATCGGTTTCAGAAGATGCATTCAGTTTTACAATGTTGGCAGACAGCCTTACCTTTTAACCACAAATGTTCCGTCTGATGTTAAATCCAAAATGCTTCCACATAGAGCTGGAAAGATTAATTGATTTTTAATAGTCAACTATTTTGATAATTGGTTGGAGTCTTTTTTCATGAATCTTTTCTAGGTTTTTTTAAATTTTTTACTTCTCTGTGACAGTAAGAGACATATTTGAGTTGTGGACAAAACAAGACATTTGGGAACGTCATCTTGGACGTCCTCTTTCTGATATTTGAAAATGATAGATTCAATATCTCTATATTCGATAAGTTTGTTTGGAGTTGTTGGACTGTAAAACTAGGACAGAGCTGCTAACATTAGCCCTGATAGCATCCAAGACCAGCTTCCACTTAGTGGATGACATGGCAGTCCCCACAAAATAACAGTTGGCTAATGAGATGCTTCCTAGTGGCCTCTTCCCAAGTAATAATTAATCATGTGTATATAATGTAAAGTATTTTTAAAGCAGGTGTATATATAATCCTTTCAATGTTGCTCTTGGATTTTTTGCTTTCAAAAAGCTGTTTAACGACTTGGAGTATAGTTTCTGTTACTGTAGGGCAACATGCACACCCTTTTGATATTTGCTCAATCTGAAGCTCGACAGACCTCCTGTAGCTAATAGACCTTTTTTGAATTTTTGGAATGAATAATAATAATAATAATAATAATAATAATAATAATTATTATTATTATTATTATTATTATTATTATTATTTTAGGTGAGCTGGGTCCTGGGAAATGTGCATGCTGTCTAACTATCATAATTTACTGGGACATTTGATGGAACAGAGCCGTTGTTAAAGTGCTCATTTTCAGGTTCATAATTGTATTTAGAGGTTGTACCAGGAAAAACACCATATTTATGTTGTACTACACATTGCTGCAGCTCCTCTTTTCACCCTGTGTTGAGCTCTCTGTTTTCTATTCAATCTTTGTTGGGAGTCGCAAATGCTCATGCTCGGTAGCTAGGTAAGGACTACTAGCCAGTCAGAAGCAGAGTATGAGGGTGTGCTACGCTAGCAGCTGGGAGAGCATTATAACGTTTTACAAAGTGACGAGCGTTCGTCACGGAAGTAAAGGCTGGACTGCTGAAAGATTGGTTTGGCTACAAGAAATTACCAATTATCACTTTTCCTGTATTTGTTTCTTTTCCCAGTGTGATCGATATTTCCCTGAATGACTGGGATGTGAAAGAGCAGGAGGATCTGAGGGAAGTGGAAAAGATCCTGGACAGGGCTGATAAAATACTAGAGGTAAGAGATGCCCCATTTCAGTAAAGGGGTGGATGATTGCTGCCGTTAAGGGCTGCAACTAGTGATCATTTTCACATTTTTTTATGAAATGTCCCAATATACCCATCACAGGTTAAAAGAGCCCATTGGTATCGTTATTTCTCAGTTGATCACCAGTTGTGCTCAGCAGTTAAATAAATGTCTTTCTCTACAGAAAGAAGAAACTGTTCTGGCTCAGGAGGCTGTGCTGGATGCCTTGCTGAGGTCTGAGGACCGGCGGAATCAGTGGCCGCTGTGGGACAGCGAGGACCATCTCAGTGTGGTACGTTAAGCTGATGGTAGATCAAATCACAGATGTGAACTAGGGCTGAACGATTTGGATAATTTCGATTTTTTTTTTTTTTGTTTTTTTTTGTTCCTTCCTTCCATCCAGATATTACGATTCGATTGGCGATTTTTTTTTTTTTTTCTCCTTCTTAAAAGTTTAGCTAAAGTTCAATATTCACTGTGTAACAGATAAAACATGTCATGGAGACACCATCAAAACTGCTCTATGTTCTTATGCAAGGATGAGAACGTAGATATGGATTGCCAGCCATAAGTGTTTTTCTTTTAATAAGCATGGAACATTGAACAGTCAAACACAGAACATTTATGACAACAGCTCAAGTTATGATCATAAAATAACAATTCCAATAAAAATATTAGTACTTTCCTGTAAACTGATATCTCATATGCCTCAGTTCAATAGCAGCATTTACATATACCTTCTACCAGCATGTAATATGAAGTTATAGAAAATAAATGAAAAACGGTCTGTGATATGTAACATAATTCCAGCGTTTATCTTGTGAAAAAACCGTAAATATAATAAAAAGAGGAATAAAAAAATGTTACACCAAACATTCAACTAAATATTGCACATTCAATTAATCGCGGTCTTCACGATTGGCTAATCATTCTTTCAAATTTTGATTTGAAAACTATTCATTGTTCCGCCCTAATGTGAACTATGATGTTGGGGGTGGCCACTTATCAGTGACATTTAGTTACATATTGCAAATGGATTTGATCAATTGGATTCAGCATTTTTTCCCTTTTCCTAATCTCCAGGACGTTTTGTTCTTGTATGATTTGCACTAGAAGTACTAGCTAAAGGATAACCTGCGACCTGAAGTGTTTTGTCACTCTTTCCGGCCTGATGTACGTCACCTTCCGCTTTCTTTGTGTTGTAATTTTAAACTCTGGTGGATTTCTGAGGACTATGGTTAACTGCTCCTCAGATCTCTGCAGGGTAAATCCAGGCTAGACTATCTGTCCAATCTGAGTTTTCTCTCGCACGACTAAAACAACTTTTGAACGTACACGTTCCACCAAAACAAGTTCCTTCCCGAGGCTATTTTGCAGCGGCACCGTGGCTCCGTCCGGCGCTTAGCACCACCCCTGACCATTGTGATTGGTTTAAAGAAAGGCCAATAAACCAGAGCACGTTTTTCTCTCATCCAGGAATGCTGTGTGGACTAGCCAGACCCTCCTCCGCAGTGCTGTTGAAGGTCTGGCAAAGCGAGACTACTTGGTCGGCAACAGAGTAGCCAACTGTGTTAAATGTAGTACTTGATTTTTGTCTAGTTTTCGTTGAATAGTTAATGTATTCGTTTTCATATTCGTACTCCACTTTGTTTAAACGGCGAAGTGGAAAGGCCGTTCACCTGTGTGGAGCTGGCTGGTGAATGTGACGCTCGTATAGGCCTTGCTGGATACACCGTGACTCTGTTTGAGGATCTACTGATCGCTGTGGATTACTTTTTTTTTTTTTCGTGTCATTGGATTACGGCAAAATACAGATCTTTTTTTCTCAACGTGTCTTAACGTTTTATGGTGTGACTGCGCTTGGTTTCTGCGTTTGGAGAGGCATTTCAACAGACTGTAGGTCCAACACTGATTGTTCAGTTACATTTAGGTTGAATTTAAGTGTCGGGGCATTCCGCCACCGTCTGTCTATTGCGTTCCAAGACAGCTGAGTGCGATTGGATTTCATAAGGGCGAATTGTTAAATTGTTACAATGTATTTTAAAATCTGCTTTAAAAATGAACTTATGTTTTGGAATATAATGTTCAGCTTCGGCAGCTTTACCTATATGCTAAAATATACAATGACTGAGGAAACCTAGTGACGAGTCCATAGCAACCAGTGTTGAATTGGTGATTTCCCAGTGTGCTTTGCTGAATGGTCTCAATGTTTTATTTCATATGAATACTAGTTTACTAGAGGAGTAAGTTAGTATTTGAAGTAATGCAGGAAATGTGCATTTAGTTCCCATGCTTATTGTGTTTCCACAACAATGTTAGTGAGTAAATCTACTGAAATGGCCACCACACCATAACACAGGAGTGTGATGTGTAAGATGAGAATGCAGAGGTTAACTAGTGTATGGCATGGCTGTAAAAAATCAAATGGCATCTGTATATCTTTGCTAAGTGCAAACTAACACATAAGGGGAGGGTCATACCACTTTATCAAATCATCATGGGGGGTCATAGAAAAATTAATACTGGGGAGGGTCAAGTCTTTTTAGCCTAAAGGTCACAAAACTCCACGGTGGCCCCTTAAATAAATAACGAACAGTCCCTTACATGATTTTGTCCCAGTTTATTTGCAACTCCATTCAGTGGGGTTGTAGATGAAGTTAGTCCAAAAACAGTTTTTCTACTTATTTTAGTTGTGGGATAAAAAGCTTGTCAACTATTGTTTTTTTTTTTTTTTTAAATCAGATTTCACTGCCTTTTTTTTTTTATTTATTTTTTTTATTTACTTTGTTTGAGGACAATGTTTAAGACTTGTCAAATATTAGTCATCACTGTTGACTAAGGTGATGGTAGAGTAGTCTAATTTATGCAATGGGATTCCTGTTTGTTTCTATCCAGTATGCGTACCTGTGCAGCTTGTTTGTCGGCCACTGTGACCACAGACCAAATGTCTACCTGCGTTGAACTACAGTTGATACACCCAGTGTAAACCTGCAGTGTTTGTTCATCGTGCTTTATCTGCTTATGTTCATTTTTGCAGATGTCCTCCAGCAAGCTGGCTGAAGCTGGCGTTCTTGGTCTCGAGGATTACCTTGACCCTGCAGAATCTGACGACCTCCGTGAACCCAGATCAAGTGGATCTGCGAGTGAAACTAAGGCTTCTGAAGATGACGGGCACTGCGCTGAAGCTGCCACAGGAGCAGAAACGGTAGCGTTTCACAGCTGGCCAGACCTGCTGACAGAGCTAAGAAAAGTCCATGTCCTCGATGAGCTGATCATGGAGGAGAACCTGAAGATCCACCAGCTCCGACGCTGCGAAGAAAACCCTGAAGGAGAACTCTCTGTGAGCAAACCTCCGGATACAAACGTACTGTCGAGTATGGGCAAAGAGAGGGAGGCTTTTCGGTTCCAACTGGAAAAGGAGAAAAGGGAGGTGGAGAAGCTTGAGAAGAGTTTGAACAAAGAGCGTAAAGTGAAGGAACCCAAGGACACCGCTAGAAAGGTTGTAAAATGTTCAATAATGGAGAAGGCTAGAAGTGAGAATAAGGAGGACCAAGACCTCTGTGATGAGCTTTTATCGGGTAGTTATAACAGATCACAGAAAACCCACTCAACATCTTTGGTCCTGAATGATTCTCAGGATACCTGTAAAACTGAAAATATAAAAGATGCAAAAGAGGCTACGCCACAAGACTTGGTTCAACTTCCAGATTCCCAATGTCAAGGTGATTGCTCTGGCACTGGGCCATCAGCATTTAACAGAGCTACCTTTAATATGATCTCTGATTTAAAGGAACCTCCTGAAGAGTTGGGGATCCAACCTCAGGGATGCATCCATGGGGAAAAATTGGACAAATCTGGTGAAAATGCTTCTTTAACCTCTGAAATGAGGCCAGAAGATGGCGTCTTTGACCCAGGTGGAAAATCGCACCTTCCTCCTGCGCTCCCACCAAGCAAGGCGTCACTTCCTGTGAATGACAACCTCGCTGAACACAAGCCTTCCCCTTCCGCAGAGCTGCAGGATCCAGCTCGGCCCTCAGTTGCTCAAGATCCGGGTTTTGTGCAACATGATTTTCAAGATAAACCGCTTGACGTGCTGCCAGAAAATGTGAATGCAGCCATCAGTCACATCTTGGTTGTCAATCCAAATGTGAAGGAACACAGCAGCAACAACAACAACAACAACAACCATGCACTTACCGAGAAATACAAGTTGTCATTAGACGACTTGTCTGAAATAAGCACTAAAGATGAAGATGATACACCTGTGGTAGCTGCTTGTTTGCTACAGACACATTTACACCCGGCAAAGGAAGTCCAGACTGTATCTCCTGCAGATGAGCGCCCACATCAGCAGACAGCACCCCAGCCATGTCCTGACCAGCCTCTGGAGGTTGACCCCGGGGGCAGAGATGAGCAGAATGAAGACTTGCCTGATGGCGTTCAGAGCTCTGAGGCCATGAGGATATCCGGCTCTGGGTCACCTGGGATTCAGGCCCAGCTTAACATCAACATGAGAGAGGTACACTCTACTGTAAAACCATAAACGTAGTTTAGCTTAGCATAATGACTGTAAGCTGGGGGAAAACAGCCAGCCTGGCTCTTTCTAAAGTTCAAATACACCGACCAATACCTACGCAGCTCAATGACTACGTTTACATGCACATACTATTCCAGGTTTTGCCCTTATTTAGAAAAAGACGATATTCCCACTAAGCGGTTTACATGGCTAATGAAAGTGAATATTTCACTAATAATCCCGTTTACATGTAGCCATGCAAAATACAATTTTTTTTTCAAAGTTTACCTGCGGATTTCTTGGACTGTGCGAACACAGCCTCCCTCTTTCATTCCTTCAACCAGCTTCTTGAAAAGGTCGGCATAGTGATGTGTCCAAAAACCTGTTGATATCAAAGTCTTTAATGTTTAAAAGTAGCTGTGTTTCTCCTTCTTATTGGGGCTGCAGCCTTGCAAACTGTTGGCTCGTTGATTTGTGTACAACAACCGTAGCAATGCACAGAGCTGACCATAAGCCATAAACCGGCAAGAGGCCGTAAACTGGGCATAGACTGCGGTTAAAAACCCCGATTGAGACGCATATTCCGAATGCGCTGTATATGTGTCCAAAGAATGCCTCTAAAACCCGAATAATACCAGAATATCCCACGTCTTAATCGGAAAAATGCTATATTCGGGAAAAAGGCCTTATTCAGAATATCCAACCGGAATATGCTGTTTACATGACCTGTATCAAATTCGGAATAATAGTACAATATTGTTGTGCATGGCGACTTACTCATTAACAGAAATGGAATTAAGGCAATTTGTAGTTTAAGGCTTGCTACACCCATTTCTGGACTTACAGTGTATCCCTCCGCCCGCTGTGCAGTGTCTCTGGCCACAGCACAGGTTGCCAGATAGTTGGTGAACACAGGTTGGGTGTTTGACTCTGTACAGCCATAGTGGTTACCAAACCTGGCAATCTTACTGTGATGTAGGGCTAAAACTAAGGATTATTGATTTATCTGTTGATTTTATTTTCTTGATTAGTTGTTTGATCTATAAAAAGGTCCAAAAATGTTTTTCCAAAGCCGAAGATGACGTCCTCAAATGTCTTGTGCTGTCCACAACTCAAAGATAGGCAGTTCACTATCATAGAGGAGTCAAGACACTAGAAAATATTCACATAAGAAGCTGGAATCAGAGAATGTTTACTTAAATAACAAACCAATGAATCTCTTGTCAAAATAGTTGGCGAGGAATTTAATAGTGGACAGCTCATCGATTTTAATCTTTGCAGCTTTACTGTGATGACAAAAGAGTTTGAGATTCTGCAGCCGACTGCTGCCAAGAAGTACTTCCAGTGTGCAACTCCCTTTTTAAAACCACAAATTGACTAATTTCATTTCTGCCTGTCTAAGGGTTAAGCAAATGAGATGTTGATTAGACACATTTTTTTCCACTTTAGGCAGAGCCAGGCTAGCTATTTGCTTGCTCAGTATTTATGCTAGGCTAACCACGTCCTGACTGAGTTAACTCATGGCGACTTAACACGGTCATTGGGCTGTTAAAACCAGATTATGCGTGAAGGAGAGTTGCCTAACACTGGGAGGCATCCCAGCATTATTGGTCATTTCATTCAAATGTATTTATTTTTGTTGACGTGATTGCAGATGACAGATTTCAAGACCCCCATAGTACTGGATACGGGGTCTGGTTTGATGAAAGCAGGATTTGCAGATCAAGACCTCCCCAATGTTATATTCCCAACAATCATCGGGAAGCCAAAATACGAGGTACTGGGATATACTTAATGTATGACTTCATGTGCTCTGCAAAAAAAATGCGTTCTAATAGTAATGTGGCCTTGCTTCTAGTCAGCCTTTCTGATTTAGATTGTCTTTTGTCAGGAAATAATGAATGGTAACCTTGAAAGGGAGACCTACATTGGACATGAGGCTCAACACATGAGAGGGGTCCTGGCTCTGAAGCATCCCATAAAGAACGGGATCATTCGTAACTGGGACGAAATGGAAAAGGTAAGTAGGAATGCATATGCCCGATATGTGATGTCACTGGCTGTTGCTACTAGTATTTTTGTGAAAAAGGATCCTTGGATCTTTTTTTTTTTTCTTTTCAAGAGAGGGATTAAAAACTCTCTGCTTTGTGTTTCTACTCATATAGTATGAGTGGGTAAGTTCCAGTAAACCCTGATATGTTTTGAGATCAGGGTATTGTGGTGGTCATGAATGTCATTTTACTCTATTTTTCTTTTGCTGCTTGTTAAAACTTTTTACTGATCCTTCCCATGAGGTATTAACTTATGCCCTTGTGTCCTAATTCCATACGTCACACTAATTCTAAGCATGATTTCATATGTAGTGTGTTCATGCAGGAAAAATGACATAACTAAGTATAGATTCCAAAGTCATGCGTTGTGGATGGCGGTCTGACAGCTCCAGAAAGATCAAAGCATTCCATCCTTAGCCAGATTAGATTTAGTATTCTCTGCGTCAAGTTTAATTGGCATTTCAAAGTTGCCGTTTGACATCCATCGGTGCATCTACAGTATAATTTCCTGTTGGCACAATAGAGTTACAAAGACCATATACTATGACCATTAGTGTGTGATACATTATACTATAAGATGATTATACAATATGCTCTTTCATCAAGGCATTAGATCTACAGGGTTAGGGTTAGTCGAGCCGTAGCTTGACGTGCATCTCCAAAAGTTTGTAACTTTGCGTCAAGGCGACGCAGACCGCAAGGACTGATTGGTCAACTCGTCCTGTGTGTTGATAGTCGGTGTTTTCAAGCAGCCTACTGTGGGGAGTAGCAACATGCTAGTTCACTGACATAAGCTTTACAAATAAACTCCGACATATTGTGGTTACAATAACGGGGTTATCCGTTTGTAAAGTGTCTATGTCAGTAACGTTTTGAAATTGGCACTTCGCCAGCAAGCAGTACTTTGTGCGCAGTTGTGCTAAAGTTTGCTTGCTAACGTAACATAAACTGGCTGGCAGACACGTCGCAAATAACCTCAGACTTATCGCCCACTAGCGTTATGGTGGTGAAATGCACCGCGATGCAAAGAAATCCCGACGCAGAACTCCGACAGGGTCACGACGGCGTGGAGTTTTTTGGGGGGCATTTCAGCCTTTTAATGGAAAGAACAGATGTGAAAGGGGAGAGAGAGGGATGACACGCATGAAATCGTCTCAGGTCGGACTCGAACCCTGGACCTTCTGTGTTGACGTACACACCTCCATATATGTGCGCCCGCTCTACCAACCGAGCCAACCAGGCCACCTCAAGTAACGTTTGCAATGCAAGACTTTAACTTGTAATAGAGTATTTTTACAGTATGGTATTAGTACTTTTACTTAAGTAAAATTTCTGAATACTTCATCCACCGCTAATCATGTGTCCATCTAATACAATCAGTTACTCACAACATGGAAAGCAACTAAAATATGATTTGACAATTTTATCACTGCTTTTCCAACATTTAAATGAAAAACATTTTTCTATTTTTTATTTATTTTTTTTAAATAAAAGAAATATGTTTCAAAAATAAAGGCACATCTCAAGGATGATGTGTATGGATATTTTTACTTTGCATCGATGATATTAAATTGATCCAGATTGATTTATTGCTAAACCCCTACTATACTAAGTATTATCAGAAATGTTATTGTGCATTCTAGTGATTGCTTGTTATGACAGGGGCCACCTGATATCCTGGCCCAGGGATAGTAGGGGATGGCTTTAAAAGTGCATCTGTAAAGAAAGGATGAGTATAAGTGAAAAAAGGGGTATCTTACAATACAGTGAGAATAAAAAAGCTTCTGTGAGACCCAGGTAATAATTGCACCGAAACAGCCTATACAATTCTAAACGGCAAAAATGACTGGGCTTTCTTTGGCTCTCTGGTGGATGTGACGGCTTTGTGATGTTGTTATTGTTGACTCAAACTATGCTTGTTTTTGCATCAGTCTCTACCAATGTAATTTCAATATTTAGACAATGGCTAGAAATCCCCCCCCTGCAAAATCTCAAGATAATTGTTCCACTGCAGAAATAGTCGTCACAACTGTTGCTCGGAAAACAAGTCATTCAAACTCCTGCAAGTTAGAGTACACTTACCAAACTCTTCAGTACTGACAGACTAAAGCAGGGGTGTCAGACTCAGTTTTACTAAGGGCCACACTGGAAAAGAAGGTGCGTGCGTGTGCGTGCGTGTGTGTGTGTGTGTGTGTGTTAGCAATACGCCAATAATGCACCTCCCTGTAAGACCAGCAGGTGCAGTTACTATTTAAACCGCGCTGGTCAGGAAATTGACAACTGCGTCTGTCTTAAACTAGCAAAGACACGTGCGTCAGGCTTTGCGCTGCGCCGAGTGCAAGATATATCTTCACCTTCGGGATCCCCCAGTCAGAGCTGGCTAATGTGGCACGGGAAAGGGACATTTGGGGGTTCCCCTGCTGGAGCTGCTGCACCTGCGACGGTAAAGATGGATGCATGGATAAATTAATAGCCTTATCTTTCCCTAATGAGAATACAGTGACAGAATACGTTGATTCTTTAACTGTCTTTTTTTGACATGGCTAGTTTATAAACCTATTATTAATTACCGTCTGTCATTCTGATACCTCGCATGCCCTCCTCTCCCGTAATGAGCAAGTAACGAGCAGCGGGGTTGTGATATGCCGGGGGCAACCAAGAAAATATGGCCTTTTAAAATAGGCAATTTAGTTTTGTTTTCCTGGCTTCTTTTGTAAAATTAGTAAATAATATGGGAATCGTATTGTATAAAAATATTAAGTAATTGTTGTCTAACTTTTCGTCACTCGTGTGAGGCGCCAGCATGGACTTCCTATGCCCCCTGCTGGTCCTGAACTACCACATAGCAAATGTTTTGATGAGGTGCAAATGTTGCACTGTGCACCATTCACTGCCCTTCTTTTAGATACTTATTCTGCCTTTCTGGCACATGGTATCGAGACCTCTTCAAAGACTGTAAGGTTGTGCTTTAAGCCAATTCCTGGTACTTTTAAATGGGAATTATTCAATGTGGAAATGGAGTGGCTGTGTTCACCTGTATTTTTAGCAGCACTTAGTGAAGGCAGGTTCAAATTTGTATGCGGGGCAGGGGGCGTTACCTTGATGTCCTTCCTTGTGGTTACAGAGTGCAACTGCTTGCTAATTTGTCCCTCAGCTGATATTAGGGCAACATGTTATAATAATTACAGACTATTAAGCATTAATGATTAATTCAGGTAGTTACTAATTGTGTTTTGTGCGACTCCTTCTAAAGTGAGGGCTATCTATTCCTCACAAAGCATTTAAAAATGAGATTGTAAGGCCAGCAGTACCTCAACACAGGAAAAGGAAAAGATGTACAAAAAAGGAAAGCTATACAAAGTGATATAGAAAATATACATATTTATTACAAGATGCATACTCTAAAATACAAACGTCCCACTCAGCCATTAAAGGTGCTGTAGGTAGGATTGTGAAGATCCAGGACTTAGCCAAAAAATTTGAACATTGACATCTTCTCAGTCCCTTTCCCTCCCCCTTTCTGTTAAAGCCCAAACGGTCTCTTAAGCCCCTACCCCACAAGGGAGAATGAATGTGTGTGCATGAGCAGTGATTACCATGCAGTTAGACACACCCCCCCCCCCCCCCCGGCCCTAATTGGAGGATTTGAACAGGGAGCGGTGGATTTTTGCAAATCGCACTACAGCTGGATTTTTTTTATTTTTTTTTTTTTTTAAATTACCTGCCTAATGTAGTTCTTCTCAAACATGGGGTCAGTTTCAACAAATATGACAGTTAGTTTTATAAGACTTACCTACTGCATCTTTTAATTAATACAAATTTTTATCTCCTGGCTGGATACAAACATTTGTAACCGTTAAACTGTAAATATTGCTAACAAATGAAAACAAACCTCTGCAGTCTCGCATAAAAATATTTCTGTGGAGGCTAAACGTAACAAAATAAAAGTACCTAGGCCTGTCATGACAACAAATTTTGCTGGACGATAAAAATTGTCCCAGAAATGATTGCAATAAACAATAATATTGTCGTTCCCAGACCATTTTCATCTAACATAATGATAATGGCATAATAATGCAGGTACACCTTTTCAAAGATCAATAAACTTTTATTTCTAAAGAATATTTAACACTGGAACTGGAAGACATTTTAAATATCCACAATAAATGAACAAAACGACCATAAACAATAAATAAAATGGACTCTCAGTCAATATTAACAAAAAATGCTCTGGAATAAAAACCAAACACAATCAAAAACAATAAATCAAATGGAAATTTTTCTGGCCGCGATAGTTTCCATTTAAAAATTATCGCGCTCATTTTTATTTATCATGCGATTTAATTGATTTATTGCATATTGCGACAGGCCTAAATGTACCAAGCGCTAACGGTGGATCCACAGACCAGTGCCAAAATACCACAAATAACCTCTAATAATGTAGTCTCTCACAGTGTCAAGATTCCACTAAATCCTATATTTCAATCATTTGAAAGTACCAGTGCTGATCTAGGACAAGTTTTAGTTTTTCCCATTTCTACAACTTCAGAGTAGCACTTTCTAAATGATCTTGTGAACCATTGACACCTCCTATATAACTTGGTTTGTAATTGATATAATACTTAATTTGGAAATGCTGAATCCATCACTCATAAAGTAGGAAAATACACAAAATTAAACGCGTTATTGATGACTTATTAATCAAGAATAAATCATTTATAACGGTGTGTAAATGAAATACTATATAGTACTATTTGCGTATACTAGTGTTTGATGTAGGAACAATGCTTTATAAATGTGGAATTAAGTATTTACTAATACTTAACTACACACTATAAAGCCTTAGTTATTATAAAGTGCTCCCGATATTGGCTCACGATCCATGCCCACATATTTGGGGAACCAAAATAGGTTTGTGACCGAACGTGCTCGTTACCTCGACTTAGTTCTAAACTCTGTTTTTGTTTTTAGATTTGGCATCACACGTTCCAGCAGCTGTGTGTGGATCCAGACGATCACCCTGTTCTGCTGACCGAGGCAGCCATGAACCCCTTAGCGAACCGTCAGCGCATGGTGGAGATCATGTTTGAGTGTTTCAATGTTCCCTTCACCTACGTGGCCATGCAGGCAGTGCTGGCACTTTACGCAGCAGGGAGATCCACTGGTAACTTGGCTAAATATTGTATTTTATGTTATTTATTTTTTTAGAACGACATGCATAACATACAATTTGCAACATGAGCATATCCCTAGTAATCACCACCCACCCAGACAAAATTTAAAAAAGATGGCACAAAAACGACAATTAAGACCATACAATGACATAATAACAAAATAGACCAACTATTAACCAAATAAATGTAAGTATAAATGACAACACCATATAATTGTTTTTTAATGCATTTTACCTGTGCATTGTGTTGGATAGATTTGCGTGGATGAGTACTTTAGTCATACATTGGTAATGTGTTCTTTCATTAGAAGGAAAATGTCTTAGTCTTGCATCGGCGTGTTCCTTTTTAAAGCCATAGTCTGTTTTTATTTTTTTTGAATGCTTCTTTTCATTGTAGGTGTGGTGTTTGACTCTGGAGACGGAGTGAGCCACAGTGTGCCTGTGTTTGAGGGATACAGTCTACCTCATTCAGTGCAGCGCTTCCCTCTGGCTGGTGTTGATGTTACAATGCATCTCAAAAAGGTATTCACTTGCTTTTGGTTTGTAATAGTTTATGGGAAGTGATGTTGATGGCTAACAATTCCAATCTGACATTTGGGTGATAACATGGGGACTTTAAAAGAAATAAAAATAATAATCTGGTGAGAAGATGGATGTGAATCTGAATATTTAGCCACTGTTGCACAGGGGCGTCTGTACATTCGGGGGACATCAGGCCTTAGACCAGACTGTCTAGGGTTGTGCTTTGTGACTAAATATTGCAATCACGAAAACAACAATTACTGTTACTTCAGTACAATAAAACAGCCTTCTCCTCCTTTCACATATAGAAACCAATCAAAAGAATTATTTTAACAATGTACCATTAATTTATCCTGGCCTAGTCTATATCCACGACGTTCCACTTCCGGGATTGCTCCGGTGCAGCAGGAAATTCCGCTGGATGCACCTGTTTTTGTCTGTCCTTCCGCTTTCTTTGTGTTGAAATTTCAAACTCTGGATTTATGAGGACTATGGTTAACTGCTCCTCAGATCTCTGCAGGGTAAATCCAGATTTTTCCAGGTTTTTCTCCCATCCTAGAATGCTGTGAGGACTAGCCAGACCGTCTTGTGCAGCGCTGTGGAGGAGGGTCTTACAGAGCGAGACTAATCCTGGCCTGATAATGTGACTGTATTGCCTTATTTTAATTGAATCCATTTAAGACATTACCTTAATACTTGCTTTATGACACAGTACACCAAATAATGCAATAAGCGAAATCGGTTACAATCAAAAACGGCTAACAATGAGCCAGATTTGAGGCATTTGTGCAACGCCGTTTGTGAGGGGGAGATGGGACGGAGCAGGTACAGCAAAGTGGAGCAGGTGGAGATGTTGTGTTGATATAGATGTTAGTACTGAGGTGACGTCAATGCAGCCAAACGCGCTTACATGACAGACTGAACTCTGTTTTGTTGTTATTCTACATTGATGTCAAATTTAATAATACAATAACAAAATTAATAAATAAAAATATATGTAAGGCTGTCGTTTTAAATCTCATCTGTTATATTTACGCTATAGGAATCGCTGGAATGACCAGGCAGGTAATTTCTCTTTGGCTGCACACCTTTTTTGTAGCCATTTATTCACACACCAAAATCATCAACAGCTGTTCATCGCATTCATCTTAACACCTCATAATGGCGCTCTGTTACCATAGTTACTGATGACTTCTCAGACAGAGTGTGAGGCCAGTATGATCGCACCAGCCACAATAACCCACCATAGGTGTTGAACACACACTATAAACACGTTTCAGATGGATGGATGGATGGATGGATGGATGGATGGATGAGGGGCTGGGGTGAAATGTTGGTAAGGACCCTGGCGGCAGAGTTTGGGACATACTGTAGCCTGTGGAACATGCACACATACTCGCACACTCACTCACTCACTCACTCACTCTCACATCCATCCATCCATCTTCGTCCGCTTACCCGGGGTCAGGTCGCGGGGGCAGCAGCTCCAGCAGGGGACCCCAAACTTCCCTTTCCTGAGCCACATTAACCAGGCGTTCCCAGGTTGGAGATATAATCCCTCCACCTAGTTCTAGGTCTTCTCCGAGGCCTCCTCCCAGCTGGACGTGCCTGGAACACCTCTCTAGGGAGGCGCCCAGGGGGCATCCTTACCAGATGCCCAAACCACCTCAACTGGCTCCTTCAAACGCGAAGGAGCAGCGACTCTACTCCAAGCTCCTCACGGATGACTGAGCTTCTCACCCTATCTCTAAGGGAGACGCCAGCCACCCTCCTGAGGAAACCCATTTCGGCCGCTTGTACTCTGGATCTCGTTCTTTCGGTCATGACCCAGCCTTCATGACCATAGGTGAGGGTAGGAAGGAAAACTGACCGGTAGATCGAGTGCTTTGCCTTCTGGCTCAGCTCTCTTTTCGTCACAACGGTGCGATAACGTGAATATAATGCTGCCCCCGCTGCGCTGATTCTCCGACCAATCTCCCGCCCCATTGTCCCCTTACTCACATACTAGGTGTGTGTGTGGGCCCCATTGTCCCCTCACTTACATACAAGAAATAATAAATAGGATAAAAAATAAATTAAATAAGATGACAAAGATAAAAATGCCAGATCAACTACTGGAAAAAAAACATACTTGGAGGGATGACAACTGTAGAATAAAAATAGGTGTATGTGTTTAAAAATGTAATTATTTTAAATATGCATTATGTCCATGCAAAATCCCCTACAACACCTCCTTTTCAGAGGTGGCAAATATCCCCCAAAAAACTGACCGTCCCAAACAGAGTGACCTTAGTAAACTCCGTGGAATACATCAGTCCCTCAATCGAATATTTTGGTGCTGAAAGCTTCTGCAGGAACAAGGGGTGTGCATGCGCACCACGGCGGAGATGGAGATTGTGAGGGAGATTAAGGAGAAGTGCTGCTGCGTGGCTGTCGACCACGAAGCCGAGCTGAGTCGTGGGGGGGCGTCCTGCAGAGAGATGCATTACACCATGCCAGACGGACAGATTGTCACACTCGGCACCGAGAGGTTCAGGTAACTGTCTGCACAACACGTCCTGCTTCAGATGGGCACTCAGTGGACACTCCAGTCACACAGGGGTCCCAAAGGAAATCCTATTTTTACCACTACAAATTTAAGAACTTTTGAATTTTAATAATGCCTCTCTTTTTAGTTGTAAGGATGGGAAATGACTAGCTAAATGTAGAACATGCTAAACAAAGACGTCCATAATAAGCACGAGACCTCCGGAAACAGTACAGTCAAACTATAATCTTGTTAATGATTGGAAGCTTTTATTTCTATTCTGTCTATCAATATGACATAACCTTGTACTAACGCCATATCAGGTCAACATTTTAATTTGTCAAATACTTTAGTCTAGCGTCAGCTAATGTCTTAAAGGTGCCCTGCCACTTGTATTTTTTTAAATATGTTGGGTCCATATGTGTTTGTGTTATGTGGTGAATGTGAAAATGAACTGCTACCGCCTCTGTCAGCTCTAGCCACTGAAAAGAAATAAGCGGAGAAATCAGGCCAATTACAAAAGCTGGTCAGTCTGACGTGGTGTTGCCTGAGCTCATTACTATTCATGAGCTCACTCCGTCACGCTGGGTAAAGGATGCTGATAGCCAGACTCTCATTGGCTAGCTGTTAGCCAATCAGAGTCAAGCAGCTTAGCTTGTTGAATATTAATGAGAACTGGCACAAATCTGGTCTTCCTGCAGGCTTTCTATACCACGCTAGAATGGCTTGAAACAAGGTAACCAAGGCATTTTTTCCACAAATGTTAGAGTCCATGGTAGAACTTCAGACAAGGTAATTAAATACGTGTGGCAGGGTGCCTTTTAAGGGCTAATTGGCAAATGTTAGCATGTTAACATGCTAAGATGGTGAACATGCCTGCTAAAAATCAACATAACATTGTCATTATGGAGGTTAGGCGCAACTGTGCTTTGAGGTAAATGAGCTCTAGCATTGCTGTCGACTCTTGTAATCTTGCAGTCACTATAGGTTTCTTTGGCCAGCATGTTGATCATTCAGCCAATTAATCAAGCACTTGACTGAATGCCAAACAACAACCGATCTGGCTGACACAATTCTAAAATGAGTCACGGGAAACCAGTTTGGGGGCTGAAATCGGGCTTAATCTACACAGCGTCTGCCTGGCTTTAGTCTTGTTGAAGAACGTTCAGCTTCAGAGTTCCAGATGGCCTTGGGCTGCACACGTGAGACTGTTCCTCGTTGTTTTTAGAGCAGACAACTCAGACAAGGCAGTTATCTCTTTTAACATAACACTCAAATGGGTCTACCACTTGCCTCATTTACCCAGGGCCCCTGAGATTCTCTTTAAACCCGAGCTGATTGGACGGGACCATTACGGGATGCACGAGAGCGTCTTCAAGTCAATCCTCAGCTCTGACATTGACCTGCGACGCTGCTTCCTGGGAAATATCGTACTGTCAGGTAACAGTTGGTCTTTGTCAAGGTGTTACACAACAATCTAAGGCAGTGTTGGTCTAACACTAGGGGTACTTTGGGGTACAGCAGAGGGTGTGTGAGATTTTTGCAAAAAGCTTATTGAAAGTGACTATATGTAACTTTTTAATGTTTCTGAAGCGTTGTCATTTTTCATACAATAGTTTTAAATTACCTGTAACGGCAAACGAGACTCGCAGTGAAAAGAACGCTATTTTTATATAGTTTGTAGTAAGGCCTCTTCCCAGGTCCGAATATTTTTGCGGCAGGTGGACGGTGCTACAGTAACACATTCTGGGCGAAAGGAAGCCGGAGATGTCTTTTATATAGACCTAATTGTATTTTAATGTTATTTTAGAAGTTATCTGCTCTAGTTATGGCTGATACTGGGCTAGGACTGTTGCAGAAAAAGAAGGAAATTAAACTAAGAACAACTAAAAGGGAAAATGAAAGACAACGGCGAGAACGAGAGTAAATTTCTGTCTGGCTTTCCAGAATTGATTCTGGAAATTCCCGAATTGGCTCTCAGGTATGTAATATGTATTTTTTCATTCATAAAATAACTTCAGTGTGTGATGTGGTACGTCAGTAGCCAACATTAAATTACGTCCTCCTTCCATTTAGTGTGGACGTGTTGTTCCGTTTAGTTTGTGTTGGCCTACTATTTTCTTTTCCCGTGTCCCCCTGTACTTGTGTAAAGCGTCCGTGGGTTTGATGAAATGCTCTGTATAAATACATTAATATTACGTTGGTTGCTACAACAATCTCCTAATGCTTTGGCTCGTGACACAGTGACGGTGATACCCGGTTTAGCTCACGATACATCCAAAGTAGGCTAAGTTACTGTATGAAACACTTGAAATGCAACAATGCATCTGTAACTTATTCTCTTATTGTAAATTAATGATCTTCTGAGCAAAATATTCATCGCGATTATATGACCTCCCTGTAACTCAGCAGGTGTGGTAAAAACACTACCGCTTTTGTCCAAAGGGGCCGCTAGAATCAACACAAACTGAAAGTTACCTAGTCACTTCAAAAAAATGTCATGGATAATTCCTAAAATAATAATAATAATAATAATTATGATGATGATTATTATTATTATTATTATTATTATTATTATTATTATTATTAAGTGATGGATTCTAAATATTTGAAATGTAGGATTTAAATGTTTTTCATTTACATGGTTGTTGAGTAAATCACTGCCCACACTTTATTGTACCTCCTTTTTAATAGACTTCTTTTTTTTTTTTTGTGCTGGTAGTGGGGGTACTTGGCTTAAAAAAAAAAAAAAAAAAAACTATTCAAACCTGGGTTTATTATTAAAGACAGTTTCAGAACCACTGATCCAAGGGCTCAACGATACATAGCTTGCCATGCTTTATGCTTTGGTCATGATTTGGCCTTGTTCCAGTTAATGTGGTGATCTTTACGGGCTGATTTTCTTATTTCCTGCTGAAGGTGGGAACACTCTGCTGCCTGGCCTGCCTGAGCGGCTCCAGGCTGAAATCAAAGACCTGCTTCCCGCCGCCATGGGCGAGAACGTTCGCGTCACCAGCCCAAAGGACAGAGACTTCTCAGTGTGGAGGGGAGGGGCAGTGCTAGCCAGGCTGCCCACCTTCGGCTCGGCTTGGATCAGTCTGGAGGAATACGAAGAGCACGGGCCACAGATAGTCTTCAGGAAGTGCTTCTGAGACGGGACCACTGTAAGGCGTGCACACTGGACTCCTGTGTAATGCCCCACTTAATTTAATTCCCACAAGTGCAATATACATCCAGCTCCAATACAGTGCCATGGGTTGGGATGAGCCATTATAACTCCTTTTGAGTATTTGTCTTATGTCTGGGCTTTTCTGTGGAGTCAGTTTCACCCTCGTCATCAGTGTGGATCCTGAAGTGGGTGCTCTTAATAGACACCAGTGGGTTCCTATGGATCTGCTGCTCGCTTTATGATGAAATAGGGTGTTTGTCATAGAATTCCTGTCAGTCAATGTTATTGTCCCTCAAGAACCTTTTTTTTTTTTTTTTTTTAAACTGTCTTAAGTTTTCCATTTTTTTGGGGAATGTATTTCTGTGTAAAGAATTTAAGCGCAAGTATATTGTTTGTGGTCAAGGGACGAGAATTGAAGCTGGCCTTTGATCGATGTCTGCCAACTTTGTTTTCAGGTTAAGCAATTGAGGGACATAAAGAGAACTCAATGTGCTGACTCCAGATATATAAATATAGTAATCTAATATCAAATTATGTGTATGTATACCACAATTTTAAGTATATTTGGTAGAACAAATAATCTCTGTGTAGACATGGTGAAAGTTGCATTTTATTTTGAAATTTGGATCAGTTCAGCTGTGCAGTGTTCACAACTAATGATTTTCTTTTTTTATAATGGCAGCGTGAAATTATCTGATTATTAGGGCCACTGTTAAGAAATAGTTGGTGTCAAAACAGTCCAACTTTTTTCTTTAAGTCTTTACATGTCATGTTTAAACTTTTTCTTTGTCATAACATTACAATTTCTTTTCATAAAATATTTTTAGAATTTTAACTGTACATTTTTAATTTTGGCCAAGAATTCTATTAGAATTGTTTGTCATAACATTTTATATACAATAATGATGGCAAAATGTCAACTTCATTCTCCAAAGTAAGCACCTAAATGTGGAGACCAGCAATTTACCTTAAAGGAATGTGCAATGTTTGACCATAGGACTAAGAAACGCCATTCTAAGTGGAGTATTTGCCAGAAGATAATTGTTTATGAATGTTTATTGCTGCAGTAATGTGAACTGGAGAGGAGAACATGTGAATTTGTGGGACAAGTTTGCGTTCTAGAAAGTCACGTGTCGCTAATGGTTATTTTTGCACATGTTGATCCTCCACTTAAGTCTTTTGGTTCGTGAAGCTCTGTATGCAGCTGGTAATAATGAAGTCCATGGCGAGTACAATATTGCAGTACAGTATTGGTCTGGTAATGCCTATCACTTAATTTCAGTCTGTTGAAATGCAGGTACAGTGTTTGTGTATTGTCTAAAATCGGTATTTTCTGTTTGAGTGCAGTGTATTGTTTATAATTTCTTTGTTTTCCCTATATTGTTGCTGTGTGGATTTTTAACACTTGCACAGTAGTGTTGATTTTTGTGAAAGGTGTTCCAATGGCGCCAAAACTGCTGCATTGATCTCAAAACCATGGATTCTATAAAAAAAATCCAACCTTTGCCAACCCTGTATATTTATTCTTAATCTACTTTTTGAGTGTTCTTTATTTTGCATGCAGTTATTTTTGCATGCAGTTATTTTGTTGCATGTCCTTTTTGTTGCACTTTTTTTGCATGTCTTGTCTGCATGTTTTCTTAGTTTTTTTTGTAAACAGTCTATCTTTTAAAGGCATGGGGTTGTCATGTGACCTAAAGTCAAGCTCCGAGTGGAAATCAACATGAAATGTGACTGGGAACTTCTATATCTGCCCTAACATAAGACACAGACTGAACTGCGGTCCTACTGGCTGTAGTTTGAACAGGGTTTTTTTTTTTTGTCGGTCTGTTTCCTCCTACTCTAAATGTACTGTAACAGTCTGGACTGAGTGTAGCAATTTTTTCACCCATTATGTATGTTTTTATAATAAATATTTCAATCATAATTCTTTTGTGTTGCCCCTTTTTTGCATATCTCATTCTACAAAGTGTGGTTAACACTAGTGATGTCCAAATGAACAAGATGCATTCTGTTTAACAAAGGGTTGAAAGCACACCGAATTGCCATTCCTTGAGCCTTTTTCTTTAAACCAGGAGCACCATTTAGTTGGGTCAACAAATACAACTAATGGATCATGATTATTACAGTACCACTATCAATGTTTAGTTACACTGTTTGGAAGACTTACTTACCATTTTTAGCGTTTATTTTTCTGCACAATGATTACAATAAAGAAAACTGTCTAAAATGTCTGAAATGAAAATCATATTGCCAATTGTGCCAAAAATGACAACGTTACTGTTATTGATCGATTGTGACATGTAATGCACCTCCCTTTTGCAACAGTGCACTCTAGTGGACACTGCCACGTAATCTATCCCTCAGACCTGCACGCCAAGTGTTACCATAGCAACCATTTATCAACAGGCTGCTGTGGATGTAGCTAGCTTGCTGTTTCGGTACCAATTAACTGTACTTGGGGATACATTACTTTCTGTCAGTAGAAATGTCTCGAGCTCACGCAGAAAGCGTGATTAAAAACATTATTAGTGAAATAGTGCAGGAGTGTACAGTAAGAGGACATGTGGTGTCGGAAACTTTGGTGGCTTTCATGGTCAGTAATGAGCCGTAACGTTACAAGTTGCCTGTTAAGCTAACGTTAGCTGAATGCTTCATAGTTCAGACCAGTTCGTACACACGCTGTAAGGCTATGATTGATGATACTATAGCTTACGTTATTTTCTCACTATTTTCTCAGGTGAAAGCTGTTGTGCTGGACCCAAGAAATGGGTTTAATGTTGATCGATTACTGACCAAACAAGACGTCCAGAAACTTGTAGAGGTGAGTTAACGTTACTGTATTAGATTTATTTTAGACAACCTGCAAGCTCATCACTTGAGGTAACGTTCATACTTTTATTTTTGTAGCGAACATTTAGACATAGCTGTAACGTTACATACATACATCTATAAATTGCAGGAACGTCTGTCTGTCTGTCTGTGAGTGTGTTATTCGCATATCTTTCGAACCGTTAGTCCGATGGATTTCAAACTTGACACGTGGCTTGCTATGGGCACGAGTAAGTGCAGTGCCAAGTTTAACGTTGTTTGGATAAGAAATACAAAAGATATCGTCAGTAAAAGAAGCACACATATGCTTTTGCCGCTCTAGCCGCTGGCCACTCCCCCTCTCACACTGCACACAGCAGGACCAGACACAGAGAGGGTCGAAGAAAGCAGCTGAGCTTTGGCAGCTAAAATAGAAATATACCTCAGACCCACAAAAATGTGCAAAGTAGCACTACTTTGGACTGTCTTTGACTTTGAATAAACAAACGACAATTCACGAATTTAAGGACGTTTCAGAATCCCACACATGCAGAGCACAACCAGCTACAGACAACACTTTACAACAGCAGAGGGTGGGGGGTGTTACAGCCATTGACTCTTTCCCTGCTATTGTATTAAATTGCTGTGAGCTGGCAGAACATAATGTAATCTTGGAGATTATTTCTTCACAGCGCTGTGCAATGTGAGAAAATCTCAGCCACTAAACCTGTATGGAAATAAGCACCTCTGCTGAAATGTTAAATTCGTTAACGATCATACGACACAAGACAACATCTCTCTCTCTCTCTCTCTCTCTCTCTCTCTCTCCCCGTGCAGACACACACACACACACACACACGCACGCACACACACACACACACACACACACACACAAAAACAGTCCGGTTCTGGTGGTTGATGAATGCAGATATGTGCTGATTAGCTCTTATAACGGACCAGGTGGGTAGCTTACTGCCATGAGTCCATGACGCTAATGTCTGATTACTCCACATTTTCATTGTGATATTTTGTGATTACATTCTGAATCTGCCCCATTCTCTGTCAGGTAAATAAAGTAGTAGGTAGGCCTACAATGTCTTCCTCTGATGTAGACGTAACCTATACTTGTAAGTCAGTAGTAGGCTATACAGTGGAGTAAGTGGTTTGGGGTCCTTCTGTAAGTAATTTTGGGGTACAATTTGGTTTTGAAGAATTCTACAAGCAGCAATACCACAGACCAAGCAAGCTCCCGTTCCAAACAGGCACATTTTCAACAGGCTCTGTACTAGTGATAACAATCTGAGCATGCCAGTGGCAAAACAGCATGAAACAGGATGAAATTGACGATGCACATTTTCCCTATAGGATTACATTGACAGTTACAGCATTCTCGCTCAATACTGGACCAATTTTAAAGATTTTTGTTGACATTAGTCACTTAGACACCAATGCATGGGAAATAGGGTTGAACTGGTTGAACTGAAAAACCCTTTTCTGTCTTCTGACAGACACAAACGCAAGGCAGAATGACCCATAACAGTCATCGGAAAGATACAGATTAGTTTTGACTGACGTTCTGGGCTGAGCACAAATAAAATCTATTTATGTTTTTTATTTCAATTTTTCATGTTTATTTAAGTTAAGTTAAATATTGACTGTGCTTTTTATTTTCAAACATTCTTTTTTTTTTTTTTTTTTTTTTTTTTTATATATAAACGTCTCCGTTGTTTCTAATCTTTATCTGCAATATTTCTTTCAGCTGTGTCTGGAAAAACTAATGGAAAAGTGCAGCCCGTCCCTTGACACAATCAAAATGCAAGTGTATTTTGATATGAATTACACCTCCCGATGTAAGTGGTACTGTATGAAATTAAATACCATCTAAAATGAGGAATATACAAAATTCTCTACAGCATGGAATCAAAACTGATTAAATGTACTGTCATCATGAATGTAGTTTTTAGTGCATGGGTTAGCCCAGTGGTTCTCAACCTTTTTTGTGCCAGCGCCCCCACCTATCCATTATCCAGGTCCCTAACGCCCCCCAAAAAAATATGTAGGCTAATTGCCCCGAATATTAATGATTACGCCCTAATATAGGCCTATTATTATATAAATATAAAATAAATATATTATATAAATAATCAAAACATCATATCATTGAATGACAAACAACACATGTATTAGTTTCCCAGGTATCAAAAAAGCCATGTGAATAGAAATTATATATATTTACAGGTTTTAAAAAGAAAATGCAACCATTTGACATTCAATTTAAATAACAGCAGCCAATCAGAACGATTAGATATGTAACATTCAAACTTTAATTAGGTATTATCAAAAGGCCTGCTGTATGTCCCTGGTGTGAACCTCAGCACCTTTATAAGTTTTAATAATTTTAATGTCCTTTTTTGTTTGTGAAGTGACCTTGGATGTCATGAAAGGTGCTTTAAATAAAATGTATTATTATTATTATTATTACAACAAACACTAACAGTAGCCAATCAGAAACAGCTAGCAATTTAACATTCAAATCTATTTTTCATTCAAATCTAAATCTCTAATCGAATTGTTCCAACGGAAAACAAGCTGCACTTATCAAGGGGTAAAAGCAGAAGGATTACACACACACATGCACACGCACACACACACACTAAATTTTGGTATTTTGGTGATGACAAACGACTGGAAGAACGACATCCAACTTGAAGAACTACATCTACTGCAGAATGGAAATAAGTTTACAACCTTTGAAAGTTAGTGAGAGCCCTTTGTGGATGTTTAGAATAGTACAGGTTAGAAGAGTCTAGGTTTGCTATCGCCTATCTTGCGAGTAGCCTAAATAGCAGAAAAAAACGTTTGGAGTAACGCAACCCCATATCGCGCTGCGTTTTGAGGAGGTGTGAGAATCCTGTAGCCTGCAGTAAACAGTGACATCGATGCCTCTATCGCTTCCACAAGAAAGTTTTAAAACACCAAACACAAGCCCTGAACTGCCCGGGAGTTTGTGGAACAGCTAAATCTTTGCCAAACAACAAAGCACAGTCGATATCTCTCGCTCATCTCTTTTCTTTCTCTCTTTCTCCGTGAAATGAAGCTGTCTTCAGGTGCAGTAGGAAACGTTGTGTTCTATAAACGATCTGACGAAAAACTGTTACTGTGAAAGTCTACTTGTGCTACAGTGGGGAGTTAAAGAACACAACAGGACGTCGCGGCGATTGCTTTTTTTAAAAAAAATTTTATTGATCTGAACGCAGCTTCACGTACTACAGAGCTCATTTAAGATGATGCTCTGACGTCCCATTTCCATGAAGGTAGCACGGAGCTGCGCCAAACAAAGCTGGCAGAAGAACAGAAGAGTTATGATACCACTCTCGTCCAGTCGTAGTGCCGTGAACTGGCAGGTTTTAATGTTGCAGACCACTGGTTTTTAGTAGTTTAAAGTGTAAACATGTATTGTTATTGTGACTCTTTGGTTTAAACTAGCTTTCAAACAAACGCCCCCCAAGGGCACCTCAACGCCCCCCTTTCAAAAATATTGTTTCCAGCGCCCCCCGTCATCTTCTGAACGCCCCCTGGGGGGGCGGTACCGCCCCCGTTGAGAAACACTGGGTTAGCCCCTCTGAGGGCTGCAACTGAAATGAATGTCAATTATTTGTTTGATTAATCAACTGTCTATAAAATGTCATGAAAATAGTGAGAAATGCCCACAACAAATTCCCGGAGCCCACGGTGACATCTGAAAATTCTTTGTTTTGTACAACTAACATTCCAAAACCCAATATCCATTTCAATCAATCAATCAATTTATTGGACAGTTGTGCAGTCTAATATAGACCGGGCCTTGCGGAGTACTTGCTGGTCAAAGATAGCCATCAATGGGGACTGTGGGAAACCTATCACCTTGCCAGCCACCTTTACAATATGGCTTGGGTGGTTTTTGTCCCTGATGTTCAGGTTACCATACCAAGCAACCGTGGCAAAAGTAAGAACAGATTCAATAAAGGACTTATAAAATTAAGGACATAATTTTCCTATCTACATTAAAAGTGTTTAACTTCCTGAGGAAGTACTGTCCCTTCTTACAGACTGCACCACAATTGACATCAAACTTCAGGTTTTTATTGATGACAGTTTCCGGATACTTATACTGTTCAACAAACTCAATTCCACTTCCTTTAATGAACGTCTGAGATGGCGGGAGGGATGATTTCCTCAAATCAATGACCATATCCTTGGTTTTTGTGGCGTTTAATTGAAGAAAGGCCTCATCACACCAATGGACAAACTCATCTACCTTCTTCTCGACCTCAACAGGGAGAAAAGGCTGTTTCCCGGGTGGTTTGGATCTTTAATGATTCTCCTAGTCTTATCTGTGCAGCGCCTGGTGTAAATATCCTTGAGGCAGGGTAGGGCAAAGCCTAGTTTATGTTCAGCTGCTCGAACCATTCTCTGCAGGGCTTTGCGGTCCTGTACGGTACTGTTTCTGTACCAGGCAGTGATGTTCCCCATCCTCTGTATTTGAGGGGATACCCGGAATTTCCCCAGGAACTCTAACACTCCAGATATTTTTAGTATTAAACAGGTACTGCCAAATCTGGGATTTTCAGTCAGTAAGATAGTTCAGTCCGTTTTTTATCAGCTTTGGCGTATCACAAAGATTTGACTTATGCTCAGGTTACAGACAGTGAAGCTGTAACACATGCCTTCACTTTGGTCATGTTTGGATTATTGCAATGGTCTTTTTACCTGTCTAAATCAATAAGGCGTAGACAGACTTCAGACTGTAGAAAGCTCTTCTGCAAGGCTTTCATAAGTAACAAAGGGAAGCATATTACACATTTTAGCTTTTTTTGTTTGTTTGTTTGCTTTGGATTACTTTGAAATGTTAACTGTTTAAATCACTGCATATTTAGCACTGCATATTTAAGAACATTTTTAGGAGGACAAATTCCCTTTGCATTAAAATTATAATTTTGTATATATATATATATATATATATATATATATATATATATATATAACTAAGCAGGTACTTGTTTTTGGATAGGTGAGTTTCTTGAGGAAATCCATCGGGTGGTGGAGTCCAGGCTGAGTCCAGTGAGGAGAGAGATCACAGACAGCAGAGTGAAAACACGGGAGGAATTAGACGCTTTGTACCGTAAAATCATCATCTTTGTCCAGCTGTCCACCGGCATGGGCTCACCTAAAGATGACAAGGCTGTGCAACAGGCTACAGGTTTCACTTTAACTTGTTCTTTTAGTTTCCGGGGGACTATAGTCAGTAGAAGTACAGATACAGCTAATGATGTCCAAATGAAGCTTCATGAAGCATTTCCTTTATTTTCTGAGCCCACTAGATGGCGCTCTGTGTTCAACAAAAAGTTGAAAGCACACTGAATTGCCATTCCTTGAGCCTTTTTCTTTCAACCAAGAGCGCCATCTAGTTGGGTCAACAAATACAATGAATGGTGCATGAAGCTTCAATAGGACACCCCTAGTGATCGCTTGATGGAATGCAGGATTAAAAGCAATGTCACCTATTTTAACAACTTACAAATGATGTTCCAGTGCCTCAGACAGGGTTTCCACGGGGTCTTAAGAAGTCTTTTTTTATCATAAGCTAGAATATTCAGCTGTTACTAGGGTTGGGTACCGAGACCCGGTGCTCATACGGCACCGGTGCCTTAACCACCGTTATCAACCGGACCGAATAGCAACGCGGATTACTTTAAGGCCTGCGCTTCTCTCTGATGCTCTTAAACGGACATTAGAGGCAACCGAAACATTGCCGCATGTCACGCTAGTTTAACACTACACTTGGCAGCAGGTAACGTTAGCCTACCGTTAGCTAGCAGCTGGATTAAACACGGTTGAAATGCTGACAGCTAAACGGCGTAAAAGTTTGTCTGTATTTCACTGTAGAGGATTCCTCTGTCGTTGTCTGAAAAACAATACAGATGTTGCGTTCACTTGAAACTCGCCTCGCCAGCCTTGTGCTGCATTTAAAGTTATTGTAAAATACCCTTTTCCCATCCAGTTGTTTTTTGTCGTTTTTTTTTAAATAAGGAAGAGGCTCGATATTTGGTCGCATTTTACGTACAATGATATTGACAAAAAATCGGAATGTGTCATTATAACTATATGACTGAAATGGTTATCAGAAATAATTTTTTATTTAAAAAAAGACTAAAATGTTTTGACTAAAACTTGACTAAGATATATTGAGTTTTCTTTTGACTAAAACTAGACAAAAATGACGAGACTTTTAGTCGACTAAAACTTAACTAACAAAAAAAAAATGTGAATGACTAAAACTAACAAGGACATTTGGCACAAGACTAAGACTAAATTAAAAATAGGTGACAAAATGAACACTAGTAGACAATAAATGAGATGCGCAATGTTAAAATGCTGAGTCATTTCACCAAAGTTTACTTGCTAGCTTTTCTACAGGTGTGAACCAAACTTCAGACTCATTTGGATGCAGACACTTAAACAAAAATCTTGTGGGCTAAGAAAGAATGAGAACTGTTTCCTGACTCTTGATTTCTCATCATCTTCTCTTTTCCCAGCTGCCCTGCAGAGTGTCTTCCCTCAGATGGAACTGGGAGCCTTCATGGTGCTCTTAAAGCGGGACAAGGAGCAGCAGCTCAATGAGCTTGCCATGCTTGTCACAGGGATCCGACTCTTCAACAAAGCCAGCAAGAAGGAAAGCGAGGAGACTGACATCCATGAACTAAGTACAGTATACCAGGCTACTGACAAAAAAAGCATGTTGCATTACAGACAATGTAATGTGCCTCTTTTTCTTTCTTTTTTTAGATAAGGCACATTAGCAGATTTAACAGATAAGGTGCCTAGCAGAATATTTATATTCAAGCTTCTACACGTTTTTATGTAAAACATAACACCTTCTAAGTCAAGTGGGGCTGGCTGGTTTCCTGCTAGCTGAGCAGGTACTGTATAAGGTGGTTTGATCCCTGGCCCTGTAGTCCCATGTTGAAGTGTCCTTGGGCAAGACACTGAACCCTGAATTGCTCCTGATGCTGCGCAATTGGTGTGTGAATGTTTATCTGATGAGCAGGTGGCACCTTGTATGGCAGCCTCAGCCACCAGTGTATCAATGTGTGTGTGAACGGTGAAATGTGCTTGTACTGTGTGAAGCGCTTTGAGTAGTCGTTTAAGCTTAAGTGCGTAACTTTTTGATATTAATGAATGTCCGTTACATTAAAGCCATTGCCAAATGAGGTGCTATGTTTAGACGGAAATGATCTGAAGAGAAAACGCAAAAGTGGCGTTGCGTTCTCACTTTTTATTCCGCGTTTAGACGAGCGTTATGGGGGGAAATCTACGTGCATATGGTGAGGCAAAAGTTTGCGAAATGCGATCCACCAAGTCCACGCGCCTGAGTAGAACCTTCCTTCTACTTGTCTCCCTCTCCTCCTCTTCCTCTCTCCCTCTCCTCTCCCTAGTAGCGTGAAGCAAACAACAAAAGCTGACAATTTTGTCTGGACAGACGAGGAGGTGGAGTTATTGCTCCAAACAATGCCCACACTCACACACACGCAGCACACTCACACACACGCGGCGCACACACACACGCGGCACACACACACGTGGCACACACGCGACACACACACACACACACGGCACACACACATACACACACACACACTCGCACAGTGAGTTTTTACCCTTTAGACGGTAACGCGACAGTGGAGCGTTTTTAAGATTTCCACTCTGGAGGGTGGTTTCACTTTTTTGCGTTTTTTTTCGCCGTCTAAAATAAAGGCACATCTGATCAAATATTTTGTCGTTTTCATCCGTGAGCATATTTGTGTACACAGGGCCTAAGACTATCAGCTCCACACCACTCTCTGTATTTCTCAGATACAGATTGTGGCATCCGGCGACTTTCGCACGCAGAAACTCAAGTGAAGATAATTACCTCTTCTGAAGAGTCCATCATGTTTTTTTAATCCTCCGTGTCCTCCTTCGCTACTAGCAACTGGGTGGAGAAGAGGTGGGGGTGGTGCGCGATCACGGAAGGCTTGTATCATGTGGACGCGCCGACAGTTTTGTTGTCATTACTTTGAATTCCTCATGGGGGAGGCAGAAACTACGCACTATAGTTTTAAGACTAGAAAAGCGCTGTATAAAATGCAGTCTATATTTACATTTTACATTTCACAGCATAGGCTGAAATCATGGGGGTTTGGTGCATTGCCTGCTTTCCCCCTTTGCGTCACCTACACACAGGTCCTGTGGGAGAGAACGTTTGAATCAGTGTTGCCAACTTGGGGACTTTCTCGCTAGATTTAGCGACTTTTCAGACCCTCTTAGCAACTTTATTTCTGAAAAGCAACTAGCGACAAATTTAGCAACTTCAGACCATCAGGGGAAAAGCAAGATATATTCTATTGAAATTTTGTTTTTACATTTTTTTATTTAGTCAATTTATTGAACATGTTAAAAAAAATTAAAATACAAACACAAAGTAAAAATTATAAGCAATAACATTTTTTTAAAAACGAGATCATCAGCAACATATAAGCAAACAATTTATTAATGACTCAGCATCATCTGTATTAGAGATACAAATAATCACTTTATCCGATGTTTAAAGTAAATAAAATAGCCTTGCTACAGATATCCTATACAAGTGCAATTTTGTCTGTATTATTTGTGTCCCATAACAATTGAAATGTTATGTCTTGTCCCCCCCCCCCCCCCCAACTGTTGGATGAAATTTACATTCATGCTCCACAGCTCCAACTACACCGCTTATCTATTCTGCAATAGGGGTAAAAACGCTCCGGCTTGTTTGTATTTCTTTAAACCAATCACAACTGTCCTGTGTGGTCCTAAGCCCTGATAGAAGAGATAGCAATGTCAGGCTTTATCCCAGCAATGTACATCCGTTGAGCTGGACTAAGAATACTATAACCATATAGCTATCATAGACAGTTTATGAGAGAAAATTGGCCCCTGGGCACAGATGCATAAAAGCCCTAAATATTTAATGTCTCAAAACGTTGAATAAAGCTTACATAAACACTAATATAATGTATTGAACAAGAGATGAAACCTTATCATTTAGTTTGTCTAGTACTGTCCATAGAAGTGTTATGTTTAATCAGCCAAGAGTTAACACCTTTCATTTTGGGTCTTCAACTACATCATCAGACTAAGTTCTTCTTCACTAGAATAAATACTGCATTTGGTAATTATGCTACTTCCTTTCACATTCTCTCCGCAGTGCCCGCAATCCTTAATGAAGCTCTTCCAGTCACCAGTAAAAGCATCGAACACGAGCTGAGTGTGTCACAGACTTTGGCATGGAAATACACAGCAGTGCTGGAGAAGCTAACGGACCCTGACAGTCAGCCTGGAGAATGTGAGGTGCCAGTTGTCCTGCTCAAACAGGCTCTCTACAACATCAGGCAGCATGAAGTTTTCCTCAAAATGTTACTGGTGAGGTTACGCCAAATGATGGTTTGTGTCATTGTGGTATTTTCCAGTATAGCTTAAGGCTATGTTCACACTTGGCGTCTTCTTTTTTGTAGCTCTGAGTGTCTTTTTGAAGTTTTTTCTGAAAAAAACGTCCTACGTCAATCGCTTTGTTGACAGCCGACCAATGACAAGCGGAGTAGCCAGAGCTGTCGTTTCCACAACAACAAGAAAAAATGGAGTCGGAGCACAGCGAGTTAAACGGTATGACCGGGTGCTCCGTGTACAGGGAACTCGCTTTGTTTTATGTAACGTTAGCAGCACCACTCTCTTTCTCTGTTCTTTCTCTAGCTCGCTCCACCGCTTAGTTTTATCTAACGTTAGCACTGCTCCATATAGCGCTCTAGCTAGGATACTGTAGCAGTAGCTGTTGTTATAGCAACAAAAGATGCTCTCGGCTGCTTTTTGGGATAAAAACACTGGCAGCTTTTTTTTTTTTTTTCACTACAAAAGCGCCCTAGTCAACTTTTTCTTGTTAAAAAAGTGTGAACATAGTCTAAAACTATTACTATTATGATGTGAATTTATATGACGATAACCCATTTTTGCAGCTTATTAAGTAAAAGAAGGCACAAAATAAATGTGCGTTTTCCTTTTACCACCAGGCTGATGCATGTTTATGTGCCAAGCATGTTGAAAGCCTACAGACTGAGCTCTCATCACAGATGAAGCTGCTAAAAGAAACTGTGCAATCAAAGGCAGCTGTACCGACTGCAAGAGTTTTTGTAAGTGTCTCAGCCACTGATGTTATGTTGCTACTGTTGTTATGTCTTGTTATTTTATATTTGTGTCTTAAAGGAGTAGTTTTATAAAAAAATTTTACAGCCCCATTTCTTTCATTGCTCATATTGTCTTTCAGCCACTGTTCAAGTCCCTGTCAAAGGTGTGGTCTGGACTTAAGGATGAGGCTGAGCTGCTGAACATTCTTAATAACATCACGCACAATCTACAGCCCTTCATTGCCTCTCAGGCCGAGATTTTTTCGGAGGCTTATTTGGACGGTCTGCTGGAGGCGTCAGAGGTGAAGACAGACAAACAGAGAATGACTGAGTCCTCAGGTATGGTTGATGTCAGCGACAGTTACAGTATGCCATCATCTTAAGTACCCTATTGACCAGAATATAGATGGGTTTAGTTGTACTTTAATTCAAATGTTAAAAACAACAGACTCTTGCTGTTTCCAATGTGTTTTATTAATTAAAAAAAAGAATCTCTTTATTAAAACAAAATTTGGTTCTCATAAAGTCTTTTTCCAAAAAAAAAGTCTTTAAAAAGGGGGGGGTCGTCCTATTATTGTGGTCATCTTATATTCGGGTCAGTATGGTAATGAATTCCATGTTCCACAAGTCTTACAAAACTGGACTCCAAGAGAAAAAGGTCTCTGAACCAAGTTTACACAAGTGCTGAGCTTAAATGCGGTTATTTTTCTTTGTTATGCCTTTCAGATGAGTGTATTGTTCCAGCTGAGATGAAGACACAGGAATGGCTCCTGCCTGAAACAACAGCCAATTTTAATGAGCTGTCGCTACAGTATAATGGAGTCTGTGGCTACACGCTTGTGAACAACGATGGGCTTCTACTTCCAGGTACTGTTCTCATGATACACCAATGTGATATCAAGAAAGGTATTTCTTCTTTGTCAAATTTGGGTATATGAGTAAAGGCCTCATCATGCTTCAAACTAACTAGGTCACATAAAGTATCTATTCTGAATCACTGAAAGTGGGACAAAAGCCTGCTGTCATAGCCGCCTCCTGGCTACATCCCACTGCCTCCTTGATATCCATCCAGCCGTCCATCCATCAAGCCATCCGTCCATTAATCCATCCTTTCATCAATCCATTCATTAATCCCTTTATTAATCGATCCATCCATCCATTAATCCATTCATTAATCCATCGATCCATTAATTCCTTCATTAATCCATCCATCGATTCATTAATCCATCCATCCATCCATCCATCCATTAATCCATCTATCCATCCATTAATCCATTCATTCATTAATCCATCCATCCATTAATCCATTAATTTATTAATCCATCCATCCATCCATCCATCCATCCATCCATTAATTAATCCATTAATTCATTAATCCATCCATCCATCCATTAATTAATCTATCCATCCATCCATCCGTCCGTCCGTCCGTCCATCCATTAATCCATTTATTCATTAATCCATTCATTCATTAATCCGTCCATCCATTAATCCATCCGTCCATCCATCCATCCATCCATCCATCCATCCATCCATTCTATTGCTTCTGGGACTACCCTAGTGTCTCCTTGTGCTCCATGCTTTCCAGGCATGTCCAACTGCCCACAGCCACACTGCTAAGAAAACTCAGTTTGGTTTTTCAGTCACTACCCCAAGTTCATAGGTGAGGGCTGGATCTGAGGATCAGGTCCCTGCTCACCCCTAAGGTTCTAGTACAAAGTCTGTATTGCTGCTGAACCCCTTACTCTAACCCCCATACTCTCGTAACAACCCCACAAGACAACTCAAGGGATATTTAGACTGTAAGGGCAAACTCTAATGACCTCTTCTTTCCAGTGCTCTGGCATAGGAGGGCTGAGTACGGTGATACCCCGGTCATTTGAGTACACCCTAAAAAAATGCAATAATGTCATATAATGAAATTTAGATTATTAAACAGTATATTATATATTATTATATTTATATATTGGATTATTACATGTTTTATTAATATATGTGTTTTTAATTTTCCTTCAACCCTCTGGAAAATCCCATGTGTACGTTTATTTAACAGTACGTCGATATCACTACTGCTGGAGTTCTTCTTCTGCAGCCTTTTTATGGTGGCATCTCTCCAATTCTTGGGCATGTATTTGCACCTGCTCTTATAAAGTCCTTAGGGGGGTTTACCTTACCTACGCTAATAAACAATTATGATCAAGTGGGATTCATCATTCACCACACCTGGGTAAGAGCAGATTTGATAGTTAAGAATGTTTGGTGGATCTGGAGTTGACTTCTCTTATGTTTTCTCTTACCAGAAAACTAAGATAACATATAAGAGAGTGTTGCTGCATGTATGAACCCTACAAATTTGGATAACAGCGTACACTTTTAGACAGTCTCCTTAAAGGAAATCATGGTGTTGCATTTGGTTGTACACTTGTAAAGTGAAGTTGTGACTGTAGTGATAGAGAGAAGAGTTCAAACCCTGCCTACTTTCACACCTCCACACATCTGGCCACAAGCTTGAATAAGGTGGGCCTGCTTGTTGGATTGTCTGTTTTGGTTCCAACAAGCACTTTGTCTGAAGCTTATTGAGGCCTTAAGAATTCTTATCCATGTATATGTAATATGTCATGGTAATATCATTTATTTCCTCTAATTTTTTCCCAAATATATACATTCTGTTAAAAGGGATACTATATGATGAGCATCCTTAATCCTGCCTGCTGTGCCTGAACTCCATTCATTTTGGAATATTTGACACTTCTGTTGCAGGTAATCCACACATTGGAGTCTTTAAACACAAAGAGAAGCTCTATGTTTTTAGGTCCAAAGAAGCTGCCTTAAAATTTGCCTCCAGTCCAGGCGACTTCATTGCAGAGGTGGCAGAGAAAGCCAAGCACTCCCCTGAACTCATTCAGCTCCTCAAACTCCACCAACAATTTTCCCGTCTCAGTCCTCACACAGAGGTTAGCCACGTTGAGTATTTCCCAAGCATATACTTAAGCTACAGCCACAGTTTTACCACACAACTTAGTTTGGACACCTAAAATACATGTGAAGATAACTGAAAGCACTCACTCAGAATAGGTTATATTAAAGCAACCACATGTAATTTGGAAATGCATTCTTTGTTTATTTTTTATTTTTATTTATTGATTTAAATTGTTTGTTACTGCATCTGGTGTTAGTATTGAGAGTGATACTGTGGCTGGCAGCATTGCATGTTGCTATTTGCCCTGGAACTCCACTTTTTCTGTACTCTGACTTCACTGGGAGCTTGATCCAAACTCAGTTGTTGCCTTGTGGTTTTGCAGATGCAGCCAGGACAGAGGTTATTGGTAAAGCCCATCACCAAGTGCGAGAGCGGCACACAGACAGACATCCACCCAGTGGAGACAAACATCGTCAAGTCATACGAGTGGAATGAGTGGGAGCTGCGTAGAAAAGCTATCAAACTGGTGAGCTTGAATTCACTAGATGCAAATTCAGCGATGTGATGGATCACAGTCACTGTGTAGTTTTGGAAAGAACATTTTTGAACTTTTCTAGCATCAAACAACACACAACACACCAGAAACTGCATTTATTGACACTATATTAAGGGTGAAAGAAACACAGCAATATTTTTTGAATGTCTTAATTCTAGGCTGATCTCTTGACCAAAGTGACACACTCGGTGCAGACTGATCTGAGCCACATGAGACGGGAAAACGTCACTCAGACCTGGCTGCCCAAGAACGTTGCCTGTCAAAGCAAGAGAGACGGTGAGAGCAACGTGCCCAAACCTCAGATCTACCTGGCTGGTCTGAGGGGACAAAGAGACGGAAATATGGTCAAAACAAACCTGACCAGGTCGGTGGATGAATAATTAGAGAGTCCAAGAGAAAAACTAAAATAAAAGTTCACGTAAGCATGTTATTGTTTTTATTCACTGCACACAACTTTATACTTTTTTAAGGAAAAAAGCAGGGTCAGATAATGTAGCAGTTTTAGGCAATCTTAGGCAGTGTCCGTGTTTAAGATCCTAGTAGCCTGAGGGTAGAAGCTCCTCCTGAGCCTCTCAGTATGTCCCTTAGTTCATGTAATTTAGAAAATATCCACTAGGTGGCAGTAAAACCATCTCACCATTAACCGTACTGTATCAAAGGAAGAAGGAATTGTTGACGTAACAGCTTAATCCGCACTCCATCCACCTGATTTGTCTTAAGTGTGGTGGTCTCCACTCTCTGTTAGCACGTTATTATAACTCTAATAAATCAGTCAAACTTTGTAATTTTCATAAAACAAATGTTGGATTGAAAAGTGCTTTATTGCATTATCTAGAGCCACAGCTACATATTTAAAACTTGAACTTGAGTCAGACTTAAGTTCCAAAAACGATAGTCTATATCCACGACGTTCCACTTCCAGGATTGCTCTGGTGCCGCAGGAAATTCCGCCGGATGCATGTCTTTTCGCCGATGTCTGTTTTCTTCCGCTTTCTTTTAAACCTTTTTAAACTCTGGTCAATTTATGAAGACTACGGTTAACTGCTCCTCAGATCTCTGCAGAGTAAATTGAGGCAGCTAGCTAGACTATCTGTCCAATCTGAGTTTTCTCTTGTGTGACTAAAACAACTTTTGAATGTACACGTTCCACCAAAATAAGTTCCTTCCCGAGGCTATTTTGCAGGGGAGCTTAGCACCGCCCAAGACGATTGTGATTGGTTTAAAGAAATGCCAATAAACCAGAGCACGTTTTTCTCCCATCCCGGAATGCTGTGTGGACTAGCCAGACCTTCTTCCACAGCGCAGCGGAGGAAAGTCTGGCAATGCGAGACTACAAAAACAAAGACTTGACTTGGACTTGCTGTGAAAGACTATTTAAGTTTTGACCTGATAAAAATATGTAACAAAATGTGTATGTAATATAGGCCTATAAGACAGCAACAAACAGGCCCTGCATGGCCACACAGTTAGACTATTAAAATATTGATTTCTGCTTTAAAATGACTTTAAAATGAGTTTTTCTGCTATTTACTCGCAAGACAGGCAATAGCAAACCTATACTCTTCTAAGCATCAAACAAGGGCTCTCATTAACTTTCAAAGGTTGTAAACTTATTTCCATTTGGAAGTAAATCCTTCTGCTTTTACCCCTTGATAAATGCCAGCTTGTTTTCCATTGGAACAATTTGGTTATAGATTTATATTTGAATGAAAAATAGATTTGAATGTTATATTGCTAACTGTTTCTGATTGGCTACTGTTAGTGTTTGTAATATCTAATTAAAGTTTGAATGCTACATATCTAGTTGTTCTGATTGGCTGCTGTTACCTACTTTTAATTGAATGTCAAATGGTTGCATTTGTTAAACACCTGTAAATATAATTTCTATATTCACATCTTTTTTGATACCTGGGAAACTAATAAATATGTTGTTTGTCATTCAATTATATGATTTTTTTGATAACTATAGTAACAACAATAATATTAGGGTGTAATCATTAATATTCCGGGCAACTAGCCTACATCTTATTTGATGGGGGGCGGTTAGGGACCTGGATAATGGATAGGGGGGTGCTGGCACAAAAAAGGTTGAGAAACCCTCCCCGCCCCCCTTTAAAGGCTGACCAATTGTGGTTACCACTAGGTGAAATCAATTAGCAATAACAAATGTGTGGTTACATGTAATTTAGATCTTCACACATACACACATTTTATAAAGCTGACAAACCAATTTAAAAACTAGAGGTTTACCAAACGGTTTAGTGATTAACCATTAAGAGCAGTTGGATTAAATGTTAGTGAAATTTATTTACGCTAATCAGAACAGAAGCACATCAAAAGTATTGCGAGCAAGCCAATTACTTCATATGAAAGGTATTGTCTTTGATGACACACTGATTAAGTGTGACAACAACTTTACTGTGTAATTCTATGTGTTGTACTTAGTCAATTGAACATGTGATTACATATTTGAAAAACCAGCCATTTTGATGATCTGCTGTTTAACCACTTTGCAATAATAGTACCAAAGTGATATAAAAACCTGTAATTAGGTCCAAGACATACATCACACAAACATGGACACTGTGCAATGGTGTGAACTTGTTCTTTTCCTGCACTACATGTATGGTTTCCGTAGGCTACAGCAGCTATCTCTTGCTTAATATACGGGGCCTGAAGTTAACTTTTTTGACCACCAGCTGCTGTGGCAGCCACAGTGACTTTTTACCAGCCATTTTTTTTTGCCTCATAAAGGTGAAAAACAGGAATTTCTGTGTCTCTATGATCTTATCCTGTCCTATTGATGGTAGCCTACTCGTGGACATTGCGCCGTCATCACATGCTGTAGGGGTGCCAGCCTTGATAATCCTGCATAGGGGTTCACATAGACAGTGAAAGTTGCAAAAAAAGTTTACATTTTTTTTGTATAGTTCTTTAAAAATAAAAAAGGAAACTTGTTTTGGGGAGAATAATAATTATTACTATTAATTAATTACTCTGGGCTGAGATTTCCTAGGAACCTTACCAAAAAGGCTCAGGATGCTGCAAATGTTGGTATATTATGAAAATGGCTGGTGGATTTAAGACACAAAATAATAATTTATTGAATGAATCAAATATGAACGTATCTGTCACTGTCAGTGGCTTGTTGATCTTTACATTGTTAGTTAATTTCCTAACCTGGTCTGGGACACACATTCATACGGTTTAATAAAGTACTTATTGGATTTTAACGTATCATTGCACTTACAATAACGAGCGTAGCTGTCCTCAATTTAGGTCATCCTGTACGTCTCATCTCCGGTTTTTCCTGCATCCACCGTGTGTGTGTGTGTGTGTGTGCGTGTGCGCGCGCGCGTGTGTGTGTGTGTGTGTGTGTGTGTGTGTGTGTGTGTGTGTGTGTGTGAGAGAGAGAGAGAGAGAGAGTGAGTCGCGGGGGGAACTAAGCAGCCCCGCCCGCTGCAGAGAGCCGACAGTATTGAAACAGCAGCTGCTGACTTTAGAGTGAATAAACGTTACAGCGTACATTGATGTTAAAATGTATACATGTTGGCAGGATGGTCTGAAAGGTTTTGCACGGTATTTCGCTGTACGTTTTGTTGGTAAATGTGAGATGTTCAAGTCACACACACGTCTCGTCTTCATATCAGAAACTAGGAAATGAGCAACCCGTTCTCACTCCCGCTTGGTCAGTGGCAGCACGGGCACTGCTGGGATTGTCGAGAGTAATGAAAATGCGATAGAGGTACCCGGCTGTCAATCAATTTCTTCCAGTGATGCGGGCCCCTGATTGGACCAGGCCCGTAAGCAACCGCGTACCCTGCTTACCGATAGTTATGCGTCTGAATCACTCAATTCTCATTGGCTACCTGCCAATGTGGCAGGTAGATTGACAGTGTTACCCGCCAATTACAAAATTCACCCGCATTTGGCGGGTGGTCTGGTGTTAATTTCATGCCCTGTATACGTATCTCTACAGGTGACGGTTCTGGGGTGGGGGTAGAATTGACATGTCAAGGGAGGGCGCATTTGAGGGCCTAGCACAAGGCTAGCACTAAACAAAGCAAGCCATTTGTATTCTAAAATTACTTCATGTATTGGGTTCACCCAAATTCCTCTTGATCATGATCCAGTCAACAAGCCTGCACTTTTGCAGGTTTTGGCTGAAGGATTTGTATGTATGACAACAGCTCAATATAAATTTTAAACCAAAAAAATGTCAAATCATCAACATTCTAATCTGGATTACTCAGTTATCCAAATATGGCGAACCAGGCCCTGGCTGCTACAGAATAACCACACATACCTCTACACACATCAGTCAGGTCGGCTATAGTCTTGCATTGCCAGACCTTCCTCCACAGTGCTGCGGAGGAAGGTCTGGCTAGTCCACACAGCATTTCGGACGCCCCAGTGCCGCTACAAAATAGCCTCGGGAAGGAACTTGTTTTGGTGGAACATGTGTACGTTCAAAAGTTGTTTTAGTCATGCAACAGTAAACTCAGATTGGACAGATAGTCTAGTAGCTGTCTTGATTTAGTCTGCAGTAGTCTCGGATTGTCCTCATAAATCGACCGGAGTTTAAAATGCCAACACAAAGGACTCCCAAAACAATGGATATCCAGCATAAATGAGTGAAATCTGGCGGAAATTCCGTCGGCAACGGAGCAATCCCTGAAGAGGAACGTCGTGGATATAGACTAACCCTGCAGAGATCTGAGGAGCAGTTAACTATAGTCCTCATAAATCGACCAGAGTTTTAAAATTCCGACAAAAAGAAAGCGGACGGTAATGGACATCCGGCCAAAAAGAGTGACATCCAGCGGAATTTCCGGCGGCACCGGCGCAATCCTGGAAGTGTAACGTTGTAGGTCGGCTGTAACTCAGTATTCTGCCTATTTATGCGGCACCCGATGGATTACCAAAACTTATTAATCATCTTTTCCAACTTTTAATTTTAAATTTTTATACACCCCTGTGTTACATTTTAAGATATGATATCACCATTTACAACATGAAATACAGTATTATGTCTGAAATGCTGTCAGATTGATGTGATCATAGAAACGGTTTCAACAAAAAAATTATAATTCTAACATCATTGTACTAATGAAATGATGAAAAAACAGACACATTAGACCACATTGTGACACGTTGCACCATCCAGACAACAATATGATTTCCTGAAGAATCATCTTTCCGTTTGTTGAGCTGCTGTCGTCCAACGCATTCTCATGAACAGGTCCGTATGATATCCTATGAAATTAGGAGACCGCCGGCTAGTCACGTGATGCCGGCTGACTACGCGCTCCATGATGCAGAGCGGGAGTTGCTAGTTGTTTAAGACTCTACAGAGCTTCATGACACTGGCTACAGACCTCCGTTGTATCAGCGGTAGTTGGTGTTTCAGTTACCCGAAAATAGGTGACTTTGAGCTGGGTACAAAGCACTGCGAGCTGCCGGTCGTTTCAGCGGACATTAAGGTTAAATTTAGTCCACAAAATGTAAGTGTTTTGCCGTGACGAAAATTAAGATTAGGCACCAAAACGACCAGTAAAGATTAGGAAAAAGATCGTGGTTTGGATAAAAACACTCTTAAGGAGCACGCATTTCCTGGGTGAAGGGCTTTAGTTTTCCCAGGGAAGCGAACTCCGCTCTCTGACTGCGGCCGTCAATGTAGTGAATACAGCAAAAAAACGTGGAATGCTTACGAATTACAGTGCTAAACATTTCGTAGCTTTTTGAACGAATGGTTCATGAGAACAGGCTGTGTCGTCATGTGTCTTGGAGACACCCACACCGTCCTTGTGCCCAAGACCTAATGCTTTGCGCTAGCTTGAATAATATACGTAGAATAATATACGTAGGACCAACCTACGAAACCTACCAACCAAACAAACAAAGCAGAAGTGGTCAGAGAAAAAGTTTACACCCCGTATTTAATGATGCACTGCCACAATTTGTTTCAAACCCTTGATTAGAACCAGCTAAGAAAAACCCCAATTAACAACTGGCAGTATTGATGCCCAAATAAAGCTTTGTGAAGCGTTTTTTTTATTTTGAGAATTGCCATTCCTTGATCCGTTTTCTTTAAACCAAGGGTGCCATCTACTTGGGTCAACAAATACAACAAATGGTTTATGATTTGGGCATCACTAGCTGGCAAATTTCCAGACACAGCTGCACCATGACGAACATTCAACATCCTTAAAGGACACATTACGGAACACAAATTGTGTCAAGATGAAGCCATATTGGAAAGTTGTTGTGCTTTGATTAGCTGACTAAAGATTGAGCTTTATTGCTCCTGTTCCATGTCCTCTGGGGTTCAAGGACCAAGGTGAAGTAGAATGCGTTTGGGGAGTTAGGTCTGCCTTAAGATGTACACCAGTTATGTTTTTCAATTGAAGTGTTCCATCTTCTGAAAACACAAAAGCTTTAATCTGCAAGTTAAGTGCTCAAGTCTCCAGAGATTTTTCACACTTTAGCTCGAAGTGTTCAGATCTCGGTTACCCACAGGTCTGTTTGAGTCCCATCTGTGTTAGGAGTAACTAGACCAGTAGATGATGTTGAAAAGTATGTAAGATCCAGGAAAGAGGACCCGGGAGTACTTGTCTATGACATGCGTGTCGATCCAGACGTTGCTGTAGACTTTGGAGCCAACATGGCCAGTGACCTGGTCGTTCTCCATCCTTAGCTCCACCAGCATACTCTCCTGTTTCACCCCGTTCACTTCTGGCATGCCATAGTTCCCTGTCGTGTTGGCATTCACCTCACTGTAGCTGGCTGACATCATGCCAGGATGGGCCATACCACAGGTACATGACAGCTGAAAGTACAAATGTATATAATGGCTTTCTAAAACATAACATGTTCCCAAAACTTGTTAGCAATGCAACAACTTTTTACTTCATAAAAATACTTGGAATTTATACTATATGATTTTAAATTATTTAATGTTGTTTTGGGAGGAATATGATTTTTATGAATGAATAAGACAATAATTACTTGAATAAATATCATTTTTGCAATGTAATGACTACTGCATGACTACTAATAACATCAGTAATATTCAATTTGGTAATTTACTTTACTGCCCGTCATTTTTTATTTCAAATTCTGAATATTGTGGCTGAACAACTTTTCCACTTCACAAATATCAGCTAGTATTTAGGTTAAAATTTAGACTACAGACTACAGTCCACTTCTAGAGGCCCTGTGAGGCTGTATTTAGGCACAGCGGTGCTTTGAGCATGCTAACATGCACACAGTGGCATGCTGATGCTGACGTTTAGCCAGTAATACTTACCATTTTAGCCATTGTAGTTGCGAACATGCTAGAGGAGCGGAGGTTACGGGGGGATTATGGTGGTGGAGCAGGTCTGTGAGGTAGGATGGGGCCTGGTTATGGAGGGCTTTAGTAGTGCGGAGGAGGACTTTAAACTGGATGCATTGGGGAACAGAGAGCTAGTGGACATTCTGGAGGACGGGGGTGATGTGGTCACAGGAGCGGGTTTGGATGAGAAGGCAGGCAGCAGAGTTTTGGATGACATTTTGAAGTTTATTTAGGGCTTTGGCAGAACCATAGAGTAGACTATTGCAGTAGTCAATTCTGGATGTAATAAATGCATGGATCTGAGTTTCAGCGGCAGAGAAGGTGAGTGATGGATGGGCCAAGACAGGCAATGTTTTTCAAGGTGGCTAAAGGCAGTTTAATAGTTGTTGAGATATTTCAGTAAGGACAAAAGTAGTGGACTGACTGACTAGACCAGGGGTCAGCAACCTTAGGCACGCGTGCACAATTGACACGCGGTAGCTCAACCAATGGCGCACTAGCAATAAGTGTGCAAGAGGTTTTTTGGAAATTTTCCAAGCCGCATGCCAAATTACCTCTTTGACACCTATTGACAGGAGCAAAGCCTGTTTCATAGTTTGATTAACTTTTTCCCCATCCGCATTCCGCGAAGACAAGCCCAACTCTGCCTCTGATTCACAGTATGCCTGAGCGGGCTAGGTAGATGATGGCAGGCTTAATGCTGATGTGGCACACTGATTTACAAGAACATTTTAAAATGGCACTTCATATTAAAGAGGTTGCCGACCCCTGGACTAGACCAACCAACCACACAATATCGCCATTCCTAGAACCATGCCATGTGGTTAAAAATATATGGTGCTTTTTTGACTTTAATAAATTCATATGTACCTCGTGGCATCTATGTGCATGGGGATGATTGACTGGTACTAACCCTCTCTCGGAGTGCCTTCTCTTTGCGTTCTTCTAGAGTAGACAGGTAGTTGACTGCAGCGTACTCTATCACCGACAGGAACACAAAGACAAAACTGACCCACAGGTAAATGTCCACAGCTTTGATGTACGACACCCTGGGCATGGAGGCATTGACTCCAGTGATGATGGTGGACATGGTGAGCACCGTAGTTATACCTAAAGCAGAACAAGTTCAGAGCAGGTGAAACCAGACTCATATCTGATCTGTTGAAGTTGTGTTGATGGGGGTAATGGGGGAACATTTGTCTGAGAGAAAAGTACTAATGCGCCCGTTTAAGAAGCTGCCACTTTCACTTATTTTCTCAAAATACAATTGTTGTGTCAGGTATGTACCATAGACTGTAATAACCCCTTATACCAGGAGCGCCATCTAGTTAGTTCAACCAATACAAGAAATTGTTAATGAAGTTTTGGACATCAGTACTGTAGAGATGCAGAGCTGTAGGACTGTTCACCTCCACGCATAGCTCTCTCACCTGTGTTGTAAGATCAGGATAAGGGTTGAATGAATAAATTAGACCCCAACCACAGTCTTTGGTTGTAGTAAGTCACACCAAATCACATTTGATTGGTTAAATTCATGTTTCCGCCCATGAGTTCAAGATTAGTAATCAAAACCACTATGGTAATAAAATTGCACGTGAAATGGATTTGGCAGCATTTTTTCTATATAAAGTATTATTTTCAAACATATTCTCATGTGCATACAAATGGAGAAATAAATTCAATTTGATTATATTATTTTACGTAAGTCATCTTTGGGCTTCCATAAAAGGGTTAGTGGAAAAATGTGAAGAATTGTCCTGATCAGCTCATCAGCTAGAACTAAGAACTAATTCCAGCAATCACCTAACTAACCAACGCACCAATTAGCCAACAACGGCCAAGCACTCTTACCTAGTGGCACTCTGGCAGGGACGGCCCTGCGGTCAATCCAGAAGGACACCCAGGACAGCATGACCATCAGAGTGGCTGGGAAGTAGGTCTGCAGCAGGAAAAAGAAGACGTGACGCCGCAGAGTGAAGTTGATGTACAGACGGTTGTACCAGCCTGGAGAAGAGATGATGTTAGCAGTCACACAGACCTAAGGTACTTTAGGCCTAAATTAAAACGCAGCTCTGCACTTTCTGTCAGTACCTGTGCTGCTGTATAAAGCCAGCTTTGTGGTAGTGTGGAACTCCTGGATGAGGAACTGGGAGAGAGAAATTCTCTCGTCTGTGTTTAATGACCTGTTCCCTTTCTTCCAGTACAGCATCAGGTCATCATCTGTATACGCATCTGGAGAGAGAAAAAGCAGTGGCACAAACGGTATTGTAGCTGATATGAAAATAACAGCCGAGTGAAGACTGTACAATGCAGTAAGAACACAGTCTCCAGTCTTTTATAACAATTTGGCATTTTCTTGATCTAGCATATTCACATGGTTATAGAAAACATGACAAAAGGAGAAATAATCTTGCTTCTGCCACTACAGAAAGACTACAAATGGCACAAGAAATATTAAAATGCAGTTGGTGAATACTATAACCAAAGAGGAGAGGAGAAAGCCACATGAAGCTTGATCACTTACAGCTCTCTATCTCCAAAGAGCATGTCTGTGTGTCGAGAGGAAAGCGACTTAGATCCATGCTACACATGGATGTGACTGTCACCCTGCAATGACAAAACAAAACTGTAGTGATATGATGATTTTTTTTGTGTTCCAGAGCTCAAAAACAACTTCAGGTATATCCGCAAAGGGGTTGACAAGGTTGTTCATCTGGGAATACAGTTTTGGTCAATATTATTGGCACTCTTGAATTTTTTTGTATAAGGGACCGTTCGATATTTATGGAATGGACCACCGGAGGAAAATAGGGGAGGGTCATGTCTTTTTATTCTTTGTTGAGGGGAGGGTCATCCAATTTTTTTTAGTCTAGGGGGGAGGGTCACCCAACTTTTGTATTCATGAGAACAGCAACATTTCAGAGTGGCTTGTTTGGTGCATATTTATCCATGTAGCTCCATGTAACACTCTCAGTCTCGGCCCCTATCGCTAGCAGATGGGTCCCTCCCTATTTAGTCAGCCAGACAATTTGAGCTGTAGCTTTAGAGACCGTGGGATTTCCTAAACTGAATAAATCCTGCTCGCACATATAAACACAAAACTGCTTTGCTAGCTCCATCGTGTTGTAACTAAGACATCTGATGAAAAAAATCATTTTATTTATTAGCATGATTGCCATACTGTTTAGTTCAAAAACATCCAGAACACCGTACGAAAACATAATGGACAAGACGCAAGCTTTTATTTTGAAAAGTCAAAGCTTGCGGACTGCACCAAGCTGGGATGGCATGAGACGGGAGGTCTCCAGGCTGCAGCCATACCCGACTCAAATATCCTTTCGGTCCCGGTGATATTATATTTTGAGAAGGAAGGAGTGGTAGCATGCAAGCTCCCAAATTGACGCTCGTCTGAGAAATGGAGTTTTGGATAATGTTCAGCTTTGGCAGCTTTACCTATATGCTAAACTATACAATGACTGAGGAAGCCTAGTGACGAGTCCATAACAACCAGTGTTGAATTTGTTATTACCCAGTGTGCTTTGCTGAATGGTCTCAATGTTTTATTGTTTTATTTCATATGAATACTAGTTTACTAGAGGAGTAACTTAGTATTTGAAGTAATGCAGGAGGTGTGCATTTAGTTTCCATTGTTGTGTTTCCACAACAATGTTAGTGAGTAAATCTACTGAAATGGCCACCACACCATAACAGAGGAGTGTAATGTGTAAGATGAGAATGCAGAGGTTTAGTCACATATGTCATGGCTGTAGAAAAAACAATGGCCATCTGTTGATTTATCTGTTGATGGGAAGGGTCATCCCTTTTTTCCATGTCATCTTGGAGGGTCATCCAAAATGTATTGCTGGTGAAGGGGGGTCAGGTCTATTTTGACTAAAGATCCCAAAACTCCTCCGGTGGCCCCTGAAATAAATAACAAACAGTCCCTAACCTATACACAATATCTTCAGAAATAAATGGCAATGTACCAACTTTTTATGGTCAGAATATTTGACTATGAAAAAAATAAAAAAAATCTGTTTCAATTTACATGTAGTGATTTTAAAGAAGAAAAATATAATATGAAAGGCACTCTTCCTTAATATTTGGTTGCACACCCTTTGGAAACAATGACGGCCTCTAAATGTTCCTTGTAGACATCCATAAGCTTCTTGCATCAGTCTGCTGGTAGTATTGAATGCATGCAGGATTTCTTTTCTCAATGGCAGATTTCAGGTCCCTCCAAAGATTTTCAATCGATTGAGATAAGGATTAATTGCTGGCCAGTTTAAAAAAAAAGTTTGTTGTGGCAGCAAAGATTTTGACACGGAAAAATGTTACAAGCGGAAACACTGTTGCTGCTATTGCACCATTTGTCCAGTCACTGACTTTCAGCACAGCAAACTTCTTCCTAATAGTCCTTGAACCTTGGAAAGTACTACCCCTGGTGTAGGTGACTTTTTTCTAAATTTAGACCTTGGCGCCTTCGCCTAATATGCAGGTAAGCTTTCTGAGCTCCTGAAATGGTTCCTAGCCTAGGACCCTGGAAGAGTTCCTGTGGTGGAAACAAACTATGAAGACTTTGCAAATTGACCTATACAACAATAAAATTCGGCAATGGTGTTCACTATTGAGGATTACCAAACTAACAAAAGAAACAAACAGAAATAGAGATACCCAATTTTGAAGGCTTCAGTATGATTTGGGAAGTATTTAGCAAAAATGTACATTATGTGTGACTTGTATTAACTAGGCTAAGCATTACAAAGACCCTTTAGTTCCCCTTCAACCTGGGATGGTTGACATGGCACCATCAGCTACAGCATACTATGCAGTCCTCTTGGATCAGGGTAAGTTACATGTTAAAGAGTTCACAGAGACAGTGGCTCATGGGAGATGTGAGAAAGTGACTTATTACTATCACCAACTGGGAGTGTCTTGTTCATAATCCAAACAAGCCAGAATGGGTTTTTACCAATCCCAGAATAGATAAGCGGTGTAGTCAGACCATACTCCAGCACTGACACAGTGCTGTGGAGTGAGACTAAGTTCCCGATGACTTCTTTACTATGGGCCCATAATGCATGTTTAACCTTTGGCAGAGCATTACCCTTTCATATCCGCAGGCAAATACTGAGTTGGCCAGGGGTTTCAGCAGAGATTTGATTTGAAATGAAAAAACATAATCCAGCTCATAGGAAGAGATACCGCTACACGGTGTGCAGGCGAGGTCTACAACCTCGTCATCCTTACTCACCAATCTGCCTTAGTCTGGAAAATCTCCACCCAGCACCAAACCCACACAGATTAACCCAGGCCATGTGATCACTGATGAGTATACTTATATCTTATATCTTATATCTACTGCTTACCACCAACTACTCTTCCCTCATACACACAGTAGACATACACCAGCTAGGAAAGTGTTATTATGCCCCTGCTATCAGTCCCATATCTTTCAATCGCCCTCAACATTTAGCTATTTCAGATCAAATAGTGAATGTTGGTGAATGTACATTTATAGATGTTGATGTTATCAATTCAATTTAGTTTGTCCTAGTCCATCAAGGAGCGGTATTATGCCTGAGTGGTCATAACACGAGGCAGATGGCCAGGCCAGCTGTTAATCTCTGTCAAGCTCTGTAATGTGGATTAAAAAATCCACTATCGTGGCTCCTATTTCTCGTCAAAATTGCAAGGTCTTGCCCAGCCGTATTAGCGGTAATAATTGGCCGAATGTTATCCCCTTAAATACACAACTTGTACTGGGGCAGTTGGTGACACTTTGTCTTGGCAATACAGCACCCAGCAATTACATTCCTAAACACCCACTAACATTATAACGTGCCCAACCTAAAAGTATTATATGTACTATATGTATCTAGTACTCAATAAAACAGTGAAATATATTAAAATGCATATTGTGGAACTGTAGTGTTTAATGTGTTTGTATTAATTTGCATGGCTACATAACACTTTGTTATAGATTTTTTTAAGTAACACCTATGGTATACACAATTTTGAGTAGATATCAAGGAAAAGACCATTTTCATTGCTGACATTTTGCGTTGTCATAGTAGGAAAAGCACAGGTGTCATTAATAACATGAAAAATGGTTCTGTTCTATTCAGAGCTCTGACTAGTACATTGCCGTTTTATTTTTTGAGATATTTATTCTTTTAGAATTTCCAGTATTTCCACTTGTTTTTTATGCCCAAATTGAACATGTGCATAAAAATAGGTGGATGGAATTAGACTTATTCACTGTCATAGTAAGGTGTTCAACAAGAATAGTTCCAGTACTAACAGATCCATGTTACTCTTGGAAATAAAGCAAATAAGTGTATTTCCCAAAATGTTTAACTATTCCTTCAAACTGTTCCTGAATTAACAGCAACTTTCCAGACTGTCCTCACTAAAAAACAGTTTGATGTGCAAGCAGCTTATAATGTTAGTGCTATGGTGTCGCTAGTGGCCGCAGTAATCATTGCGAGTGCAACCAAGGAACAAACAAGGAAGTAGGAGCCCCAAATTCATGTAGGGAAGATGGTCAGGGTGGTGTATGCATAAAAAAACCACAGGCTTTCACCCAGGAGACCGGTGTTTAAGTACCATGCAAAACCAAAAGTCAACGGTGACTATTTAACGTTATGGATGTGCTCACGTCCGTGACTCATTTTAAGCCAATCCATGATCTTTTCCTAAATCTAACTACGTTTTTGTTGTTGCCTAATCTTAAATAGTTCCTTTTCACAACATTAACTACGTGTTCAAACTGCAACCCTTACATTAAATAGAATGGTCACGTGATTAAAACTGTCACCACCGTCACATGTTACCGTCACATGTTACCATCACATGTTTAAAACTGCCACTGTGGGGCAGTTTCACAACGTTAAATAGAACGGTCATGTATGTTGTTTTGGGAGTCATTGCCAATTGACCCTAGTGTGTTGTTTACGAGGACGTTATGTACTTTCAGTTGTTTCATCCATGTCGAGTGTTGTGCCATGCAGACAGGTAGAATTACCGGAGGCTGTAGAGGACTTTGCCATCTGGGTAAAGTCGCAGCATGACGTTGTCAGTGGTCGTGTCATGGATGAAGGACTTCTTAGAGTGGACAAAAAACAGGTCAGGTACCCAGATTTTCTTCACTAGGCGGCTATCAAAGGTCATGCTCAGGTTGTTGTTGCTTCTAAAGGACAGACGTTCATCTTTCCAGTAGTGCCTCAGATACAGGGTCATAGTAAAGTCCTTCAACAAGAAAATAAATATTGGTTACATTATTATCTCAACTAACAACATGCATGAATTTTCTTACTTAAAGTGTGTTCCAGACATACCATATCGACCTCTGAAATAGCATCCAAACTTTCAACCTGAACATCCACTCCAACAGAGACTGCAGGCCCTTGAAAAATATGCAGCAGTTTACAAAGGCTCATTAAACTGTAATTGACAGTAGTGTTGACATGAGTGTTAGGTACAAATACAGTAGCAGACAGTAAGAGTGCAGATGTAGCCCAGGTGGCAAGTCTGGATTATCTGGATTTATTTGGAGAATGTGACTCCTTTTAATGCCAACCATTTTGCCTCAAACAATCACTTCTGTTCTCTTTTATCCAAATCCCCATCAAAACAGCTGGGTGCAGATTTCCCATACAATGACACACTGCCAGTGGAGTGAGTGCTCTAATCCTAATTGACATTACTGTAGGCCTACATGCTGTTTTTTTCCCCATCATTTTACTTTTTTTAAAAGGGCTTTAGATTATCTACATGGTCAAAGTAGTTTTACTTCTACCATTGATGAGAATGTTTCCCTTAGCAGTTATTTTAACCTGAGCCTATATTTTCTGAGTGGCAGAAGTTGCTGGTTGTATTTGGCCGCTGCAGAGCTCCGGGACACCAGCTACCAGTTGTTTAGCCGCCAACAGGTGACTGCGAGCCGGCTACAGGCACCGCCAGATGAAGTTAAAGTTGAGTTTAGCGAGAAAAAATGAGCGTCATGCGGCTATGACAGTTCAGTTTAAGCACTAGGGTGCAGAAAGACTCCAAAACAAACAGAAATGCAGGTTTTTATCACCAGCCTCTTGCTCTTTTTTTCTCTATGCCGTTTCGTGCTGGGCAGGTAGCGTACACAAGGCTCATCTGTACTGGAAATGGCCACTTCTGGTTTTATTTGGGTTTATGGTAGGTTGGGGTTGGTGAGCACAGTGTGACTCTTACAGCCTGTGTGCAGACAGAGAACCAAAACGATGATCTTACACATGTGCATCTACCAGGAAAGGTGCTATCAGCTAATGTGTACACCTCCCAAATCTCAACAACACATTGTGCCAGCCTGCATGGTAACCAAGCTGATTGGATAAGCCAACCTGGTGTCAGGAGGTGGTACGAAATGGCTGTTTGAAAAATACTGTATGTTGCACCACACTTGCACTCACAGTATTCACTTTCCTTTATACGGATTTCCAACATTTTGCATAAGAAACCTCCAGTTATTATTGAGACTAAATCCAGTAATTATTTACTACTAGTAACCATGTTAGATTCATAGGGGAAATGCAAGTGTGAAAGTTAAAAAGCACACAGACTCTGGCTTGGAGCGCAGCTAATGTGGCAGATTAGGATGGAAGTTATTGAAAAAAGCTACAGACTGTGGCTGCTTGCTTGGTAATTAATCACTGGCTCACAGCAGCATGGCTCAGACATAATCCTACTCTGTTATGTCATCTCTACAAGCCAGTGCTGGACACTCCCACCTCCCACATTTACATGAATGTATAAAACAGATGATGTGGGTTGAGGTTTAGTTTAAAGTCTAAAAGAACACTTGATGTGGATTATACTCTAAATAAAATTGAATAAATTTACTGCCTGCGTGACGAGTGATCGACACCGTTCAGTTTAGAAAGATAAACCTTACCTCCAAATCCTGGTCGCATTGTAAAGTCATGGTCGTCTATCCTCAGCAGCTGCTCTGACTTTGTACCCCAGGTTTTAGTTATATCTGGACTCCTCTTGAAAATGGGGCTGATGGATTTTTTCAAAAACACAAATGTTGTTATTTTCCTAACCACTACATATGAAGTTTTGATGCGCACCAAGTTTGTTCTATACATTTTTGTACAATACTGAAAGTAGTAACGTTACACAGGGCGAAATACTGGTAAGGGCATATTACGTTTAATCATGTATCCAGCTAATTTGAATAGCTCACATTACTGTATTGTGTGAACAGTTTTCTTTTATCAGGGTGCAAATGCTCCACCAAAACAAGTTCCTTACCGAGAATATTTGGCAGAGCCAGCATTGCTGAATCCAGAGTTTAGCGCTGCCCAAGTCGATTGTGATTGGTTTAAAGAAATGCAAACAACACACACATAGTGCTGTGGAGCTAGGTCTGGCAATGCGAGACTGGCTGCTACAACTACAGTTGATCCCCTTTCATGTTCAGTTGGTATAACTGAATGCAAGGACTTGGGTCACTTTGCAAAAATACAGACCTGTATCTGATTTAGGACCATGTGTGAAAGTGGCCCAATAAGAATGGAAAAGATCAGATTCCATGGGATTTGTGCTGTTCACACTGTTGTGCAAAAACAAACAAATCTGAGTCCTATATTTGCCCAAAAAACTTGGATTTGGGCCACCGTTGCCTGCAGTTTGAACGTAGCCTTTGACGCCTTTCTACAATATTAAATGCAGCTAACTGTTCACACACTACAGTAACGTGAGCTATTTAAATAAGATGAATACATGGTTAAAAGTAATTTGCTCTTACCAGTGTATCGCCTTGAGCATTTGGTCCACAGCAATCCCACCAATCGGTCCCAAAATGTCCCAGTTAGATAGAAGTAAATGCCATAAACATATTCCTTGTAAATCTTTACAATAATTCCCCGAAAGAACCAATCAGGCCTGCCTCCTTCAAGACCTACTGCTCCTCTGTGCTCTCCTCCACGCTTAGATCTAAGAGTGATTTTTTGGATCCAGCTCTGCCTGCCCGACATCCAGCCTCAGCCAGTCCTGCATCCCTCAGCCCTGTTCCCTCCAGCCTGTTGTTCCTAAGTACTGATTCCATTCAAACTCTGTGTTAAACCCGCTACTCTGTGTCTTGTGGTGGATCTCTGTGTTTTGGGTCAGAACTGCCATCCTAACAGTAATTTTTAGTGCTTGAGAGTGTGAAAATATAAATCAGCTGGCGGATTTGTCTATAAGGGTCAGGGACAGGGCCACATCAGCACAAAATCCATACATGATCCTGACCCTACACTAATAATACACCCTAACCCTAATTTCAAATTCCCTAAAAAAAATTTCACGCATTAAAAACTAAAATTGACATGCAGTAACAGTTTGCCCAGTTGTTGATAATCCAGGCTTGGGTGTGCAGGTGTAATAAAGTGGCCACAGTGTAATTTGTTTGTGTGTTTGAACATTTGGATGGCTATTTGCAGCTACATGTACTAATTAAATGCTTCTCCCAAGCCTCTACCAAATCACCTGTGCTATTTAGCAACTATTCAAACTTTATCCAGTAGCAAGAGACTACAGATGGAATGTAACCTTAACCCTAACCCTAACACAAGGCCTAATTTCAAGAAAAATCTTGGGCTGTGGGAACATAGGGCCTAATTTTCAGTGAAAAAAAAAAATCTTAGATATCTGGGAACATAGGGCTGTGTGACCATTGGGCTGTGGGAACATTGGACTGACCCCATCGTGCTAATTGGTCTGAATAAAAAAATCAAAAAACACAAATGTGTCATACCTGCCAATATTGCGACTGGATCCTTCTGTTAGAGGCATTTCTCTTTTTAATCTGAAAGGGGGAAAAACATTAAGTGATTTTATGCAAGCATTATGCAATGTTTAATAGCAGTAACGCTAAATTGGGTAAATCTTCAAAGTAATTGTAAAGTAAGAGGGGCATGTAGAAAAACAGATTGTGTAAGTCTGTGACATGATGGTATCATTCTTATTCATTACATAAACAGCTGAAAAAACATGTACTCTCTAGAAAGGAGGAAAAATCTAATAAGATTAGTTGGAGTGATGAGTAGATGAAGGCAGGGCAGGGTAGTGTGCGTTAAATAAGCCTCAGGAAACAAGATAATTCAGACTTAGCACCATTGTTTTGATTTGTAACCATTCACTTTGAGAATATCATGAGATGCTGAGTTATCACGCCCTTCCACTACCTGCAGGCAGTGCCTGTGAACAGGAAGTGATTGACCTACAGTCTCCTAAAGAACAATGATCAATTGCTAACTAAACTTTTAACCTAAACTCACTAATGATGGTTGAATCTACTGTTGAAAGAGTGGTTTTGACCATCTCACCTCCAGTCCAAGGCAAAGACACATACACAATTGCAACTTATATAAAAAACTCTATAACATTCGTTGTAATTAAAAAGTAGTCTTGGCTGACTTTGCAGTAAGTATTCACACCCACTGAAAGATGTTGGAGAAGGCCTATTACTGGGAATGGTTAACTCTTTTGAACCATGAGGTTAGTGGTAGTGATTTTACCTTAAAGGTCCCATGGCATGAAAATGTCACTTTATGAGGTTTTTGAACATTAATATGAGTCTATGGTCCCCCAGTGGCTAGAAGTGGCGATAGGTGTAAACCGAGCCCTGGGTATCCTGCTCTGCCTTTGAGAAAATGAAAGCTCAGATGGGCCAGGACAAACAAAATGAAAATGACTTGGCGCACAACAAACACTAAGCTCTAGCCTCTCTTGAACATTTTTTGTTCTGGAAAAAGTGAACATGCATATTGCATACTGTACGCTTCATTAATGCTCATTTCTGTTTTCTGAAACCATGATTTGAAACATCTAGATATTTTAGTATTTCAGTAGTTACCTCCACCAAGAAGGTTATGTTTTCGGTTTGGTTTGTGAAAAACTGCTGACCTGATTTTCATGAAAATTTGTGGACGGTATGGAAGCATGGGCCTAGAAAGAACCCATATGTTGGAGCAGATCCGAATCTTGGGGCAAATACACATTATTTTTCACTTTCATTAACAGTGTGAATGTGCTGCATTCATGTCACGTCGGAATTATCGGAAAAATGACTTACCAACTAGGAAAATAAACATTATGCGATAGGGCATGCCTTGACAGTTGACTCTCTAAGTGGCCTTCCTTTTCAAACTGTTTTCTCAGAACTTCCACAACTAACCAGTAAAGTGATTTCTTGTTTCTGCCTATTTATGTGTTCATTAAGGTTTTGTTTCAGCATTGCACTTCTCAAAAACCCCTTTGCAATACTGTCCTTTTACAAGAAAAACAATAGCATTGGCTATTTGTTCAAATATCTAAAACAAGTTGTAAGATGTTTACAATGTTTAGGTTTTTCTGACACAACAGTAATCATTGCTTTCCCTCAGCAAATGAGTCATTTTATTATAGCACTGTAAAAATGCGGGACTCTGACTCTGGAGACTGCCTTTCACAACTGTCAATGTTGGTTATTCTACCCATGACCACAATCTCTCCCTGACCTTAACCAAGTAGTTTTAGTTGACTTAACTTGACCGCAGCGGTGGTATTGGTAACAGTGTTGGAAGGCACCATGTTGTCCTGATAGGGGGAAGTCAGATCAGAAAATGCTCAACTGGGTAGTTTTGGAAGGTAATGTCGAAAAATATAATATTGTTATTTATTCTGAAGAACTTGTTGCACTTAAGTCAAAACTAGAGATTGTCCGATACCATTTTTTGCTTCCCGATACCGATTCTAATAGCTGAACTTGCATATCGGCCGATACTGAGTACTGATCCGATACCAGTGTGTTATATATTTTATTATGTTTTAACAACTGTATACTACTATCCCTGTATGTATGTGATATGATTTCTATCTTTGTTGTCGGTCTGGCTTAGGTTAAACTCTTTGTGAAACATGAACAAACTCAAACAGTGAATGCCACAGAACTTTCTTTTATTATCCAGTTTGACAGTCAGTTATAACGGAAAAAGAACATAAATGAACTTCTTTAACATGGATTTTCTTTAGGGCTTTATTATGTGGTATCGGATCGGTGCATAAACTCCAGTACTTCCCGATACCGATACCAGGATTTTAGGCAGTATCGTGAGGCGATACTGATACTGGTATCGGTATCGGAACATCTCTAGTCAAAACATAAATCCCACTGAGTCATGAAATTTGATTTCCTGTGGGGGCGAGCTCTTTTCTTTGCCTGTTCAGCCACTCTCATTTTATTTCTATTCCAAATCGTGCCATGTTCTTCTCAGACAAAGGTTTAGGAAATTGCAGAATATTATACCAAGAATGTTCCCATTGACACAAGAGTTTAAATAACATGCCCAGGTTTATAATATTGTAATTCATTTAATATGTTCCTTGTTGAAAACATTAAAGGTGCAATATGTAATATAGTTACTGTATTAAATCCAAAAATGATCACAATGTGTCATCAGATATTTAGCAAACATGCTAAGCTGCAATACTGTCTTTTCTGACAACAATGCTAAAGCCAATATGTTTTCCTTTAAAATGTTCTTTAAGTGATGGAATGTATGTTTGTGTTTTGGCCTGTGTGTTGCTATCAACTGCACATTTTGACAGCAGGATATACCTTTAAAAACGCAAACCCAGCGCGCTCCAGCTGTAGTCGAGCCATTGGAAGCAGCAAACAAACGAACGGGATCAACAGAGATAGATTCTACCCAACCTAGAAAAAAACCTTGGCATGTTACTAACAGAGACGTAATAAAACACGGGTAAATATTGGAGAAGTATTTGAAAGATGGAGACAGCTTAGAGCCCTCGCAAAAACAATTGACACACAGCCAGTGAAGTGATCCCGATTGGTCCTGGCTAACGCCGCCATGCTAACCCTGCTAATCGCTAACGTTATCAGAGGACCAGGCAAGCGGGCCCACGGCTGTTTACAACGTGTAGCCTGTTCAGCGACCGTAGCCGACAACAGTGAGTAATTTGGGGGGGGGAATGCTGGGTCTTTGTAAATTATAGAATGTTGTCTAGACCTACGCTATCTGTGAATTCCTGTTGTGATTTGACACTATAAATAAAATAGAACTGAATTGTGCAGGGGTTAAATTTGGATTTGTTATGTGTTGGGCTCTGTGGATTCAAGAATGCCATGGATGCAGCTGTGTGCGCATAGACTACAAAATCTGATTGATACCATTTGACAAACTGTAAATAAAATATATCAAGGCGAGACATCCCTTTGCTCTGAACACTAAAACGCTTATCAAAGTCATTTTAGATACTGTTGGTAGTGCGCTAAACTACAGCTGATGACAAAATATTTCTGTAAGTGCACCCTCATGTGTATCTGTATCCAATATAGGAATGATGTTATCACTAACAACAGTCTTTTTAATAGTTATATTAAACCGGAATTACTTTACATCTTACACTATTAACCCCTAACCCTATTTTACTCTCTATCACTCTCTGCCATCTGTGATGTCTGACTGACTGACAAACTCACTGAGTTTGCTTAATCTTTTTTTTTCCATTGTATGGCAGGTAGCAACCAGCATTATAGTGCGTTACCACCGCGACAGAGGTCGCTGATGTGTAGCTTTTGAGAAAACCCATTGACAGAAAAAAAAGAAAAACCCCGGTAAAGTTTTGATGTGCGCAAGATGTTCTTGAAGATGATCCTAGTTCATCGTGCCCTGATGACATAAGAGAGCATAGGCCTAACATCAGCCTCAGCCCAACTCAATCCCTGGAGGCAGGTGAAGTAAATTTCCAGTTATAACCCAACTAAGCTTCTCAAATCAAAAAAAATTTATCTTTCGACAGATGCACAGCAGAAAGACAGTAGCTTATAACATGTTGTACATTTGTGCTTTACTAAAAATGGCATTCAACTGCTGGCCTTTTCCCCCAGCCAACCTTTCTCAAAGTCACAACAATAGCAATAATTCAGAAAGCACATTGACACACTCAGATTACAGGTTACGTAATCAGAGTAAGTGATTTTTTTCTAACCAGGCACACATCACCTTTTGTTGCTTTCAGCTAAAAACGGAGCTCTGATTACCAAGCATGTTGGCCGGCTCTGTTCTAACTCCACATCAGCCCAGTTAAAAAAAAAAAAGACACCAACACACAGTAGCCAGGTCCAATCTGCCCTGTGACAGTATGTCCAAAAACTCAAGACTGAATATACTGGTGTAGTTGTTGTTGTACTGAAAGCTGTTGGTATATCTTTCATGTGGAACACTTATATTTAAAACATGATATGGTGTGATCTAAACAACAGCAGCAGTATCTGAGCAATAATTATTTGTTGTTCAGATTTGTTTCTTTGATTCGTTGCACGTTGGAAACAGTTTCATGATAGATTAGAATTGGAATATTTAAAAAGCAGAAGTCTAAATCGTGTTCGCATCGAGAGGAAGGTAAGCATCAACTGTTTCTCACGACAACCAGCCCCAAAGCAACTGCCTTGGGGCTGTGTCCCTCGAATGAATGAAAAGGGTCTTGAGGCATTCCCTTTCAGTGTTGTAATGTAACAAAGTACAAATACTTCACTACTGTACTTAAGGAGAATTTTCACGTATCTGTACTTTATTTCGTTATTTATATTTCCGGAAACTTTTACTTTTACTCCACTACATTTCCTAAATAAAATGTATACTTTTACTCCACTACATCTCCCCTAAGCATCTTAGTTACTTGTTACTAGAAAATAAAATTACACTGAAAAAAAGGAAGTTTGGAGAATCATTGCTCCTAAATTGCCAAGATAATGCACGATCCATTCCAGTTGGTGACCTGATGCCTGTTTGTGGCCAAGCAGCAACAAAAACAAGCCAAAACTAAAGAAGAAGAGGAGGAAGCATATTAACTGATAGTGTCATGGAAGCCCCTGGTGCAGGCTCTGGTGGTGAAGATAACGTTACACACCTTTGGCCATAAAGTTCATAATCAAAGTTTATTTTTTTTTTACTTTTACTTCTAATACTTAAGTACGTTCAATATCAGAAAATTGCTATGGATACTTAAGTACTGTAAACATCAGATACTTTAAGACTTTTACTCAAGTAATATTCTAAAAGGAGACATTAACTTCTACCAAAGTCCTTTTCTGGTAAGATACTTGTACTTTTACTCAAGTATTGCTTTCGAGTACTTTATACAAGACTGTTCCATTTACACTCTGTCCTCCCGAGAAGACTTTAAAATTTAGTTCCGATCCCTTTATTTTGTAATAATATTGTGCATTAGGGCTGGGTTCAAATATTCAGTTATACAGTTGAAATTGATATTTGTTTGAGTGATCTGATATTGATTAATAAAATCTAGAAATCAATCAGTCAATTCTTAATGTAAACATTAACCTGGTGTATTAGGGGTTGTTTCTTGCTTGTACAATTTACAGTGTAAGTTCCCTGAGAATCTTTTATATCAAGCTAAATTGGTACCTTGGACCTTGTGAATCAAATCGATAAACGGTAAACATTGGCGATACCCAGCCCTTAATGTACAATATTATTATTACATAGCCTAACAATATTGTGTCAGATCAGCGACTGTGTCAATCAAATCAGAATGAATAATAACATTACATCATCATGCCGGAACATTCTTATTTACAACCAAATGCAACAGCGTCATGTGCTAATTTCATAACTGGGCTCAATGGAAAGAAAAAAAGACAAATCTAAAATCTGACTTTTCAGTGAAAAACAATCCTCCCTAAACAGTCAGGGGGCTTACTTTGGTGGGGTGAATTATACATGAACTCAAGGTTCACTAGCTTTGAATCACATCCCACTGTCTTCAGCATCAGAATGATAGTTATAGAAAAAAAATGCAGGGATTTCAGGCTGTAAAAGGACATTTGTGCAGACATCTAAATTAGCAGTGAAATGATAAAGGATATATGACGCATGTGAGAAGGCAGACAGCAGTTGGAGCCATTAGAGACTTTCTACAGACCTCAGACAGCATCTTGTATTGTGTGACTGAACAACAATAATCATAAGCACGTCAGAGATCAGTCAGCAGAACCAAGAACTAGAGCAGTTGATCTAAAATTGGAATTCCACGGCAACTGAGCAAACTCGATCTGCTGAGGAAAGTGGACCTTGAGTTGAGATTGTTTAGTCAACCTCTGTTTTCAAGGTTAATAATGAACTGTCAAATTCGAAAGTTGAATCTTGAATAGATTGTTATTTATCTTGTAGTTTTCCAAACGCAGATCAGCTTATTTGAAAACCTTCTTGAATGAAGATGTTTTCTTTGTGCAACTGTATTGATCTCCAGCTTGACACGCATACTTTTTTGAATTTCTTTAACATACTGTATGCAACCATGCTGAAAAGAATTAGGGAATCACATGGCAGGATGCTTGGCTTGTTTTAATAAAAGTGTGGAATTTCACATGCGATTTAATTAGACCTAAAATGACAAATTGTCAGCTTTACGCGTATTTACGCACGGCGCATTTAACGTCTGCCAAGTCTCTCCTGCAAATCTTTCATAATGAACTGACCTGTGTCTGCATTGCTGCAGTATTTGCCCGGACACACCGACCATCCAAACTAGCAGGTTGACCAGCACCACATCCGTGTGCATGATGCCCAGCGTCCCAGCACTCTCCAAAAGTCTCAAAACTGCAGGTTACTCCCACAACTTTCCCCGCACAGGACGCACATTCCGCTCTCGCTTCGCGCATTAAACATAGTGGGATTCTATACATGATGCCACGGTATTTAAATTCAAAGAGGAGGGGGAAGCAATTTCGCCTCAACCTACAAATCCTCCGCGTGAGATGGCTCGGATTTGTTCTCCGTGCGGTCGGTGGAGTCTGAGCAGGAGCGCAGCGCACGTTTTTATTAATCCGCCTGGTAAGAGCGGAGTGCTTCGATCACCTCCACTTGCAAAAGTAAAAGATGACAGTGCAGGTCACAGGAATGCAGGATCTGATCTGCATACCCTTTTTTACAGTCATGTACAAAATTGTGAATAATAAGAAGTGGGAGAGGAAATCCCTAACGCAACATTTGGGATTGTTTGGATGGATCATTTTGAATCTGCACAATTAGCTGATGATGTATCATTTAGTAACTTTTTTCAGTTTGACTGATGTCGACTTGATATTTTTGGAGTGATGACATATAATCAGAAACACACTATAGGATATACAGTATATTTGAAAAATACATAACCAATTACCAATATGTGTTGTAGCCTACAGGAAGTTATGTAACAGTCTCTTAATCCAGCATGAGCATGCGCATCATAAACCTTGGCTGAGTGATGGACCCAAAGGGCAGAGTGCAGGAATGTCACTGCTGGTATTATTATAGGCCTACAGCTGTTGGTGTAATAGTCTATATCCTTGACGTTCCACTTCCGGAAAAGCTCCGGTGCTGCAGGAAATTCCGCCGGATGCATGTCTTTTCGCCGATTTCCGTTTCCTTCCGCTTTCTTTTTTGTTGGAATTTTAAACTCTGGTGGATTTCTGAGGAATATGGTTAACTGCTCCTCAGATCTCTGCAGGGTAAATCCAGACAGCATGCTAGACTCTCTGTCCAATCTGAGTTTTCTCGCGCACAGCTATTTGGCAGCGGCTCCGTGCGGAGCTTAGCACCGCCCATGACAATTGTGATTGGTTTAAAGAAATGCCAATAAACCAGAACACGTTTTTCCTATCCGGGAATGCTGTGTGGACTAGCCAGACCCTCCTCCGCTCTGCAGCGTGTAGATGGTCTTCCAAAGCAAGACTAGTATAAGGTGAACTCTGGTAGCACCAGACCTTGCATTTCCCTGGTAGAAAGCTTTGATCGACCTTGCTCAGACTCTCCGAAGGCTGAGCAAGTTCTTTCAGTTCTTTCATGGCACATTCAAAATGTCTCTTTGATTAAATTAAAGTATGTGTAGATGTTGTTGTTCAAAAGATACAGTATGTGTCCATTTGTCAAGTTGGAGATGTTTCAGTTTTCTGGATAAATACTTTTATTTTATTGGTATTTTTATTTTCAGGGTCCAAGTGAGGCAAATCCTAATCCGAATATATTCACACTTCGTTGAAGTCCTTTCTTAATGACTGCAGAACCAAAGCAGATATCCCATACAGGTCACCAAATCACACACTTTCTGTCCCTCAGCTGCGCCTTGACATTCTGTCAATGAAATTCACAAACACATTTTCTCATACTGTAGTTATGCTGCTATAGTTTTGGACTGCCGGGGGACTTCCTTTTACACACTGAGCTCCTCTCTCTTTCCATCTGTGTGCATCCATGTCTCAGAAATGCTTGTTACTAACTTAGCTCTGGGGAGCTTATTCCCTGGAGTCCTTATGTCTTCTCACCTGGCAGGCTTCCAGCTCCATGGCAATCTTAAATTACAAACCAAGCACTTTATTTCAATGGCTACTTTTCAGGTTTATTGTTTTCTTAAATTATTTAAATGTGTTGACAAAGGACATTTTGTGATGACCTGATTATATCTGTCTTATTATATGTCAGCAAGTAATGCATCATCCTTTAAAAAAAGCCTTTTACCCTTGCACAGTTAACCATATGCAGTGCACCCATCCGTATGATGCACATTACACACATCATTTGGGTGATATGAATGTAAGATGATTGCAGAAGTGACACTGATCTGTGCTTTTGTTTATTATTTTTAAAGAAATGGCAGAGCAGATTCGGAAAACAAATCCAGTTTACATTTTTATGATGTAAATTGAGGGAGCAAAAAGCAGTATCGGCTCCAAATACCGGCTCAAGAAAATCGGCAGCCCGTATCGGTCATTGGCTAAGGCCTAAATAAAGTAAAAGGCAGAACAGGCCTGCATGACGATGGAGATCTGTAATTGTTGTACTTGTGATCTCGCTTTCTTATTTTATTCATTTATTTTGAGTAATGTTTAACTAATGCATGCATAACACCATGGTTTTATACGCCATCAGGACCATAGTACGGTCCATGGTATGGTATTGTACAGTATCTGTTGTTTGTACATGCTGTCTGTGTTTGTTTTTACTATCGCTACATGGGTTACGTGCCCAAGACAAATTCCCCATGATGTGGGACAATAAAGTTAATCTAGATCTTGAGTTCTCTAATAACTGTACCAACTCTTTATGTGGTCCCCTTTTCTCTTGATATTTTTGAAAGATGTTTTGTTCTGACCTGAATACCTAGAATAAGATACCGATATTAGTTCATTAACTGTCAATATCAATTGTGAACAAAACGGAGTAGTCAGAAATATTGAGTTGTTAAATTTTGTGCACAAAATCATGTGCATCTTTGACATAACGTGTGTTACACCTTCTCTGGCATATTTCACATAACTGGGCTAAAGCCCACATCTGTTGAGTATTTATGATGTAAACTGTTATAAGTGTATTCATTGTAATAGTATTACTTTTTTTAACGAGTAATAAGTAAAGAGTAACATACATTACAATTTCTGAGCAACTTGCACAACACTGTATTTAACACGTCAGTTTATTACTGACTACAATGTAAGGAGAAAAAACATCAGCTGTCGAGCGACGCTAAGTCTTTTCCCTCCCCATCAAAACTTTGTCTCGAGACCCCGTAGTCCCACAGCAGCTCTTCGCCGACACTAATGTCTCCCAAAGCCACGAAGATTATGGCTTCCTTTGGGCCGTCTGGATAGCGTAGCGTGACTTTCTTAGCTCGAGCGTTGGGGTTGCTCTGAGAATGCTTGAGCCACCTGCCAAAAGTGTCCATGCCCGAGTGACAGGCGCAGGGGGATGCTGTGGCATCAATGCAGAGTCTGGCACCTCCCTCTGCCCTGAAAAAGAAGAGGTACCCAGACTGCTGATGTCGGTTCCCCTCCGCTGCTGAGATGACTTTACCGTGGTAGTCGCACAGGACTTGAAGGTGCTGAAATGGCATGGTGGCGATGACTCCTGTATGGGGAGAGAGCGTCAGTTTGCAGGTCGAGCCTCGGCATTTTAACGTGACTATAGTCCATTACTTTTGTATGTGATTATTTTTGGCCCAAAGAATTAAAACGGTTAAAAGGTCAGTGCTCTCCTAAACTCCATGTCATTAAAAGCTACAAATCAAGCCAGATAGCTTGGTATAATTATAGACTCTGATCCACATCTTAAAAGCCATTACTAAATATGCCTACTAACAACTAAAAAAATATAGCTAGAGCTAAGGGTTTTCTGTCTAAACAAGACCCAGAAAAACTTGTTCATGCATTTATTTTCAGTAAGTTTGATTATTGTAATGGTGTCTTTACAGGTCTAAATAAAAACTATCAGAAAATCAATCAGGCAGCTGCGGCTAATCCGGAATGCTGCTGCCAGGGTCCTTACAGCAACCGGGAAATCGGACCATATCACACCGGTCCCTACATTGGCTCGATGTGAGTTTTTGGATAGATTTTAAAATGTTATTATTGGTCTTTAAGCACTAAAAGGTCACGGACCAAATTACATGCTGGATTTGTTGGTTCCCTATCAAGCATCTAGACCCCTCAGATCATCTGGGACAGGTTTGTTGTGTGTTCCCAGAACTAGGACCTGCCTTGCCTTGCATTTTATCAGACCGATGGTTTCACGTTATCTTATTCCCGGGTGAAAAAGGCAACTGGATTGCGAGCAAGACGTGCCTAGGCCTTTTCCTTCGCCAAAGTCTTTGAAAGCCAGGCCTTTCCACCACTGGTCTTTGACAGAGCAGAGGAGGGCCTCTTCGTCCCGGGACGCCGATTGGGGTGGCATCCACGCCTTCATAATATCCTCGGCGGACGGCCTGTTGCTTCCCCACGTCTCCTTAGCTAGCAGCCTCTGCACTGTGGCCAGCCTAGGCTTGTCCCGTTTCCTACCCATGGCATGTTCTGTACAATATTAACGGAGAACAAGCAAAAAGCTGAGCCTTGCGCCACTTGACGTAGTAGGCCCTGTGCTGTTCGAAGCCTGCCTCCGCACACTCACCACGTGACGGCGGCTCAGCATGCACAGTGACTGGAAACACGCTACGAAAGGCGTCCAAGTGCCTAACTCTGGAGCCTACCTGCATCGGTGGTGTCGCACTAAACAGAGAAAGAGCCAGAGGTGAGTGCGTGACAGAATACGTACGACTTTGGGTGAACCATTACTCCCCTGCCCCTCTACAGGATTCTCCACTCATGACCACAGTTACACACAGGCATGTTCTGAGCTCGTGCTCCCCTCTCCTCCCCTAACCTCCTAACCATCCCAGCCGGATGACATTTTCTGAGTGCCTACCTGCTGGCCGGCGGCTGCCTGCTGCCCTTGCAGCGAGTCTGACACAGATGCGCAGGCTGCCGGCAAGTGTCTCGCCGGAAAGGGTGTCGGTGCAGCTGCCGCCATCTCCCCAGGTTCCTGTGGCGAGTACCTTCAGTGCAAAACCCGGGGCTGGTTATTAAGCCGGTTTGAATTTTATGTAATTTATTTATGAAATGCAAGCAACTATGAGTGTGAGTTATGAAATTAGTGTGCTTTCAAATTAGTTTACATAATTTTTGTTTTTCAGACATTTTCAATAAATTTAGTATTAATAACAACAACAATAAACATTCTATACAATTTGCAACACTAGTCACTCACTTTTCCCTCAGCCGAATCAAATCTGACCCGAGGTTGGTCACAGGAGCCCCGTCGGTGCCCAGGAAGAACCTGCCAGGGGCCTGGTTCTGTAGGGAGTGTGACCTTGCGTGGGAAAAGTAGCAGTCGAGCATCTGATAACATAAAAGGGTTAGGGTTAGAGAATGATTCCATTCACAACTATGAACACAAAAAGAGAGCACCTCCACGTGCACGTCCAGAATGGATGACTTACACTTTCCTCTCCTTTGCTGAGAGTGACAGCACGACCTGCTGCTCCAGGACCAGCAAAATGTATGATGGCCCCTTCACCAACCAGTTTGCGGTCAAGCCATTCGCGCACCTTAACCATACATTAAATGTTTGAACTTACAGTGTCCAAAGTGTACACACACTTTTTTGTTTGTTTCACTATCTTTGTGGGGACCCGTCATTGACATAATGCATTCCCTAGCCCCTTACTCTAACCTTAACCATCACAACTAAATGTCTAACCTTAACCCTTACCCTAACCTAATTCTAACCCTAATCCTAAAACCAAGTCTTAACCCTCAAACAGCCCTTTAACCTTGTGGGGTCCAGCATTTTGGGCCCCACAAGGCTGTGCAGACCCCACAAGTATACTGTATTCCCTGGTTTTTGGACCCCACGAATATAGACACACACACACACACACACACACACACACACAATGCCGCAGGATCAGCATGGCCTGACAATAGTGTCTGAATGATGTGATGTCAGTGTTGGGTGGGGATTGGCCTGCTGACATCATTGCTTGAAGGTACTCAATGTCTGCCCTCGCTGCTTCCAGGACATCATTCTTTTTAGACCTAAAGTCATTCACGTGAGTGACACAGAAACACAGTTTGAAATGGCCCACTGCATTTACAGTGCTTTTGTAAGCCTTGTTACCTTGACTGTATCGCATGCAAGGTAACGCTACAGAGAGCAGCTTTGTACTCGTTCTTATTTGCCATTTGTGCTTACTGAGGCCTACTGTTTTTTTGTTAATGTAACTGCAATCTTTGCATGCATGAGTCAGGCATGTGCAAAGAAGTCTTATGATCATACCTCAGTGTTGGCTCTGTGTTCTGGTACCAGGCAGGTGTGTCTGTCACTATGCAACCGCTCAGCTGCATGCGTTGGCACAAGACAAGGCAGGATGCACCATCTTTGCAAAACTCCTCAAGCTCAGAGAAGCTCCAAACTCTGCCCTGTCGGTCAAAGATGTCTTGGGCGTCTTTGGCTCTGCGGGTCTCGTTCACCAGCTCATCCGGAGAACAGCCTTTCCGGCACACCCTGCCTATGTGCATGGTTCTGCCGATCAATCAGTGCACAACCCTTCTCTCCGTTTTGGCTTGCTTGCCCTCTTAAAGCAGACAGACAGACAGACAACATTTGAGCACACCTGGATCCTGCAAACCCAAACATTCCAGTCTGTCCAGGCCCTTTGCCATTTAAATTGACCAAATCATGTCATATTGCTGCTTTTACTGAGTTCTTATTTACTCTCCTGCTACTTACTGTGCAAAGCAGTGGCAGATCTAGAACATTTTACACGGGGTGGCAAAGGGGTAGCGAGAGATCTTGGCAGGGTGGCAAGGGAAGATGTTACATGGGAACCCCCATATGTAAACACACTGCTATGCCCTGTTGTTTTTGGAGCAAAAGAGGAACAATTAAAAGTCAGCGCTCAGCTTCAAAAGACAATGTTAAAAACAACAGACAAAGCCAAAATCTTGGTGTAGTCATGGACTAAATTTCGGAGCTAAATTTCAACAGCCACATTAAGACAATTACAAAGTCAGCCTATTATCACCATAATAATATATCAAGGGTGACTTATGTCTCAGCATGATTTGGAAAAACTTGTCCATGCTGTCAAATCCACATCACTCCAGTTCTGAAGTCTTTACACTGGCTTCCTGTGCCACAAAGAATTGATTTCAAAATACTGTTGCTGGTCTACAGGTCTGCTTGCTGTCCCCCGAGTCAGAATTGAACAGGGGGAAGCAGCATTCAGTTTTTATGCTCCACATACAGTAATCTGGAACAAACGCCCAGAAAACTGCAGGTCTGCTGCAATTCTGTCCTTTTAAATCAAGGCTGAAGACCATTCTTTTTGATGTTGCCTTTCTTTAAATACTTGGCAATTTCTTATACTGCACTGGACATTTTATTCTTGTATTGTATCTGTTTTTTATTTTTTAATCGTTTTTAACTGCTCTTTAATGTTTTATGTAAAGCACTTTAAATTTCCCTGTTGCTGAAATGTGCTATACAAATAAAGCTGCCTTGCCTTGCCTTGCCTTAGCTATCAGGCTCCTCCCCTGTGGAACCAGCTCCCAGTCTGGGTTCGGGAGGCAGACACTGTCACCACATTAAGAGTAAACTTAAAGGGATACTTCACTGATTTAGCATTAAGCTTTGTATCAGTAGAAACCCGGTAGTATTTTTGAATCATCGTGCTTCCCTCCCTCATGTCCCCCTGAGAGGGGAGATCTCTGTATTGAGGGTCTTGAAAAAAGCCTCAGATGACGCAAAAATCGTCATTTTGTGTCATAAGAGGCTTTTTTGTCCAGAGGCTATGGACTACAGCCAGTAGTAGGACCTCCTTCCGCGTGTTGTCAACCCACCCATAGGGGGTTGGACTGCCGACATTCTCCAAAATTTCACGAAACAAAACGAGTGTCAGCCATCTTGAATCCTTGCGTAGCGTGGCTTCTCAGCATCAAAACTTTAGATAGATAGATTTATTCATCCCGAAGGAAATTTTAGAACACAATTATGTGCCTTCAAACTACCGCACACGTGTACCACCGGGATACATTGGTACAGATCGGAGAATATGCAGACTTTATTACAGACGGAATACTCGACACAGCTTCGCCCGCCGGCTATGGAGACCAGCAGTGTTGCTTTATATGGCGCGTGGATAGTGCCAAGGATAACCTACCGAAGGAGACTATTGTGCCAAAAAAAATAAAATGTATTGAGTGAATTCAAGTCAATCAATAGGCCTATACAGTAAGCCTATGATATAGCCTTTAGGTTTAAATGTATTTCAATTAATTCAATACATGTTCCAGGCCCTTTATCTATTATACAAGTTGCTCTAAAAGTACTGACAGTATAAAAATAATACGATAAATTAAATTGTAGTACATCATCAGCTTATGTGACCTGCACTGTTGGAAGAATGCATTGTAACTCTAACATTGATTGAACATTGGCACCATCTACTGGATCATTTACACTAGTGTTTATTAGCTTCATAGATCTGTTTATGTACTTCATGTACGTATGTGTATATGTATGCATGTATACACTTTATTATATACAACTTATATCTGTACATAGTAGTCAAACGTTCATGTTTAACGTTACCTTGTTCATCTTTGTTTTTAGCCGTAACGTTATGTCTGTTTCTGTGATGAAAGGAACACAAAGCTAGACTCAAACTCCCTTCTGTTTACACTTACTTGGCCAATAAAGCAGTTTCTGATAAACAATATGAAATATACTGTAAGTTCTTTATTTATTAAGTATATTTGCAGATACCCCGAATTAAAAAAAAAATCCGATTTGAGTCAAAGGCACCAAGATCTCAATGCATGGGCTAGCACTATCTAGTTGGCAATAACCTGGCAAGCTGTGAAGACCAGCCAAATCACTGACTTATTTATTCTGTAATGGGTAAATGTCACTCAAGCACCTTCATATTTGTTTTAACGTTAGGAGAATACCCTTAATAGTTGATTTGTTGGTATTTTTTGAGTGAATTGACGATCATTTTGGGTAACAAGTGGACGCAACTGTCACTAAGGCTAGCAAGCTCCCCAGCTATATAAGCTGTTATTTTTATGATTTTGATCATATATCTTGTGACTATACCTTCGTTAAGGTCCTAAGGCGTGAGACAGTTGATGATTGTTGTTGATTTTGGTTAAATATGCTGAATTGCTATTTTATTTATGATTGTTGTTCAGACGGCTTAGCTAAGGTAGCTAATGCTGGCGGCATCTGTCTCTTGTTGCCATGGAGACATTCCGAGTGTTCATCAGTTTAATACTGTTTTTTAAGCATGATATATTATTAGCCACACATTATGAGTAACACATAAGCACCAGAAAGTAAGCAAAAAAACACTAACAAAATGTGAATCTAAACTAGTTATCAATATTAAGTCACACTGACGACCTACATAGTTCAGACGTCTTTAGATAGTTAAAGCGTGTGTTTCACACGTTTGTAAGGCGACGTACTTTAGTAGGTGTAAATTTGATGGGAATTCTAACATACGCCGTCGGAAAATGTTTCTGACATGCACTCTCTCGTCTGCAATTCCTATTAAATCAATTCAAAATTCCACATGGTTTGGTGATGACGGGGGGGGAGGTAGCCTGGTCCTTCTCCTTCTCCTGGTTATCCTTTGAATGGCACAATCCACTCGCCATAGCTCGAAGCCTCTGGCCGGTGAGGGGACATCATCAGCGGGGGACGCTGAACGAGTTTGCAGGTGGCAAAATCATGTTTGTTGTCCGCTCATTAGACAACAAACTGGAATACATCCAACCAACGAAACTCACACTTACAAACTTACAGCCTACCAAGTGGCGTGATGAAATTCAAACTGTAAATATACTCGAATTACGCCGAAAAGGAAGCTAACTAGCCGCTACCTGTACACATAGGATTGGAGGGACAGTCGCAGCTAACGAAACCCCTAATGTTCACAAAAATACATTAAATTAAAATCGGACACCATTGTTAGCTTTATAAGACCTTGGAGTATATGTTATGTAAGTGGCGTGACGAAATTCAAACTGTAGCTAAATATACGAAAGTTATGCCGAAAATGAAGCTAACTAGCTGCTAACTGTACACATAGGATTGGAGGGACAGTCGCAGCTAACAAAACCCCTAATGTTCACAAAAAATCATTAAATTGAAATCAGACACCATTGTTAGCTTTATAAGACCTTGGGGTATATGTTATGTAAGTGGCGTGACGAAATTCAAACTGTAAATATACGAAAGTTATGCCAAAAGTGTAGCAACGATCTTTTCCCATAGGATTAAATGGGACACATAGCCTAGCTTGCAGCTCCAGAGCTCCGCGGAGCCCCGAGCCCTGGTAGTCCAGTAGCCGAGAAACGGTGACTTTCACTGGGTATGCAGGTTGCCGCTTTCTCGTCAGACTGTGTGGAGCTCCTAAAGTCCGACACGTCTTACCAAATTTGCAATTAGCCATCAATTTTCGTAAAACGGCCCATATTTCAGCTTTATATAGTTGATTTCTCGCTTAAAAAAGTCTCAGAAGTGAATTTAATAATGAAATACCCCGACAAACAATGTATAACTTTGCAGTGTCTGAAATATGAGACCTGCTGTCTCGTCTCCAATGTGTTTTACAGCCTATCAAGCGCTAATGCTAGTATGTGTTAGCTGAACTTTATGGAGCATATAATGTGTTTCGTATAATAAGCTAATTTGCCTGTCGTTTTTATATAATGTCATTTTTATATATTTGAATTGTGTAACCACTTGAGCCGAAACACGGTGAACTGTGTTTTGTGTATATGGTTGAAATGACAATAAAACACAGTTGAATTGAGTTGACTGTCTGTCTGTAAACAGTAGGCGTGGCTTGGGAGTGTACTCAGAGCAGCGAAGCAAGTGCATTCTGGGATTTGGTGTCTTTCATCCACATGAGCCAAAAACACATTTCCTGGCTTTTCTCGGCCTAGAAGTCACCAATTTAAAAAAAATGTCCACATTTATACTAGTGACCCAATTTAAATATATATTCAGCGTTCCAGCGGTGAAATATCCCTTTACAACTCTCCTCTTTGATAAAGCTTATAGTTTAGTAGGGTTAGGGAGGAGTTGCAGTGTTCGCCTAGACCGGCGGGGGAGGGTGTATATCTCCAAACACGGCACCTCTTCTCTGCTTTTCTTCATAATCGTTAGATTCACCCTTCTGGGACCAGCTCTTAGTTATGCTGTTACAGTTCTAGACTGCCAGGGGACTTCCTCTGACACACTGAGCCCCTCTCTCTTTCCATCTGTGTGCACTCATGTCCCAGAAATGCTTCTTACTAACTTAGCTCTGGGGAGCTTCCTCCCCAAAGTCCTTATGTTTTCTTGCCCACAGTTTTCCTTGGATTAGGGTGGCACCTTGGTCCTGCTCGATGCTCTGCTATGCCCTGGTACGCCCTGCAGTGCCCTGCTATGCCGTGCAGTGCCCTGTTACTCCCTTCTACGCCATGCCACGCCCTGCAGTGCCCCGCTACGCCCTGCAGTGACTTGCCACGCCATGAACTATTACAACTGCTATTTCTAGTCATAGTTCCATTATCTTTATTATTACTGTAATTGTCACTGTTCACTGTACCCCCAACTGGCACCGGCAGACACCGCCCACCAAGAGCCTGGGTCTGTCCCGAGGTTTCCTCACCACTTGAGCTTTCTGCCTAAAAGGAAGTTTTTCCTCGCCACTAAATGCTTGCTCTTGGGGGAATTACTGGAATTGTTGAGTCTTTGTAAATTATAGAGTGTGGTCTAGACCTACTCTATCTGTAAAGTGTCTTGGGCTAACTGTTGTTATGATTTGATACTATAAATAACATTGAATTGAATAACTCAGTAAACACAAAGAGTTTATGGGCTAAATCCATAGTTCTAGGTTGTCTTCAATACAGCAGCATGATGTTAATTTAGTAAATAATGCTTCTATTTATCTAAGAATAGACGATAAAGCAGGGGATGCTTTAGGACTTGACAATCAGGACAGAAGCTTATATTATATCATGTAAAGTTAAAAATTTAAATCTGGGGCACCCCGATAGCTCAGTTGGTAGAGCGGGGCCCATATATAGAGGTTTACGCCTTGATGCAGCGGTTCTGGGTTCACCTTTTCTGCACATCTTTCCGCCTCTCTCTCCCCTTTCATGTCTTCAGCTGTCCTGACAAATAAAGGCCTATAAATTTACTTCCGGAACCCAAGGTCTCTCAGAGGAGGGGCGGGACTGTTTAGCTCTAATCACCCTGATTGGGCGAGATGAAAGCGAATCGCCGAGGCAAGCGAAACAAAGTTGACGAAAGTTTAACTTTATTCAAATGAGGACCACTCGAGAACCAATCAGGTGTTTGTGTTTGGAGGTGGGAGTTAAAAAAAAAAAAGTCTTACCAAGATGGCGGAGGTAATCAGCGCTGTATCATGTATCATTTAAGTGATTAAAATGTTTCTACGCGAACAGTGGTACTTGTATCAACACAAATTGTGATTTATATGACACAAACTTAGTGAGGGCACATACACCACTGTATAGCTATGTTAGTTTAAACACTCAAACTTTTCAGCTCGCCGACAGGCTAATCGCTAGCATGTTGGGACATTGGTTTTCATTGTAAGCCTGGCCAGGCAGCTAGGCTATTTGTGCATTTGTTTGATTACATGTTTTGTTGGCCAACATTGACGCTTGTATCAACACGGATTTCATAAGCTACAATAGCAACAATAGCTTGCTAGCAAACTACCTGCTAGCTTTCTGTTTGTTTGTGTTTCAACTGTCGGTCATGTTAGCAAACTCGCTGACAGCTGCAGAACAACAACAACAACACTTGTAAAGTGACCTTACCAGGGGTCCGATTCAGAAAGCAGGTTTAGTGAAAACTGAGTTTGTTAACCCTGAGATGAGGGAAACTCTGGCTTTTCTGTTTCAGAAAGAGAGGTAACTTAACCTCAGACTCAGTTACCTAACCTGGTCGAGAGCAGGTTTTCTTCTCACTCGTTTCCTCATTCATTCTGTAGGCTATCAGGCGCATTTTAATGCAGTTTGTTATCTGCATGATGATTAAAAAAAAAAAAAAAACGTATTGGTATTGGCAGATTATAAAATGTTTTTTTCTTCAACATGTCATGTCCTTTTGTCGACAATCCCGTTGATGAAAAAGCTGTATTAGGCCTACTTCACAGAGAGTTTGTCGGGAGATGATATTGAGTCCCGACGTAAACATTTCCACAGTAAAGTTTCCAGGTATTTTTTTTTCCACAGTCCATCAGATACAGTGCATACGGAAAGTATTCACAGCGCTTCACTTTTTCCACATTTCGTTATGTTACAGCCTTATTTCAAAATGGATTAAATTTATTTTTTTCATCAAAATTCAGAACACAATACCTCATAATGACAACATGAAAAAAGATTTTTTTAAATGTTTGAAAATTTATTAGAAAACGAAAATATAAGATGTACATAAGTATTCACAGCCTTTGCTCAATACTTTGTTGTGGCACCTTTGGCAGCAATTACAGCCTCAAGTCTTTTGGAATATAAACCCACAAGCTTGGCACACCTATCTTTGGCCAGTTTCGCCCATTCCTCTTTACAGAACGTCTCGAGCTCCATCAGGTTGGACGGGGAGCGTCGGTGCACAGCCATTTTCAGATCCCTCCAGAGATGTTCAATGGGATTCAAGTCTGGGCTCTGGCTGGGCCACTCTAGGACAGTCACAGAGTTGTCCTGAAGCCACTCCTTCGATATCTTGGCTGTGTGCTTAGGGTTGTTGTCCTGTTGAAAGATGAACCGTCACCCCAGTCTGAGGTCAAGAGCGCTCTGGAGCAGGTTTTCTTCCAGGATGTCTCTGTACATTGCTGCATTCATCTTTCCCTCAATCCTGACTAGTCTCCCAGTTCCTGCCGCTGAAAAACATCCCCACAGCATGATGCTGCCACCACCATGCTTCACTGTAGGGATGGTATTGGCCAGGTGATGAGCGGTGCCTGGTGTCCTCCAAACATAACGTTTGGCAGTCACGCCAAAAAGTTCAATCTTTGTCTCATCAGACTAGAGAATTTTGTTCCACATGGTCTGAGAGTCTTTCACGGTGTCTTTTGGCAAACTCCATGCGGGCTGCCATGTGCCTTTTACTATGGACTGGCCTCTGTCTGGCCACTCTACCATACAGGCCTGATTGGTGGAGTGCTGCAGTGATGGTCGTCCTTCTGGAAGATTCTCCTCTCTCCTCAGAGGAACCCTGGAGCTCTGTCAGAGTTACCATCGGGTTATTGGTCACCTCCTTAACTAAAGCCCTTCTCCCCCGATCACTCAGTTTAGAGGGACGGCCAGCTCTAGGAAGAGTCCTGGTGGTTCCAAACTTCTTCCATTTACGGATGATGGAGGCCACGGTGCTCATTGGGACCTCTAAAGCTGCAGAAATCTTTCTGTACCCGTCCCCAGATCTGTGCCTAGAGACAATCCTGTCTCTGAGACCTACAGACAATTCCTTCGACTTCATGCTTGTTTTGTTGTCTGACATGCACTGTTAACTGTGGGCCCTTATATAGACAGGTGTGTGCCTTTCCAAATCATGTCCAATCAACTGAAATTACCCAAGGTGGACTCCAATTAAGCTGTAGAAACATCTCAAGGATGATCAGTGGAAACAGAATGCACCTGAGCTGAATTTTGAGCTTGATCGTTAAGGCTGTGAATACTTATGTATAAGTGATTTCTTTGTTTTTGTATTTTTAATAAATTTGCAAAAATCTCAAACAAACTTTTTTTAAGTTGTCATTATGGGGTATTATGTGTATAATTTTGAGGGAAAAAATAAATGTAATCCATTTTGGAATAAGGCTGTAACATAACAAAATGTGGAAAAAGTGAAGCGCTGTGAATACTTTCCGTATGCACTGTATGTAGATACCTTATCCGTCCTCATATCACTAACATCCACCATCATGGACATGCTTTAACATAGGCTACCAGCAGATTCTTTGTGTTGCATTACGTTTTTTGCAAACGGCAGTTTTCTTTATTGGTGATGTGGATCATACTGTAATAGTAAAGCCACTGTATGCAGAGCCGTCAGAGAAGTGTGCCTCGCTCTGAAACGTTTTTTAAACGTTTTTTGTAGTTGTTCCCTGGACACAAACCAGTGAGAGCCATTAAAAAGAAATAAATGATTATACATTATAGTTCTGTTAATGATCATGGTGCTGCAGCCTCAGAATGGGATATAGTAGTAGCTTACTTTTTCGCCCGCAGGATTGCACCCAAATGACATTATAGGTGTAATACAATTCCAGTTTTCACCAGTAATATTATAGGTTACCTGTGATTAAATATGAAATGAATACACTGTTAATGCTTACGCATTGACTCGAGCAGCAATTTTCTCCCACACCAATTCTCTCTCTTTTGCAGCAGCAACAGCCGCAGTCTTGCTTTTTTAACGAAATACATGTTCAAACTCGCTGTTTGTGCGCATGAGTATTTCCGTTGTTACCATGGTGAATCGTAGTATCATGGCTCCATTCATACTACCTTTTTATTGTGGTGATGCACGCGCGAGAACATACTCAGAGTTGATTGAACCAACTCATATCAGCTGTTCTGGAACCGAAAACTCAGTTTCCCATCTCAGGGTAAATCAACTCAGAGTTCAGGGTTAGACTCAGAGTTTTCACTAAACCTCCTTCCTGAAACGGACCCCTGGACTCTTGAGGTTATATTTATTCTCCATACTAACAGATGTTGAGCACTCGGTTTAAAGATGAAGTCCTGTTGAGTTAATGTTGCTAACTGGCTAGCTAGTTAGCTCCCAGCTACCTACTTAACGTTAGCTTCACTTAGCAGCCCGGCTAGCTTCCTTCGGGTCCTCAAATAGAACAGTTGAAAACGTAGGTTGTTCAATCTCCACGATGTTCCAGTACGTAGGTAAACTAGACGGTATTTTAATCCAGCCGTCACAAGAACACTGAAGAGTTGTTTCTCAAGTTATCCGCTGTTTCGGTTTTGAAACTGTTTGTTCCGCATGACGTCATTTATGGAAACATAAACAGGAAGTGACTTGTTGTTGTTGTTGTTGTTGTTTTCGGCAGACTAGACGCATCTATGGCGTATTGCTGCCCTCCGCTGTTCTCTGATCGTATTCACAACTTAATTAAAAGTAATTATCTATATATTTTTATATACTTCAATACGTCGCAGGTACTCCATCAGTTTCTTCAATTTTTTCCAACTGTCCAAATTCAATAAAGTGCGTAAAGTAAAAACAGTTTCTCCAGTTGAACCCAGTTCTCTGAACAGTTTCTTCCTCTGACGAGAGTACTTCTTGCACTGCACTAATACATGCTTCACTGTTTCCTTGTCTCCACATTCACACTTTCCATCAGGATGTTTAATAATCAGAGCCAGCCCACTGCTCAGCCCACAATGCCCATGCCTCAATCTGGATAAGACTACTGCATCTCTTCTCTTACATCTATAATCACATCTTTCTTTCTCTACCATTCTTTGTACTGAATAATAAGTTATCCCCTTCCTTTCACAATCCCATGCATTTTGCCACATTTCTTTTACTGACCTATTAATTATCTCTGTGTAATCTGGTAACCCATACTGCACATTCATTTGAACTCGTTCCTCCTGCACTGCTTTCTTTGCCACCTCATCTGCCTCCTCATTACCCTTCACACCCACAGAAACCCCACCTCATACCCTGCTTTATGAATTCTATAACACCTGCATAATTTCCACAAGCAAATCAGGCCTGGACTTAGATTTGGTACCTTTAATTGTAATTAGGGATGCAGCTGAATCACTACATATGACAGAATGTTCCTGTTTGTTATCTTCAACCCATCTTACTGCCCATAGAACTGCCACCAACTCTGCAGTAAATACTGATAAATGATCTGGAATCCTATAACCTTTTGTATAACCTATTTCAGGTATACTAATACCAAAAACCACTTTACCGCTCTCAGGATCCTTCGACCCGTCAGTATAAATTTGTAGGTAGCCTCCCCACATTTGACACTGCCGGACTTTTATCTACCCCCTCTGACATCTTTCTTTTGCTTGTTTTCAAAAAATATAAATCAACAATGGGATCTGGAATCAACCACAAAGGTACATCTGAACGACATATTGGTGGACACACATTCAAATTCACAATACCAATTTCATCTGCCATAGATTTGTTTCCGTAAAGTTTGTTTTGACCAATCTTGCTGTTCCCATAAACTCCCAATGCTGACTCAACAGGTTTTTTTGTTGGTAATTTTCCAGTCTGTCCTTTTAGTTTCATTAAATACTTCAACCCAAGTTTACGTTTTCTTATATCTAACGGCATCTCCCCTGTTTCTATTAATAGCGCCGGTGTTGGAGTTGTACGAAACGCCCCACTACACACTCTAAGGGCTTTTGCTTGGACTATATCAAGTTGGCTAATCACTGACGGGGCTGCTGACCCATATACCTTACAGCCATAATCAATAGTTGATCTTATCATTGCTCTGTATATCATCATCGTAGAATCACTATCAGCCCCCCAATCAGACCCAGCCACACACCTTAGAACATTAATTATTTTCCCACATTTAGACAAAACCATCTCAATATGTTTTTTCCATGTCAGTCTTTCATCTAACCATATCCCCAAGAATTTAAAGTGTTTAACTCTCCAAAGCAATTTGAATTTGGCCAAAAATAAAGTGACTTCTACTACTTCTTCTTCTTCTTCTTCTATGGCGGTTGGCAACTAACTTAATGGTGCATTACCGCCACCAGCTGGACTGAACAAAACAAAACAAACAAATTAAAACCAAAAAAGAAACTAAATTCTTTAAATTAGTCCTGTATACCTCAGGAAGCTAAATACATATTTAAACATATTTCACCTGAGCTTCTCTGTAGAATGTCCTCTAAGTTTAACCTTAACTGTTTTCCTTGTAATTGTGAGATTAATCTTTGTCTTTCTTCCTGACATTTTGGACAGTGTAGAATAGCATGCTCTACAGACTCTGGACTATCACAGAATACACATTGGCCATCAGCATGCTTCTTCATTATTAACAAAGTATTATTTAATCGTAGTGTGTCCATATCTCATTCTTGAAAATACATCCTCCTCCTCCTCCTTGCTTCTGTTCATATTTCTGCTCTTTCCCACTGGATATTATAGAACTGTCTTCCAGTCTGCCCATTGTCCCATCATGTTTGCCATTTTCCCATAACTAAGTTTTTAACCATACTTTTAATTTCTGCTTTGCTATAATTGACCTCAATATCTACTCTGGAATTTCCAGCTGCTTGCTTAGCACATTTATCTGCTAACTCATCTCCTACAACTCCTATATGAGCTGGTATCCATACAAGAGTTATCTTGGTTCCTGACTGTAACAGATTGTTTGCAGCTTGTACTATTTCAAACACAATATCCTGCTTTGATTTTGACTGAAAAGTTTTGATGCTGATCAACGCTGAGCTGGAATCTGAAGCAATTACTACCTTCCTTGGCCTATTGACTTCCACCCATAGCAGAGCTAGCCACACAGCGACCAACTCTACTGTGTAAACTGCTAAATCATCACTGAATCTTTTACCTTTAAATTTTGGGATGGCATAAGCAACCCCTATTCTTTCATCAGTCCATTTAGATGCATCCGTGTATATAGTTACATCCTCTTTATACTAGGGATGCACGATATTGAAAAAATTTGATATTGCGATATCGATAATGAATATTGCGATATCGATATTAATTTCGATATTTTTAAACATATGTAAAATTACCAAAGTTATGGGAAAACGCATTAAAATAGATTTATAACAAATAAAACAAGTTTTCTTACAACACAAGGTTTATTTCAACTGACAGTCATATTGGACTGGTACAACGTGTCTACAGAACAGGGCATGTTTTACTGGTTGGACAGTATAAAATAAATAAATAAAGAGCATGTCCAAAGTATTTCCAACCTACCGAGGAGGAGGCATTACCTTACAGTCACATTAGCTACAAGAGACAGAGAGCGACGGGCTACCATTCATTTTCAGTGGGAGTGGCCGTTTGGCCACGAGCGACTGCCAATCAGAGTGAAGGCAGTGTGAGGGCAGCGTGACGTATGTCAGTGGCTCGAGTCGAAGAAAATAATTCAAGATGGCGGAAAACGCTTCAGGACATCGTATTTATGTATATATCTGATATGTTTGGCATTTAATCTCATATATTGTGTTACTTTTATCGAGAAATAAATACTTTTAAATCCAAAAACATCGTTCTTGTGACTTAACAATACAACTTTTAAGACGTGGTTTAAGGTAGCACCAGAGAATTTCTGTTTACTGTTGCCAAGCAACCATGGGTAGGCTAGGCACGCCCAGGAGCGCCCACAAGCGAGTGCATGTCGCTCTCTTTTGTAGCTAATGTGACTGTAGGGTTACTTTTGGCCTATAAAGTTTCCTTTCAATCTGTTATTTCGTCGTCTCCCAGAGCAACACTCATTTTCTTACTTTTGTGTTGTTTTTGCTCCACTCTTCCCTCTCTCTTTAACTCCTTTCTTTTCTTTCGCTTCGTTTTATGGTTCTGTGGAGGGTCCACGCAGCTGATGTTTATACGTGCTCTGGTGTGTGCGTCGAGACGGCGTGTATGTGTGTGTGTGTGTGTGTGTGGTAGAGCGAGGAAGAAGTGAGAAAGTGATGGCGATTTTCTTCGGAGTGAGTAGCGACTCTAGAGTCTTAGTGAGAGAAACAAAGTGTCTCCCCTGTTCTTTCTGACCACGGTGAAGTCTGGGGAAATGCAACGCTACCAAGTGATGTGTATTTTTCGAGAGGTAACAAGAGGCGAAACTCAATAGAACTGAAAACGCCATCTTGGACTCAATGTAACACAACGTTCTTTTGAGTTTCTCCTTTTGATACTTCTATACTCTTTGGGTACATGTCAGGCGGGATGCAACGCAAACAAAATATCACGTAATTATTGCGAGTCTTTCGGTATAATATCGCGCAACGTGATATCGCGATAACGATATTGAGTCGATATATCGTGCACCCCTACTTTATACCTCTGCACCCTATATTGGTCCATGCCAATTCCTTTCTTTTCTTCTAACAACCCCAGATCAATGGGCATTTCTTTAAAAGCCCATGGTGGAGCAGTTGGGAAAGGTACAGTAGGACTTATTTTTAATTCATTCAACGCCATTTAATTTACCTTATACTTGATCACCCCAACCAAAACTTCTGACTTGAGCATTTCCACGTTCTTGGCTGATTGACTCATATGATTTTCATTATGACCCCTCGAGTTTGCCCAATACACAAGGGCTAGCTGATCTCTTCTAAGGTTAAGAGGCATTTCTCCCATCTCCACCTGGATAGCTTTTTGACAGCACCACAGCACAATCTTAACGCTTGATTTTGGATCACATCCAACTTACTCAGCAATGTTTTGGCTGCAGACCCATATATTAAGCTCCCATAATCTAATACCGACCTGATCAATCCTGTGTAAATTGTTCTTAGAGCAGGTCTACTTGCTCCCCGCTTCAGTCCACATAGACACCTCATTACATTTAATACTTTCTTGCATTTATCAATTATTTTTTGTATATGCATTGCCCATGTTAATCTTTGATCAAACCATATGTCCAGGTATTTAAAGGAGTCAACCCTTTCTAATTCATTAGCAGACAATTTCACTTTTATATCCTTAGTTATTTTATTTCTTGAGAAAAACATTGTTTTGGTTTTATCAATTGAGATCCTAAAACCCCATCTAATGGACCATTTATCCACTACATCAACTACTTGCTGTATCTTATTCACCACACCACATTTGATTCTACCCCCTCTCCTCCCCCCTCTAACCAGACTTTAGACCTGTCGGTGACGCAAACTTTTCCTTACCTGGATTCGTTTCAAGAATAGTTGCGTCCAAACTAATCCATTTGTAAATGACTCAACGTGCTACTTCATATTCCAGGCCTATAGGCGGTGTTGTTTCTGCTACAGACATTCACCAAAAACAGAGAAGAAGAGCATAGTCACTTCCACTTCTGATCATAACATGACTAGACTATAACCTTCTCTTAATACATCCGTGAACTATAATAACTTTCACCACTGCTCATTTTATAAAGGCCGCCGCAAGAAAACGTGTCTTTGTTTACATTGTATAATGTGCTGTTGGATTGCTTTTTATTTTGCAATTCTGTCTGCCATCGGACATGATTTCAGCGCGCTAGCAGTGAGCTAACATCGGCAGTCAAACAAACATCAATGATCCAATGTCGTTTTGATAATCTACACGTTTTCCTGCAGTAGCCTTTCTAGAATAAGCTGTGGTAAAAGTTACTATAATCTGTTCAAGGAGTTGATAAGCAGACAGATTAGCTAGCTAGTTGATAAGTTGTCTACTTCCACTTTATAAACAGATAACCATAGCAGCTAACATTAATGTTACGTTGCTGCTGGAGCAGTCAGCTACTTTAGCGATGTTTAACGTTAGCTACATAACGTTAGCAATATATCTTGTGTACAAGGACCGGCAGAGGGAGGTGTCCGGGAGCAGAGACAAAGTATTTAGATGAAGTGAGCTGGTTTGACCATGGAGATGGGATATGCTCGCTTAGCTTCACCACAGTCTTGTGTGTCAGTGGCCGCGGGTAAGAGGACAGAGGGGTGTGGCGATGACATCATCGATACGTAAGTATGCGTTTTCGCCATTCAAACAAAGCAAAAAGGGAGCCATTTTTGAATGTTTTTACCCTGGGACCAGGTTTCAGAAAAGTGCGTTTTCAGGCAGTGCCTTTACAGGATTCGTTTAGACAATTGGCCCAAACGATGCAAAACGTACGTTTGCATCAAAAAGCGTCTCCGTGTGGATGGCCCCTGAGACATCAGCATCTCCCAATTCACACCTATCCACTGCTTTCGATTCCTCATTCATGGATGTTTCACACCCCCATCCTTCTCTCCACGGAGCACCTACAACTCCCTCTAGCAGTCTCTCTCTGACAGTCAATAAGAAGGAGCTAAAAAAGGTCAAGGCAAGAAAGGCCCCGGGCCTGGATGGAATCGGCTCCAGACTGCTTAAAGATTGTGCAGATCAGCTCAGTGAGGTCATCCTGCACATCTTCAACCTGAGCCTGAGGCTAGAGCGAGTTCCAGTCCTGTGGAAGACTTTGTGTGTGGTCCCAGTACCTTAAACTCTGCATGCCAGGGAGCCCAACCACTTCAGACCGGTAGCCTTAATTTCTCATCTGATGAAGACCTTGGAGAGGATTGTATTGCGACACCTGAGAACCATGGTGAGCTTAGAACTGGACCCCCTACAGTTCGCTTACCAACCAGGCATAGAGGCGGAGGATGCCATTATCTATCTATCACACAGATCACTGTCACACCTGGAGAACACGGGGAGCACTGTGAGGGTCATGTTTTTAGATTTCTCCAGTGCTTTCAATACAATCCAACCATCACTGCTCTGGGGGAAGCTATTGGGAGCTGGAGTTGACCCCCACCGGTCTGCATGGACCATCAGTTACCTCACTGACAGGCCACAGTATGTGAGGCTCCAGGACTGTGTGTCTGATGTAGTGATGAGCAGCACAGGAGCACCACAGGGTACAGTGCTCGCTCCTTTTCTCTTCACCCTGTATACAGCGGACTTCAGACACAACCCAAGCAGCTGTCATATGCAGAAGTTCTCTGATGATACTGCCATTGTTGGGAGGGTAAGAATGATCAGGAATACCGGGAGGTCATCTGGGACTTTGTCAACTTGTGTGAGCAAGGGAACGGGAGTGGGCAGGGGCGTTTCTAGGACTTGAGGAGGTTCGGGGCTTAGCCCGGACCCATTTAAATAAACTGAATGCAATGCAAAACAGCAATTGGCTTGCCCAGCTTGTTAATAGCCAGTGGATGCTCATTTTAGCTTCCAGTTTGTAGATGTAAGTTAGATGGCACCAACATTTGGCCTAATCATATAACTGGCCTGGTACCCAAAGGCCAAGGTTTTGTTTCCAGATCTGTGTGGCGACCTATAATGCAGTGGTCTGGGGGTCCACCCCCAGAAAATGTTGAACATTAAAGGTCCCATGACATGGCGCTCTATGGATGCTTTTATATAGACCTCAGTGGTTCCCTAATACTGTATCTGAAGTCTCTTTCCAGAAATTCCGCCTTGGTGCAGAATTACAGCCACTAGAGCCAGTCCCACAATGAGCTTTAAGGCTGTGACACACCAACCAGACGGGCCGACCGCCGGCAGAAAAGGCAGTCGGACTGATCAGTCGGGTCCCCGAGGTCCAAAAAATGCCTCAGAACACACTGAGGCGACGCCGACGAGCGTACGCTCTGAACGAAACGTAATAGGTATCCATAGCAGCAGGTGGCACTGTCTGATTATTTCCCAGAAAATGAAAACCAGCAGCGGACGAACGCGTCACGTGGTTCTTTTTTCTCCGGAAATTCACAGCCAGATTGTCATGGCGGCTTGTTCAGAATACGATCTCATATTGTACTAAAATAGTTCACCAAAACGTGTTTCTGAAAACATTTTAAGCGAGAAATAGGCCGTGCAGTTTCTGAATCTGTCTTCATTTCAGATTGACAAAGGTTAGTTTAAAAGATTTTCGTCAGATTTTGAGAGGCTCATCCGCTTGCCATTTCCGGGTGAGTCCCGACTGCCCTCTCTCCGACTGAACATGTTGGGTCGGCCCAAATGAAGGCCGACGGCTCCTCGGACGGACGACGGCACGGGACACACCGGACAGACTCGAGTCACCGACCTTGCCAGACGGTCCGACGGCCAATTAACGGGCTGGTGTGTCTCCTCTACTACTTAGTATGTGCCATTTCTGTGTCTGTAGCTTTAAATGCTAATGAGGAGGAGAGAGGGGGGCAAGGTGGAGGGTGGGGGTGTGGCCTTGACCTACTGCCACTTTGCTCGTTTGAAAGCCATGATGTCTCTCTCTCATGGGTGGGTCAAATTCTCTGGGCGGGCAAAGCAGAGAAAGGGGAGGTAACCTTGTTCCTTATGACCTCATAAGGAGCAAGATTCCAGATCGGCCCATCTGAGCTTTCATTTTCTCAAAGGCAGAGCGGGATACCCAGGGCTCGGTTTACACCTATCGCCATTTCTAGCCACCGGGGGACCATAGGCAGGCTGGGGGAACGCATATTAATGTTAAAATACCTCATAAAAGGACATTTTCATGCCATGGGACCTTTACACACTTCATTTCATACACCCAGAGCTATGGGAGAAGCTGGAGAGGCATAGCTTTCTCCCCACCGAATAAGGTTAATAAAGTAATGATTCAAAAAACACAAATGCTTGAACATGGGCCTGGCCCGGCCCGAGGATAGCGGCGGAAAATATTGGCCCGGCCCGGCCCGAGGGTTGGGTCCGGTTCGGGCTCGGGCAGAGAATCTAAACTCTAGTCTGATTATACCTGAAGTCCAGTGCAAGGGCGTAAATCCTAAGGGGGTCGGTGGGGGTCAGGACCCCCCCCCATCTAAGGGTTGTCCCCCCCTAGAAATATCATTAAAACAATGCTGTGTATTGTAAATAACATAATGATGTATACTTAAAATATCTGTGTAAGTAGTAAAACAATACAAACCCCAAAAAATGCTTTTTAAGTTTAGAAACATTTTGAGTCCCCCCTCCATTGCCTCACAGTGGATTGGTCCACTGCCTGCTGTACGTTAGGAGGATCTGCACTCAACTCACAGTCACATCGGGTAGTGACAGGAATGTAGTAAGAAGTGGTTCAAGGCTATTTTATTCACATTAAACATCAGATGAAGTTGTTCTTTTCTCAAATATAAATTATGCTGAGTAATTAATGAATTAGTCATGACAAAATGTTTGCTATGTTAGTGTAATATAATGTAGCTTAGCTTGTTTAATAGCTTGTTGGATAGAAATGCACCCACTACAACTAACGTTACCACCACGTTATGTGTATGAACTGATATTAGGGTTAATATTGAAGATCTACAGTTGTATTTTGCTCAATATGAAGTTAAGTGGCAGATCAGTTAAATATATATCCTCTGTCCCAGAAGAAACCTAATATTTATGTGGAGGACACAAGATCATTTTATATTATAATATGACCGCGTGGTGAACCTATGAACCTAATTAATATTTAGACATCTGACGTTAAAGATTTGTGTTGTTGTTGCCCAGATAAAATGACAGAGAAAAGAAAAACAGACATAAGATCCTTTTTCAGTAGGCTTACACCAAAACGCCAAGTAAGTACATTAAGTCCTCATATCAAGACAATTTGGTAACATCTTTATAAGAATGGGTGCTTATGGAAATAATAACGTCACTATGTCACAGGCAAAGGAGACAGAAAGAACTGAGGAACAGGGAGACCAGGGCCAGTCAGGTGTAGAGTCTCAGGTAAGTGTGTTGAGCTTAGATCATATTTGTGGAGGTGTGTGGCTGTCAGGGTGAGCAGATGAGCTTTACCAGTGGCTCACTACCAGTGGCTCACTAATTTACATTAGTGAGCCACATTATGATCAGCTAATCATAAGTGTACAAAAGCATTGTATTTCTATTATATGGGTACACTTTTTGAAAATAAGTAATTATGTTTTAAGGTATTTTTGTGGCTTGATTGTAAACAACTTAAAATAAATACATGGTTTTAAAGAAGAATATTTTGGTCAATTTAGTCAGCTTTTTCATTGAATCAAGAGAACCACTGAAAAGAAGGATAATGGTATAGTCTCCATGCTACACTAATGATAGTATTAAGGCTTTCCTCTGTGTACACATGTCCTCTACGAGTATAATTGGCAGTATTATTTGTGTCCCCTTCAAAAATTGCTCTTCTGAAATGTTATGTTTATTGTCCCCCCCCCTACTGTTAGATCAGATTTACGCCCATGCTCCAGGGTTGTCGCCAGTCACAGTGAAAATCTCCTCGCGGGCGCTAGTCACATTAGCTTTACCACGGGACATTTGGACATCAAGCGTGAGTCCTGTTAAGCCTCACTGCCCAGTGGAGAGACGAAGACTTCACCCTTAAAAAAGCTGTCCTACACTCACAGGAATGCTCCGGTTCTCACACAGCAGCTGCAATTGCATCCACATTTGAAAATATGTTTGGGAAATGGAAAATAGAAAGAGAACGAGTACATGTTGTGCTACGTGGCAATGCCCGTAACGTGACTAAAACTATGGTGGAGTTTGGTGTGGCAAGTCTACCGCGCATGGCACACACACTGCAACTGGTAGTGCATGAAGGTGTCCTGTCTCAGCGCAGCATAGCGGATGTTGTGGCCGTGAGAAGAAGAATGCTGGCATACAGTCGGCTGGAGGATTTACAGAAAGAGCTCGGAATGTTTGTAAGTTTGATAATACTTTAAAGTGGGTCCTAAGGACTGAAATGTAGGTCTGGACTACAGCTGCTTTTTTTGTGCACTTCACCACTGTAAGTTTCAGTACAATGTTAACTACTATGTCAGGGAAGCATTTGGCAGACCTGTTCAAGTAGGAGATGATGTACATTTTTTATTTGAAAATTTAAACTGAAGTTTGAAATCTGAACTTAAAAATGAAATGTGGCACTGGCATATCATGTATTCTCCAAGTGAAATAATTTACCTATTTTTCAGGGGTGATGTCCGTCTAGATTTGTAAAATGATACATTTATGGTAGAATCAAATGTTGTTTTGTTTGTCTTGTGTATTGCAAGAGGGTTCTCGACTGTTGTAGACAGAAGTGGCTGAAGAAACGCTTGAAATCCATGCATTTTGGTCTAAACGTCATACCCAAATTAAAAGTGGTACACTTACGGACTAGAATATAAATAAGCCAGGAATGGACGAGGATTGAGCGTTTAGGACAGCCTTCAGGTAGGGTCATCATTTTGTTCTTTTTTTCTTCTTTTTTTTCAATAGCATGAGCGATAAGATCATGAATAATGCTTTGGTGCTTATGATTTCAGTAAAATGAACTGGATGATTGAATTGCAGAGAATTTGATCAATCAAACGATGTACAGCATATTGACAATAGTTTTGAACTTTTGTGTTTAAATACTTATTATGTAACATGTCAGAACTCACGTAAGTTATGTAACCAGTAACCGGTGGATGTTAACAGGATTTGCTTGCGATGAGTATAAAGTAGAACACTTAAGAGCGTCAAAAAAGCTTGCGACGGTAATGACACTTTCGGCGGTTTTATGACCCTTATGAGTGTTCTACTGTATACTTATCGCAAGCAAATGTACTGTATTTGTAGATTGTTAGACTAGCCCGTCGGTGTATGATATTTACTGAATGAGACTTACGAAATTTACCCGTGTAATGACTTATTGTGTCAAAGGTTTAACTTGGATTTGAATGTTTAGACTTTCTGTAACTCAGACATTGAAACCATGGAAGATCTTTTTTTCTCTCATAGATTTATACAGTGCCTTGCGAAAGTATTCGACCCCCTTGAACTTTTCGACCTTTTGCCGCATTTCAGGCTTCAAACATAAAGATAGAAAACTGTAATTTTTTGTGAAGAATCAACAACAAGTGGGACACAATCATGAAGTGGAACGAAATTTATTGGATATTTCAAACTGTTTTAACAGATAAAAAACTGAAAAATTGGGCGTGCAAAATTATTCAGCCCCTTTACTTTCAGTGCAGCAAACTCTCTCCAGAAGTCATTTAGGTCAACATTGGATCATTCAGAGATCCTCACTGAACTTCTGGAGAGAGTTTCCTGCACTGAAAGTAAAGGGGCTGAATAATTTTTTAATTATATCTTTATGTTTGAAGCCTGAAATGTGGCAAAAGGTCGAAAAGTTCAAGGGGGCCGAATACTTTCGCAAGGCACTGTAGCGCCAAGTCCAGCATCCCTTGGACAGAAATGCTCTCCTGATGGCGAGCTCAGCTGGAGATGCCCACCCAAATTGACCTCAATTCTCCTCACCCTCTAATGAGCCGCTGCCACCGTCCTGCTCTGCCACCGTCCTGCTCTGCCACCATCTGCAGGAAAATCACTCCCTGCATTTCTACAAACTGGATTTACATGCACAGCCAAAAACAGTTCAGAAGTGCTTCCATTTTAAAGTTTAAATACGCCTCTCATCAACACACCCTTAGTTTTTTCAAGGTAAGGAGGGAGAAGGACAAAAGACGGCGAGTGACAACGCTACAGCGATGGAAGGACCCACCCTCTGTTTTAGTAACAAGGCTCTGTTTCAGCACCACGGACAGGTCCCCTCTGTTTTATTAACAAGGCTCTGTTTCAGCACCACGGACAGGTCCCCTCGGTTTTATTAACAAGGCTCTGTTTCAGCACCATGGACAGGTCCCCTTTGTTTTATTAACAAGACTCTGTTCCAGCACCACGGACAGGTCCCCTCTGTTTTAGTGACAAGGCTCTGTTTCAGCACCACGGACAGGTCCCCTCTGTTTAATTAACAAGGCTCTGTTTCAGCACCACGGACAGGTCCCCTCTGTTTTAGTGACAAGGCTCTGTTTCAGCACCACAGACAGGTCCCCTCTGTTTTAGTAACAAGGCTCTGTTTCAGCACCACAGACAGCGCCGTCTATAAACTCTCCTGAGTGTGTATTCATGTGTCAATCATTGGTCTTAACTCCTGCAAGGTGAAATTGTCTCATATCTTTTTATCCCGAGGGCTTACAGGGATTTAAACAATCACTCATTGTCGTTACAAAGATACCTTTCTTAAGCAAAGCAGAACAATCATTACCTTACAAATGTAAATGCTGTATATTTAGGACAGACTTGAGACACATACAATACATGTGTCACACCGGTGAGGGTGAGGCCACACAGGCAGCACCCTGATGCAAGCAGCTGGGCAGCAGGGTTATTCCAGGGATTTATTGTAGAAATGGATCACAGGCAGCTTCAGGTAGATGGTAGGCACATGCCCAAGTAACATTCAAAGAACAGAAACAAAAGACAGAGAGAGAGAGAGTGAGACAGAGAGAGAGACATGACCTATTGGAAAGACTACTAACTACTAAACGTCAAAGAAAAATGGATTGTTACCTAGCCCTAAACCAAGTACACAGTAGCTGAATACTTGAGCACCATACATGACCACAGACTCAGAAAGACTCTGAGCAGGTACAGGCTGAGTGGACACAGTCTGGCTGTGGAAACCGGCCGTCACAGACAGATCTGGCTGCCTCGAGAGGACAGGCTGTGTCATCTCTGTCCACAGAGCTACACTTCCTGCTTCAATGTAGCACATATACTGACATCAGAACTCAGATCTTTATGAAAATGAAATGTAAACTCCCAGATTTTGATACACTCTCTGAACAGAAAAAAAATGCAACATCTACTTGGAGAAAATAGTGTGAGCGCTGTAGAAGCAGTGATATATGTGAGTGCATGTCACAGCCTGAGAGACAATCAGCACAACAACATCTAACATCTGTAGTTCATCTCCCCACAGTTTACTCTGTCGTTGGACCAGGCGGGCTAGCCAGGCGCCCCTATTTACGAATACGAAAAACTTCATTGTCCAAAAATGTGGAAAAGTTTCTTTGGTTTCACCAAGAATACAAGAGAGACAGGACATTACAAACAGTACATAGTCAAGACGGCAAGACAGTCGTGAAAAAAACTGCACCGCATACATAACGCGACGATTAAGACCGCTGTGATGTCACCAGAATAGACATGTCACTGAAAAACATTTCTGTAAACCCAAGAATCTGAAATTGGCTTTAATGCTATTTCATCAAATGTTAAACTACTGCTGTCATCTAAAGATTTTAGTTCAACCTACAACAGACATAATGTGACCTTTGAATTCCGATCCCTTTCTACACAAGTACACAAACTTAATAAATAATAACAAAGGGCTACAATCAGTGGAGCCACTCTGCCAGTCTTATATCAGTATGGCTCATGTGCTATTTGTTAATGATGTAACCGGCAAATACAGGTTAAAAGTTTACCCTCTTTGTTCCTTCAGTCACACAACTATAACACACTCATTTTGTGACTGTACCTTTGGTTGAATATTTTTTGTATAACCTCCTCAACTCCACCTTATCCTCTACACTACAAAAGGAACAACTGCATTTCATTGTGCAATCCTGTACATACAAATCTTTGTTACATTTTGTGGAATAGTACACCTAATGAGAAATCGGTGAAATCAAGTTGATTGTAAACTATGTTTTCAAAATCTGACCATGCTAGTTCAATTGGTCTGGGGTCTGTCCCTTTTTGCATTTGATCTATTTAACCAGTAGAGGGCAGCAAATGATAAACACTTAAAGACCAATGCCATTGAAAGTGAAAGTCTACCATCTTGGAAAAAATTGTACTTTAAATGACCAGATCATGTGAGATATAGCCTATATTACAGATATACATCTGAATTTTAAATCGTGCCACTCTGGCACTCATGGGGGTGGCAGTGGCTCTGTCCGTAGGGAGTTGGGTAAGGAACCGGAGAGTCACTGGTTCAAGTCCCCACACAGACCAAAGTACAGAGTGTGGACTGGTAGCTGGAGTGGTGCCAATTCATCTCCTGCGCACTGCCAAGGTGCTCTTGAGCAAGGCACCAAACCCCCACTGCTCAAAGTGTGTTTACTATGTATAGGTTCTGAGCATGTTTGTAATTCAGGCCTGTGTTCAATGTGTGTGCAACTGTACTAACAGAGTGAAAATTGTGAATTTCCCCTCACAGGATAAATAAAGGCATTCTTCTTCTTCTACTAGTGATTCCTTGGTCCTAAATATTCCATTTGTTAGGACAGAATTAGGCAAAACTGCAATTGAGTATTGCGCTCCATATAAATGGAATAACCTGCACATTCTACTGAAATAGAACAGCCTGATTCCATTTAATCACTTTAAATGTCTTCTTTCCATGTATTCTGAATGTACATGTGCACGTTGAGTTGTTTAACATTCTGTAATTGTTTTATGTATGTAGTGTGCATTGCCACTGTATATTATATACAGTGGGGCAAAAAAGTATTTAGTCAGCCACCAATTTGCAAGTTCTCCCACTTAAAAAGATGAGAGAGGCTTGTAATTTTCATCATAGGTACACTTCAACTATGAGAGACAAAATGAGAAAAAAAATCCAGAAAATCACATTGTAGGATTTTTAATGAATTTATTGATAATTTCCTTGGTAAAATAAGTATTTGGTCACCTACAAACAAGCAAGATTTCTGGATCTCACAGACCTGTAACTTCTTCTTTAAGAGGCTCCTCTGTCCTCCACTCCTTACCTGTATTATTGGCACCTGTTTGAACTTGTTATCAGTATAAAAGACACCTGTCCACAACCTCAAACAGTCACACTCCAAACTCCACTATGGCCAAGACCAAAGAGCTGTCAAAGGACACCAGAAACAAAATTGTAGACCTGCACCAGGCTGGGAAGACTGAATCTACAATAGGTAAGCAGCTTGGTGTGAAGAAATCAACTGTGGGAGCAATTATAAGAAAATGGAAGACATAGAAGACCACTGATAATCTCCCTCGATCCGGGGCTCCACGCACACCGTGGGGTCAAAATGATCACAAGAACGGTGAGAAAAAATCCCAGAACCACACGGGGGACCTAGTGAATGACCTGCAGAGAGCTGGGACCAAAGTAACAAAGGCTACCATCAGTAACACACTACGCCGCCAGGGACTCAAATCCTGCAGTGCCAGACGTGTCCCCCTCCTTAAGCCAGTACATGTCCAGGCCCGTCTGAGGTTTGCTAGAGAGCATTTGGATGATCCAGAAGAGGATTGGGAGAATGTCATATGGTCAGATGAAACCAAAATAGAACTTTTTGGTAAAAACTCAACTCGTCGTGTTTGGAGGAGAAAGAATGCTGAGTTGCATCCAAAGAACACCATACCTACTGTGGAGCATGTGGGTGGAAACATAATGCTTTGGGGCTGTTTTTCTGCAAAGGGACCAGGAGGACTGATCCGTGTAAAGGAAAGAATGAATGGGGCCATGTATCGTGAGATTTTGAGTGAAAACCTCCTTCCATCAGAAGGGCATTGAAGATGAAACGTGGCTGGGTCTTTCAGCATGACAATGATCCCAAACACACCGCCCGGGCAACGAAGGAGTGGCTTCGTAAGAAGCATTTCAAGGTCCTGGAGTGGCCTAGCCAGTCTCCAGATCTCAACCCCATAGAAAATCTTTGGAGGGAGTTGTCTGTGTTGCCCAGCGACAGCCCCAAAACATCACTGCTCTAGAGGAGATCTGCATGGAGGAATGGGCCAAAATACCACCAACAGTGTGTTAAAACCTTGTGAAGACTTACAGAAAACGTTTGACCTCTGTCATTGCCAAGAAAGGGTATATAACAAAGTATTGAGATGAACTTTTGTTATTGACCAAATACTTATTTTCCACCATGATTTACCAATAAATTCATTAAAAATCCTACAATGTGATTTTCTGGATTTTTTTTCTCATTTTGTCTCTCATAGTTGAAGTGTACCTATGATGAAAATTACAGGCCTCTCTCATCTTTTTAAGTGGGAGAACTTGCACAATTGGTGGCTGACTAAATACTTTTTAACCCCACTGTATTAAATACTATGTTCAGTAATTTTTGTGTTGTAATTTTATATGGCATGTTATAATGGCGTCATCGGAAATGAGAGCTGGCTCTCAATTGTCCCTCCCTGAATGTATATGTATACAAAACTATCACAGTAGACAAGTTTCATTTTTAATGTAATAAAAAAATAGGTAGTCTTGCATTGTCAGACCATGTACAGTGCTGCTCATGAGTATTGGAAACCCATGCTAAAGTTGACTAAAAAGAAAAATAAAATATCATCTTTTGGAAATTGATCTTAATGCCTTAATTGACAGCCTGACAGCCGGCGCACCTTTCACACGGGGGATGTCTCTTCCCTTCCGCTATCTCTGCTATCTATTTTTGCAAGGGCAGCGTCACTGCAACCAGGGCTTAGTGCCACCCAAGGCGGTTGTGATTGGTTTAAAGAAATACAAACAAGCCAGAGTGTTTTTTCCCCCCTATCCCAGAATAGATATGTAGTGTAGCCAGATTATACTCCAGCAGGGCTTACAGTGCTGCTCATGAGTATTGGAACCCCTGCTACAGTTGACTAAAAAGAGGAATAAAAAAATCATCTTTTAGAAATTAATCTTAATGCCTTAATTGAAAAAAAAATTAAAAATCCAACCTTTGAGAACACCAATTGTCTTTGTGAATGAATAATGCATTGTAAATAAATAAATGTTCTTCCTTAAAATACAGGGGGCATAAGTAAGTACACACCTATATTAAATTCCCATAGAGGCAGGCAGATTTTTATTTTGAAAGGCCAGTTATTTCATGGATCCAGGATACTATGCATCCTGATAAAGTTCCCTTGGCCTTTTGAATTAAAATAGCCCCACATCATCACATACCCTTCACCATACCTAGAGATTGGCATGGGGTACTTTCCATAAGATCATCTCTCAATGCAAATCAAACCAGCTATTAGGCTAACTGAAATAAAACCATGCCAATCTCTAGGTATGGTGAAGGGTATATGATGATGTGGGGCTATTTTAATTCAAAAGGCCAAGGGAACTTTATCAGGATGCATAGTATCCTGGATCCATGAAATAACTGGCCTTTCAAAATAAAAATCTGCCTGCCTCTATGGGAATTTAACATAGGGGTGTACTTACTTATGCCCCCTGTATTTTAAGGAAGAACATTTATTTATTTACAATGCATTATTCATTCACAAAGACAATTGGTGTTCTCAAAGGTTGGATTTTTAAATTTTTTTTTCAGTTAAGGCATTAAGATTAATTTCTAAAAGATGATTTTTTTATTCCACTTTTTAGTCAACTGTAGCAGGGGTTCCAATACTCATGAGCAGCACTGTAAACCCTGCTGGAGTATAATCTGGCTACACTACATATCTATTCTGGGATAGGGGGGAAAAACACTCTGGCTTGTTTGTATTTCTTTAAACCAATCACAACCGCCTTGGGTGGCGCTAAGCCCTGGTTGCAGTGACGCTGCAAAAATAGATAGCAGAGATAGCGTAAGGGAAGGGACATCCCCCGTGTGAAAGGTGCGCCGGCTGTCAGGCTTTATCCCAGCAATGTACATCCGCTGAGTCATACTAATAAATAGGCTACTGATTTCTAAAATTGTATGGCAGAAATGTGCTGTGTTTGTCAGTTTCATGTCAAGACCTCTGTGTGCCAGTTTCTCTCAACAGATTTACCCCTGTCACACACACACACACACACACACACACACACACACGCACGCACGCACACACACACTCGCGCACATGCTCACAAACAAACACCAGCAGAATTAATCTGGATTTGGTGGGTGGAAGATTGCTACACTTGATGGAAAGCCAACCTCATGACATTACATAAAGCTTCTTTTTTTCCCTGTCTCTCTTCATTAGAGGTTAATCTATACAGACACCAACTGTTAGATGATCATATGGCCCAGACGGGTCAAAATCAAATACCATAATTTTTTAAAGCAGTGTTGCAGTCATTATCACAGGATATGAGTTGACGCTCATAATGTTAATAGTTTGAGAGATAAATGAGTTGCCGCTGCCAGAGCAACGGAGAGAGAGAGAAGTCTCCACTGTGAATGTGATGCATGAAATTAAAGGATGAGCCAATAAAAAACAAGTCGGAGAACACGTATCTGTAACATTTAAGGAAGTTTGGCTTTTATTCCTTTTATTATCACCAAAAGCTGTGTTACTGTAAGTATTGTTACTACAGGTTACTTTTACCAATGTTGCTTTTCAAAGACTGATATTCATACCAATATTTATAAATAAGACTGTCCAAAGTTCAAAAGTACACCTGCCAACACCTATAAATCTGACTAATTAACACCCCTTCGTAGTTTTAAGGGGCATTCAATGCAAACCATAACTATTGGCAACCATCAATCGTCCATCAACTATCCATCTGCCCAGTGCTTTTGTGTAGTGCTCTATAGGCTATAGCGTGAGTTTCCAGATACAGTCAGCACCAAACCTAGCAACCTTAATAACCTCACCTAATGACAGGACCTGGGCTGTTGTTTGTTGCTGTTTTCAGCAAAAGAAGCTCTGATTAACCCACTGTACACTGCCTGCCCAGCACCAAACAGCAGACAGACACAGTTAGAGACTTGCTGGTGAACACAGTGGAGCATTTAGCAGCTGAAGTGCCAAATATCTTTCCTCAGGAGTTGGTGGGGACTGGATCAGAGCTAAAAGGAGAGTGAATATTGGACCTACATTCACTGGGTGGCTTGTATCATGTGGACGACAGTGTTGTCGACATTACTTAGAATTCCTCATGGGGGCAGCAGAAACTACGCACCATAGCTTTAACCACATCCACTTTATAAGATAGATAATATGTCTCAGCCATGTCACAGTTGTGGAGTTCTTCTGCCCCCATGTAGGCACAAAAATGATTACAATCACGGTGATGCATTTTCCAGGATAATGTAAGCTACAAATAAACATGGATGCAAGATATATTTGAGGTAATTGAATGCAAATATAATGGATACAGTGCTTTGTTGACCACGCAAAAGGTTTCTTTACACTCACACAACCAACTCCGCAACCATACAACTGTCATGTTATGAATCTTCTTTATCGCTACCTAAACATAACATATGGGGGAAGAGCTGCCACCTGATTAAATTGAAACAGACTGATAAACTGTTGAATAATTCTCTCCGAGCCAAATCATTTCAGATCCATTGCCCCTCTCTCCTTTGTTCCAGCGTCTACAAGTTTTGTCCACAACACTGACGAGATGTGTTAAGTCCTTTGGGTAACTCGTTCGGGTGTGTGTGTGTGAGTGTGTGTGTGTGTGTGTGTGTGTGTGTGTGTGTGTGTGTGTGTGTGTGTGTGTGTGTGCAACAGATTCTCATTCCTATCTCATAAAATACGGACGCTTGGTCAGGTGCCTTTGTCGTTGTTATTGATGCTAAAAGTATCCTTTAACGTCATATAATGCGCTTTATTTAAACACTCTTTGGCTATTGGCGTCCCTTTTGACGCAGTTATGTTAAGGAAAAGGTCGTAGGTGGGCTTACGTTTCGGTGACACGAACGGGACGAGTGGGTTTAGGAAAAGAAGAAAGCAACTTTAGGAAATGTGACATGCGGGACACAAACCCTGGTCTCCTGGGTGAAAGTCCTGTGTTTGACCCATCCACCACCTCGACCAAACTCCCTACACAGAATTCCAGCCTTAAGGTTGTTTTATACTTCCGGACCCTATGCTGTAGCCTGACATGCACCTCTCAAAAAATGGAACTACACGTCGCTCGGCTGTGGCTTGGTAGCGTTGCATTTCCCACGACTCATTTCCTGGTTCTCCTTCTCCATCAACAACAGGAAATCAAGGAGAGGATTAACTTTTCCTGCTCCAGATTTCTCACCGTGGTCAGAAAGAACAGGGGAGACACTAGGGGAGTCTCTAGAATCACAACTTGCTCCAAAGCTAATCGCCATCACTCTCTCACTTTCTCCCTCGCTCTATCACCTACTCCCCCCACACACACACACACATGCCGGCTCGACGCACACACCAGCGCACAAGTATAAACATCAGGCCACTTACGTAGGCTACGTCGAAAGCTCTTTACAGCCTTTACATACTACTCACTACCGTAGTCACTCTTACCGTTACGTCATCTTCAAACCTCGTGTAGCTGCTGCTCTCCCCGGTACGTTATACAAACACGCTGAAGGGAGCTTTTTTTGTCGCTTCAGACGCTGACAGCCAATGACAGCCAATGACAGCCACTGACAGCCACTGTCCAAACGTCTGTATTTTACGAGTTCGGAGTGAGAACAGGTTGGTGTGTGTGGGAACACTTACCAATAAATTCATTAAAAATCCTACAATGTGATTTTCTGGATTTTTTTTCTCATTTTGTCTCTCATAGTTGAAGTGTACCTATGATGAAAATTACAGGCCTCTCTCATCTTTTTAAGTAGGAGAATTTGCACAATTGGTGGCTGACTAAATACTTTTTTGCCCCACTGTACAACTGTTAAGGCACCAAAACGACTAGTTAGAGTTAAAAAAAAGACTGTGGTTTCCATTAAAACACGGGTTCCCTTAAAGGGTAACTACTTTTTTTTTTCAACCTTCAACCCTATTTTCCTATGTTTTTGTGTCTAAGTGACTGATGGGAACATTGGTCCAGTATTAAGCAAGATGGCTGCAGTTGGCAGTGGCAAAACAAGCTACAATGTAAGTTAATAGGACAATTGTCCAGCTTGTATTTACCTTCACAAAAGTGCTCATTTTGCCACTGACAGGCTCAGATTAATATAACTGTCTGCCAACATTATGGAAAGGATTCAGAGATATACCTTTAAAACCTCTTTGAGACTTTTCTGTTGAACCAGAAACAGCTCTGAAGTCGCTAGCTCTAAACCCACCAGACTCCTTCTCCTTTCTTGTCACACTACTTTTAAAGGCCAAGAAAAACCTTTTACATTCAATGAATGACTGAATGAATGAGTGTGTGTGAATGAACACAAATTAACTTCAGCAGGAGACAGTAACATTTAGGACAGCATGAACTCATGTCAAGGTCCACTTACAAGGCTCAGGCTCACATGAGATGAGTGTGGAACTTTTTGCCTTTAGGGTGCACCTGCAGAGATATAGAGGTGTTGAATGATTCATTGTAAGTGCTGACTCCTTGTGACTTGAAGACATGATAGCTCTTGTGACCGTCCAGCCACATAAGGAGTCCAGCTGAGATGCTCTTGTCTCCTTCGATTTAGCAGTGTCGGTCCTGGTCAGGGCTAGATTCTCATCATCCACCACCTGTTGGCTCAGATTGCCCCCTAGACCTGCTGCACCTCCCTCGCTCTAGCCTACTCCTCACTGATAAGATGTTGCGCGCTGCACAGGACGGTCCTCACCACTGATATCGGATGTTGTATGTAGTGGCTAGAGTTTAAATTTAGATATAAACTCCGGTGGGTAAAGCACATTAGAAGTTACGATTCCCCACATGACCACATGTTCTCAGTGACAGACGTTCCACACTTAGGTCGGATAAGAATAAGATAAGAAGCCTTTATTGTCATTATATGACAATATATACAACAAAATTACGAGTGGCCTTCCCAGCGGTGCTTGAAAGAAAACTATATTGCACAAATCCAAGTATATAACACTTGCACAAGTTCCATTTGTCAATCAGGAAACATCACTATAGACCTTTCACACCCTGGACACAACCTGCTCCATTTTCGCCTCTCTGGTAGGCGCTAAAGATCACCATACGCCAAAACTACCAGACACAACAGTTTCTCCCCACAGGCCTTCACTATGATGAACGGTTAACAGTCCATTGTGTCAGGAAAATGTATTGTTTTTGTTTTTATCAATGCTGCTTTCACCGGGACATGCTGCCTTTGCTTACTCTGGAGTTCAGCTGATCGCTCTAATGCCGGCCGGCATTGTGGCCAGACCAGCTAATATACCACCTGAACTCTGGAGAAAAACACACCGGAGACGCAGAGGAGGAAAGCAACGTCGGGGGACCGGGATTGCACCGAGAATGGTAAGCAGAAAGGCGGGGGGGCTTGCTGTTCTAGTAAACAGCAGATGGTGTTTTCCCGGTCATATCACGATTAAAGAACAGCTCTCTAGCACGGATGTTGAACTACTGTTCAACATCTGGACAGCTGGACATCTGCCGGACGATGCTGAGGATGTTCTATCAGTCTGTTGTGGCCAGTGCTATCTTCTTCGCTGTCACATGCTGGGGCAGTGGGATGAAGGTCGCAGACACCAACAGACTGAACAAACTGATCAGGAGGGCTGGTGATGTCGTGGGGGAGGAGCTGGACACATTGACGACCGTGGCTGAGAGGAGGATGCTGTCCAGGCTTCAGTCCATCTTGGATAACGTCTCACACCCTCTCTACGACACACTGGCCCAGCAGAGGAGCACCTTCAGCAGAAGACTCCTCTCACCCAGATGCACCACAGAGCGCCGCAGGAAATCGTTCCTGCCTGTGGTCATTAGACTTTACAACGCCTCCCTCAGAGAGTCACACACCCCCTCTCTGTAAATCATCTCATCTCAAATATAGACAATCAGCTCTCTTTTTTATTGCACTATAATCATCTCAACATAGACAATCATCTCTCTTTTTATTGCACTTTTTATTTGCACATTAACACTGTACATTTCATATTTCATATTTTATTTATTATTACTGTATTTTTGTTATTATTATATATGTAAATAGTCGGGATAATATATGTTGTTTGTATATGTTGTTTGTATACCTGGAGTGGTAACAAAAATAATTTCCCCTGGGATTATTAAAGTATTTCTGATTCTGATTCTGATAAAATAACTTTACAGTGTGTAATGTGGTTGTACATCAGAAGACTACATGAAATTATGTTCCCATTCCATTTAGCGCCCAGTTTTTATTTCTTTTCATCCTTGGGTTTCATGAAAGGCGCAATATAACTGACTTGCATTGCCTCCGCGGTCCGTCTGGTGCGACTTGCTTGCAGTTCTAGTTATTATTACGTTGGTCGCTATAACAAACTCTTGGTAATGCTTTGGCTTGTGACAGCTAGGAACGATCTTTAGGTGTGGAAAAAACACAGGGGCAGCTATAATCAACACAAACTGAAAGTTCTTTGTAGCTGCTTTAAATACTCACTGTTCTTTAACTTTCTTTATGTTAATATCATCACTATTAAGGCCGTAATATATACTATATATACTATATTATAATATATTAATATATTGGCCGTATGTCTATTTCTGTGTATGTACCATACATTGAGAGCAACAAAAAGGCAGAGCCAAATTCCTTGTATGTGTTATATAAGCTGATTCTGATTGTGATTTGATCAAGACTGTCAGTTGAAAGCTCTGTGGCCATTGAGTGGACATCTTTTTGTCCCACAAACTATTTCTAGGGTCAAGAATAATCTGCTATGTTTACAACAACAAGATGCATTTTCTAGATATTATGTTTTTTGTTTTCGAAGATCTTCCAGAAGCTTCAAAATATTTTTTCTAGTAATATAATGACTTCTCATAGTTACATTATCCTCAGATCATCATAACTTTTTTTCCTAGGGCTGTCAGCATTAACGCGTTAATCGCGATGCGATTAAGGGTCGAGCATAATGCGTTAATTTTTTTAAATCGTATTAATCACATACCGCCATTTATTAATTTATTTTCACTTCACTCTGCTTTGCGTTGTGCCTAACAGGTTACTATTTTGCCGTTCTTCCTCGTAACACATCCTGCTGCTGCAGGAATAGCAACGCGGATTTCGGTGCCTCATTCTGGTGCCACTGATATGTCTGCTCTTCTCTCTGATGCTCTGAAACAGACGTTACAAGCAACAGAAACACTGCTGCACGTGACGCCAGTTAACACTATACTCAACAGCAGCTAACATTAGCCTACCGCTAGCTAGTAGACGCTAAACGGTGTAAAGTGTGTCTGTATTTCACTGTAGAGGATTCCGACACCGGGATGTAACAATCTGCAGCTGCTGTTGTCAGAAAAACACAGATGGTGCGTTCCTTGAAACTGGTAATTTACATCTTTGTGGTGCATTCAAAGTTGTTGTTAAATTCAAATGTGTGACTAGATTAAATATATAAACAAATACAAATCTTAAAATCAAGTTCATAAAGTCACTTTCTTTGCATTCATTTGATTCCCAATCAAGATGCACTGGTAAGAATGGCTTTCCATTGTTAATATGTACCCATAAACAGTTCTGAAATGCAAAATAATAGAATTTTAATCATGTAATAAAACATGTGATTAATCGTGATTAACTATAGAAATTCAATGATTAATCGCGATTTAGGAAATGTAATTGTTTGACAGCCCTAGTTTTTTCACAAAACAGTTTTATTTTACTTATTACTTGAAATCTCTGTTTTGTTTTCTAACACGCCATTATTTAGAATAAAGGATTGAATTGCTCATACAGTATACTTTTACCACTATTTGTGTTGAACAATTGAAACATTTTGAGCGATGTTAGAGACTGGGGAATTACTTCAATTGCATTACACCTGCTTTATAATGGCAGGATGTTTGTGGCTGGCACATAGAGCACCGTCCAGAGGCTCTATGAATGCACATCATGCAGCAAAAGCACAGCCTTGCTGATAGAGAGCAAAGGTCACTAAATTATATAGCATGCTCATGACTCCTGTGGGTTTTGACTTTGCAGGAGTGAGTTTTTACCCCCTTAGCATCTGTATATGACTAGAGCAATTGACTGCAAGGGTTGAAGTGCGTGGTGGGCACACATGCAGAATAACTGGATTGCACTTGATGTGGTGTGACATGAGTCAGTGGTTAAGCATCCCTATTTTGCTTTGCGATGTGATCTTGAGATTTGACGTTCGTTTTGCAGTGGTTGGTTCGAAACGATGATGTAGAGTGTTTTGCAGTCAACGGCTCAGCTACAGTTAATATTGTATAACAGTACCATGACGCTCTGCTGTTTTAGCAATTCAATTCAACTCTATTCAATTTTATTTATAGTATCAAATCATAGCAAGAGTTATCTCAGGACACTTTACAGATAGAGTAGGAACTAGACCACACTCTATAATATACAAAGACCCAACAATTCCAGTAATTATAGCACTGTTGAATAGAATAAAACATATCCACAGACAATGGGCAAGTGAGCCTTTGTCTGTACCAAATGAACGTTAGGAGCACTAAAAGACGAAGAAATATCCCCCTTTTATTTATTATATTAATATCTTCTTTTTTTCTATATGGTGTCACAAACCGGCTCAAAAGGGGGAGTCCAAACAGGTTCAAATGCCAATGAAAGGTTTATTGATAAATAAGCATGATAACTAATTACAAAAACATGAGGTGTGGTGAGTAAATAGGATCAGTGGTGTGTGGAGTGCATGGATGAGTGAGAAATGTATGGATGCATGTTAACTGCAACAGAAGTGTCAAAATGAATCCAAAGCCAGGAGATGTGGATCTAGGAGACAGAACGACACAATGAGACAGGCATGTATATACTGTATAAGTCATTTCTCATAGCCTTGGGTGAGGCCTAGATTGAGGCCTACCCAGGTGTCAGCCCATTAGCCAATTAATGCTGCGTTCTAGACACAATTTTTAGCCCGTAAGTTACGACTTCAAGTCACGACTTGGTAGCGTTCCAGTCAAAGTCATGTGGTGACTTTCAATAGTAATGCTGTGATGCTGTATGAAGAGGAATTCTGCTGACACTGATCTTTGATTATAAAAAAGGTTTATTACATCAAGTTTTCAGCATCCCTTTAACAAACTCCTGCAGAGAGTTTGGAGAACGACCAACCCAATTCTTCCAATATGTCGCTCTGAAGTTCTGCAGTTAACACATAGTATACATACTGTGCATTACACTAACGTGATTGGGTCAGAACTGACCAATGATACCTTCTTTTTTGGCTCATCTCCAAATAAGGACTCTTCTGTCCAAGAGGGCTCTTCTGCTCATGTTAACAGTCTCCAGATGTCTCAGTAAAAGTAGGGCAAGGGTCAAAGGAATCCCTTACAAGAAAATCCTCAGTACAAATGTATACAAAGTCATGACCTGTTCAGATACCACAGTCACAACAAGTCATCATCCACGTAAACTGTGATTGAGTGAAAGTCGGTTTAGTTACGTTTATGTACAGCAGATTTGTGCATCTGATGATAAAAATAATATTTGGCACACCGTCAAAGCTAGCTAGCTAGTTAAACATTGTGCTGTTGGCAGGGTTCAGGTTAGGCTACCTAACATTAACGTTAGCTAGCAGCTACCTAACGTTGATGTTAGCTAGCACTAACTGATACTAGCGATTTCTAAATTTAGTTGGCGACATATTTTGGGCTTCATTTAATAAACATAACCTGTAGTAGTACACAATTGTATGTGTATTGTTTTGATTACAATGTACAGAATTACTTTATGTTGCATATGTATGTCTATGTATCTCTATTTCTCACTAATAACCGGCATCTATACAGCATCAACAGGGGTCGCCATTGTTGTTTATGTGTGTGTGACGTCAGAAACTGTAACTGGGAGTACAACGATCTGGTACGAGCTCATGGGTAGTAAGTTACAGGTTTGACTGCCGTTCCAGGGCACTTTCACGGGTAGTTGGTTGTGAAAACACGAGTTACGGGTTGCCTGGAATGCGCCATAACCCTCCCAAACTGCCAGCTCCTACAGGAAGCAAGCAGAAAAGGGAAGAGTGTTAACAATGGATATGACAAAGTTTTGACCACAAATACTTTTCCCTGGGTAAATGTGAGGGTGTGTGCCACATTGTTGTGTCCGTATTTTTCCATGTTTTTGTCTGGCTCTTCACAAAATGTCACTTCTGAACGTACCAGTTCCTAATAAGCAGATGCTCTCCTGAGGTTTTTAGGCCGCTTCTGACAGGGATGATCTCAGGATCAGGGATGATCTCAGGATCAGACCTGAGACGGGCCAGTAGTTTTTTAATAAGCTAAAATATGATGATGATAAAATACATTTTAGTGATAGTTATCCAACTGGCCCTACCAAGCCTAGCTGCTCTGATCAGACCATGGTCCTGCTATCCTCCGTACATTGGGTCAGCCTGTGATTAGTCTATATCCTTTGCGTTCCACTTCCGGGATTGCTCCGGTGCCACAGGAAATTCCACCGGATGCATGTATTTTCCGTTTCCTTCCGCTTTCTTTGTGTTGGAATTTTAAATTTGGTGGATTTCTGATGACTATGGTTAACTGCTCCTCAGAGCTCTGCATTGTAAATTGAGACAGCTAGTTTTCTCTCGCACGACTATTTTGCAGCGGCTCTGTGCGGAATTTAGCACCGCCCACGACGATTGTGATTGGTTTAAAGAAATTCAATTAAACCAGAGCAGCGTTTTTCCTCACATCCCTGAATGCTATGTGGAGTAGCCAGATCCTCCTTCAGCGTGCTTTAGAGGAGGGTCTGGCAGAGCGACACACACACACACTCTCATAATATCTGGTTTCACCCCAACCCTTATTCTCCTGTGCATCTTGTTGTAATACTCAAATTGTTGAAAGACATTGTGAACCCCTGAACATTGCAACCCACTAAGATTTATCTTGTCCTCTCATAGGGGGGGGACCCGACCCTAGGTTAGGAAACAAACAACGCTGTGAAATCTCCATAAAATAACCACGCTCTGTGAATCCAAGATTTCGGTGTATTGCTTCATCCCTAAAAACATTTGCTTGACATTTCAGCCTTTGAATAACTTTTGCAATAATGTTTAGGGGTAAAATAAAGTGAGAAGGACAGACAGATACATTTTTTTTTTTTGCCAAATTAAATTTTTTGGAACATTTGGAGACAGGAAGAGGACAACAGGATGGTGGCAGTAGGTGGAAATAAAGATGGATCAATAGAGAAAAAACATATACTGTATGAGTGTTTTACTTGTGGTGACATTGACAGTGCTGCTGAGAGCTGTCACCAGTGTCTCATGGTGGAGCGGTTAAAAAAAAACTACCTGGGAGATGTCAACTCTCTGTCAAAGTCGAAGTAAGCAGAACAACCGTGACTGCTGGCAAAAATAAACAAAAGATGGGATATGGAATATGTTATATTTTCCCCTCTTCACCTGACAGCACCTGATTATGTACCAGCTTCCCTCAGCACTCAGGAATACGAAGTTCAAATGGACAAAAATATCATGCATGAGTATAAATGGCAATTCTGCCATTTCAGCTGCTTTTGATCCGTAGCCACGACCTGCATAATCAAAATGTAAACATAATCTATACATAGAGCCAGTTAAAGGTATCAGAGATGCAAGCATATAGGGATAATGGATACGTTGTTATCATTTTAAAGAAAAGACCATCTAATCCAAATACAATGCATGCTGGCAAGTTTGCTAATATGTTAACAGTGTTAATGGAACAACTTAATTTGATGAGTTAATGAAGGATCGGTTAAAAGTTAGTCAACTCATCATTTTAATTGTGAAATTATAAAATGTTCTATATGTGATACAGTATATGTGATTATGAGGTTTTACAGTGTAGATAATTTGTATATAAAGCAAACAAATAAACTTCGAAAGTTTGTTTTCTCGCATTCCAAAACTAAAGAACACACTTTAACAGACTTTATCATAATATATCCCTGTTTTAAGTTATCAGGACAGACTCACTTTCATTGGAACAAGAAACTAACATGGTTTCCTGGCACAGCATCATTTTTAATTCTTATTAATTCCAGAGAATATAAAGTTGCATGTGTACAGTGCCCAAAAATGCTAAAGCCCACTCTGTGCATACCATGACACTGTAATGACTTTGTATTTAGGTTAAAATTGAACAGGTCACAAGGTACCCATACGCATTTTTTTCATTGTTGTTGTAATTCAACATATGTTTGTTTTTAATATTGGGTACTTGAATTGGTGTTGAATCCGAATTTGGGAACAAAAAATATAATAACATTGAAACAGATTGTTTTTAAAGTAAAATATTTCAATGGTATCTTAATTTCAACAGCAGCAGTGATTGCATTTAACAATTAGGTATTCCGTTGCTTAAAATATTCAAATATTGATGGTAATGGTGATTTTTTGCTTTTGCTTTGACCATTGACATTTCAAGTTATCATTTTATAATTTTTTCAGTTATCATTTTAAAAGTGGAGATCTCAACCCCCCCCCCCTCCCCCCCATGTTGAACCCAAAGTTATGCCCTTGATAGATAGATAGATAGATAGATAGATAGATAGATAGATAGATAGAGATTATATATATATATATATATATATATATATATATATATATATATATATATATATATATATATATATATATATATATATATATATATATATATATATATATATAACTCTATGTGAAGGAGATGTGTTTCAATGCGTGTTTCAATGCGTGAGGCAAATGGTGGTCACACCAGATACTGACCAGATACACACCAGGACTTCCCCAATACAGTAAAACTGCACATTTTAGAGTGGCCTTTTATTGTGGCCAGCCTAAGGCACACCTGTGCAATAATCATGCTGTCTAATCAGCATCATCTATCTATCTATCTATCTATCTATCTATCTATCTATCTATCTATCTATCTATCTATCTATCTATCTATCTATCTATCTATCAAGGGCATAACTTTAGGTTCAACATTCGGGGGGTTGAGATCTCCACTTTTGAGCAAAATTGAAATTTTGAGCATATCAAACACTTCTTTTCCTGCATTCTGGTGATTTTTTTCTGCAATAATTTGTGCCTTTTCTGCATCAAGTTATGGTGCAAATGTCTTTAATTATGTAAAGTAAATTATAATAGGTTTTTGGGGAGGGTTGCACTGGCCAATTTCGATAATTGGGGGGTTGTAACCCCCCCACCCCCCGTCTATTAGGCCTATGAACAGTATGTGTGTATATATATATACAGTATCTCACAAAAGTGAGTACACCCCTCACATTTTAGTAAATATTTCATTATATCTTTTAATTGGACAACACTGAAGAAATGACACTTTGCTACAATGTAGTTAAGTGTACAGCTTGTATAACAGTGTAAATGTGCTGTCCCCTCAAAATAACTCAACACACAGCCATTAATGTCTAAATCGTTGGCAACAAAAGTGAGTACACCCCTATGTTAAATTCCCATAGAGGCAGGCAGATTTTTATTGTTAAAGGCCAGTTATTTCATGGATCCAGGATACTATGCATCCTGATAAAGTTCCCTTGGCCTTTGGAATTAAAATAGCCCCACATCATCACATGCCCTTCACCATACCTAGAGATTGGCATGGGGTACTTTCCATAAAATCATCTCTCAATGCAAATCAAACCAGCTATTAGGCTAACTGAAATAAAACCATGCAAATCTCTCTACAGATAGAGTAGGTCACTCTATAATTTACAAAGAACCAACAATTCCAGTAACACTTTACAGATGGAGTAGGTCTAGACCACACTCTATAATTTACAAAGACCCAGCAATTCCAGTAATTCCCACAAGAGCAATCATTTAGTGCGACAGTAGTGCCCATTGCATATACTTTATATTCTTTGCAATTTTGCACTCAACCCATTCGGCTTTTTTTCTTATGCAACAGTTACTTTGTATGTACTTTACTATTTGTTTTTTTCTGTATTCATTGTTTATTTTATATTAATGTTTGTTTGTTTGTTTATGTATGCACCTTTCACCAAGGCAAATTCCACATAAGTGTACTAATTGTGGCAATAAAACATTTTTTGATTCTAATTCTGATATATTACTTGCAATAATACGCCTGCGCTGTCTTAGATCTCCCCAGAAGAGGAAGAAAGGCAGATTTATAATAAGACGGCCAGTAGTCAGTCACTTCCTGTTTACGTTTCCACAAATGACGTCACGCGGATACCATTTAACAGACAGTTTCAAAACCGAAACAGCGGATAACTTGAGAAACAACTCTTCAGTGTTCTTGTGACGGCTGGATTAAAATACCGTCTAGTTTAACTACGTACTGGAACGTCGTGGAGATTGAATAACCTACGTTTTCAACTGTTCTGCTCATATTTGAGGACCCGAAGGAAGCTAGCCGGGCTGCTAAGTGAGGCTAACGTTAAGTAGGTAGCTGGGAGCTAACTAGCTAGCCAGTTAGCAACATTAACTCAACAGGACTTCATCTTTAAACCGAGTGCTCAACATCTGTTAGTATGGAGAATAAATATAACCTCAAGAGTCCAGGTAAGCACACTTTACAAGTATTGTTGTTCTGCAGCTGTCAGCGAGTTTGCTAACATGACCGACACAGTTGAAACCCACCAGTTCACTGTTGACATTTCTTAAATAACTAACTGTGAACAAACTAAATCCAAATTAAACTATTACAATGACATGAGGCGAATATTATTGACTCTATTTCTTAGTGCTTGTGTTTGCTGCTTAGCTACATTTGTATGTAAACTCCATATGGAGGTACTTTGTTTTGTTTTAGCTAGTATTCAGAACAAAAACATCTATATTCATTCAGCTTTCACAGCATTGTGAGTATTCAGTGAGCATTGGCACAGCTCACTTCCTGGGTTGAAAGAGCTACGTGGTGCTCAGTTCTGTAACGTTACTCTCTGTTTAGGACGCGTCTTCGTGTGTAACATAAGCTAACTACAGTCATGGTCATTTGTGAACAGTATTTCACAGGGTGTCAGTTAAAAACAAACAGCAGAAGCGAGGCTTTTGTACACATAGGATGATCTAGGTGGGATCAGCGATGTGATAGTGGTGATTTACTAAATGATATTTACTGAGTGATATACAGTAGATGGGTTATTTTCCTAGCAACAAGTGAGTCACAGGCAGAATCAAAACTCCATGTTTAACAGCAACATGCTGTTTCTTAGTGATTACTTAAACAAAGATGAAGCTGCTGTTGGTCCTGGGTACATTAATGGATACGACATGATATGTATGCACTTTAGCCTACATGTTTTTCTGTGATTTTGCAAAGATGTGGCCTGTGGAAGATTTGGCCTATAGCTAAGACTTTTTTTAAAGTAACTACCTTTTGTATGCCATGCCGTTTTGTAATTACTTGGACATGGTTTCCAAGCAGAGAATCCCCAAACTTTTGCCCGGTTTTAATGTTGTAAACGTAACATTGTTGCACTGTGCTAAAATAAGACATTATTAAGCATTATCGTCATTTAAAAGTAAGCACAGACTTTCTATCTGAGCTGCAGTGGCTGGAAGATTGTTAGACTAGTTCAAATATTACAAGAAAAGATAGAACTTAATTCATTCTGAGGGACATTTTTCTGCCAAATATGCACAACATACAACTAAAATGAATAGTATAAATATACTATATCTACAAACATGGTAACATAAAATATACATTACATACTAAAACATAATAGAATAATACAAATAAATTAGAAACAAATGGAGATGCAAAGTCCAAATGGGGGTACAACACATTAATGGAAGTCAGGATATTGGTAACAGTGTTCAAATTGCAATGACTAAACTATATAGAAAGGTGCATATTTGGTAACTAATAACAAATTCTCATTTGCAACGACGAGCTGTCACATTCACTCCTAGCGCTGCAAAGGAGGGTCTGGCTAGTTCACACAGCATTCTGGGATGGGAGAAAAACGTGCTCTGGTTTATTGGCATTTCTTTAAACCAATCACAATCGTCTTGGTTGGTGCTAAGCTTCGCACGGAGCTGCTGCAAAATAGCCTCGGAAAGGAACTTGTTTTGGTGGAACATGTGTACGTTCAAAAGTTAGTCATGCGAGAGAAAACTCCGATTGGACAGATAGTCTAGCTAGCTCTCTGGATCTACCCTGCAGAGATCTGAGGTAGAGCTGGGCAATATATCGATATTCTATTGATATCGTGATATGAGACTAGATATCGTCTTAGATTTTGGATATCGTAATATGACTTAAGTGTTGTCTTATCCTGATTTTAGAGGCTGCATTACAGTAAAGTGATGTCATTTTCAACTGTTCTATTACCCACTTAGTCATTATATCCACATTATTGATGATTATTTATCAAAAATCTCATTGTGTAAATATTTTGTGAAAGCACCAATAGTTAACACTACAATATCGTTGCGGTATCGATATCGAGGTATTTGGTCAAAAATATCGTGATATTTGATTTTCTCCATATTGCCCAGCCCTAATCTTAGGAGCAGTTAACCATAGTCCTCAGAAATCCACTGGAGTTTAAAATTCCAACACAAAGAAAGCGGAAGGAAACGGGCATCGGTGAACAGACATGCATCCGGCGGCATTTCCCGCATCACTGGAGCAATCCCGAAAGTGGAACGTCGAGGATAAAGGCTACATTCACACAGTCACACATTCATACCTGGAAACTGCCAAGTACAACCACAGTCTGATCTGCTGGGCAGCCACTGAGCAGCTCCACTGGAGCGTTTTTTATTTGGGTTAAGGGCTCAAGGGCACCTCAGTGGTGGTAATGAGGGAGGGACAAGCGCTGTTCCACTTTCCCACCTAGAGTTATCCTGGGGAGTCTGGGGATTGAACCCAGTAGAAAAGCAAATGAAAACAGTCAATGAGTTTGAGGTATGTTAGGTATGTGGTAATAGTGTATGATAATAAACCTTGTCAGTGAGAGAGTTCACATTGAAAATAATATCCCAGCTATGATCAAATTATGGGAATATCTAAACTGAATCACAGTGAACGTCCTAACACAAAAATCACCTCCGTAGGCAAATGGTAGTTGATTTCAGCCGCTTAGATATGGAAAATCCACAAACTTATTTATTTCTGTTGTCATTTTGAGCTGTAACTGTAACCTTTTAAAGATAGATAGCTGATAGATAGATGCTACCTGGAGTTCTACAAAAGAAAGTGGGATACTATGACATGGAACGCCCTTCTCAGGTTTCTGTTTTCTATCACAGTATGTTTTGTAACAAGAACAAAAAACTTTTTGTGCCCAGGTGTTTTATCAACTCGAGTTACGTCAGCAGCAGTTAAATCAGTTTACCAAAAATATGATATTACTAACAATATAACAACGATCTGCGCTGTGACGAAAGTATAAATCTGTTTACTGGTAATGCAGCAAATTTGACATGTTATTGTTGCTCCTATTTTCCATTTCTGATGAATGAACTAAATTGGCATCATCATGTAAACATATACTCACTGTTAGAGTCCACCAGTGAGAGTAGAGTTTCTATTAGACCAGCCATTCAGTCTGTGTTACAAACTTACATGGCACATTTAAATCCATAAATTTGTCTGGGAGTTATTTACTAAACTTTGGTAGCCAGGTGTTTGTTTCTCAACGGGGGTGGTACAGCCCTCCAGGGGGTGTTCAGAGGATGACGGGGCCGGGAGGGGAGGGGTGGGGGGGGGGGCGGTGCTGGAAGCAATATTTTGGAAAGGGGGGCGTTGAGGTGCCCTTGGGGTGCGTTTTGTTTTAAGTTTACAATTTAAACTCCTTGCAAAAAAACAGTTGTCTGCAACATTAAAACCTGCCAGTTTACACCAGTGGGCATGACGAGACGGTGTATCTTCTTTTCTTCAGTGTTTCTGTCAGCTCGGTGCTGCCTTCACAGGGAACGGGACGTCGGAGCATCATCTTAAATGAAGTCCGTGCTGCAGCATTACAAATCGGTATTGTTGTGAAATTTAAAGTCTTCATTAAAGGTCCCATGACATGGTGCTCTTTGGATGCTTTTATAAAGACCTTAGTGGTCCCCTAATACTGTATCTGAAGTCTCTTTCCTGAAATTCAGCCTTGGTGCAGAATTACAGCCACTAGAGCCAGTGCCACAATGAGATTTCCTTAGGATGTGCCATTTCTGTGTCTGTAGCTATTGAGGAGGAGGGAGGGGGGGCAAGGCCTTGACCAACTGCCACTTTGCTCGTTTGAAAGCCATGATGCCTCTCTCTCATGGGTGGGTCAAATTCTCTGGGTGGGCAAAGCAGAGAAAGGGGAGGTAACCTTCCTCCTTATGACCTCATAAGGAGCAAGATTCCAGATCGGCCCATCTGAGCTTTCATTTTCTCAAAGGCAGAGCCGGATACCCAGGGCTCAGACACCTGTCGCCATTTCTAGCCAGTGGGGGACCATAGGCAGGCTGGGGGAATGCATATTAATGTTAAACCTCATAAAGTGAAATTTTCATGCCATGGGACCTTTAAACATTCAACAAAAATTAGGGCCTAATCATCAATCAATCATAATATTCAGGGCAATTAGCCTACATTTCATTTGATTGGGGGGGGTAATGGACCTAGATAATAATGAATTTGGGCGCTGGCCCAAAAAAATGCATATGTTAACTTACTTTTACATACTTTTTTATTTTGTATTATTATGTTGGTCTAGTGGAGTATTGCACGTTTACACCAGCACTTCTTCATATGCAGGTGTTACCAGACATAATGTATTTTTATGACGTCAACTGAAACTGAGAATATGGTCAGAAATCTAGAAAAAAAGTTACGGGTAAGATAATAGAAGCACTGAGTGCATGCCACGTATAACCAAGAACTCACTAGAGCAGTGGTTATCAAAGTATGGTCCATGTGAAAAGTCTTCATCTCTTCAGTCTCATTTATTTCAATTGTCATGATATATAAATTTGTATTGAGGGGGTCCCTGGTCCATTCTCTATCTAGTTGTAAAAGAAGATTGAGTACCTCTGTACTAGAGTGTCATGCAAGTTTAAAGTTTGCTATGGTATGCTATGTGTACAACCTTGCTCCAAGGACAGACACACATTGACACGTACGCAACACATGCAGGTGCTAAGTTCCCACAGATACACAGGCTACATGATTAGTTTAGATTTGGAAGTTTCAGTTTTAATATTCAGAGTTTCACAATTACTGTATTACAGAGCTGATCTCACTGGAGTTTCTGTTCAACGCACTTGTTAAACTACCTTGGACCAATTCCTCACTGAAAATAATGCAATGCCAAATAATACAGTGTGTTAAAAAAACAAACAAAAAAAAACTGTCCGAACATGACGATGATGCGAATGTTCCTTCTAAAAAAAAAAAAAAAAAACATTGCTTTAAACTATTTGTTATATCTATTTTTGCACATTATGTCCATAAGAGGGCAAATGTACAACAGGATACATAACTGCTTGTATATGTTTATTTCAACACAAACATGTCTTAAAAGATCTAAATACCTATGTGGTCCATTTCAAGATCAGCTTTTTTAAAAACCAATTCTCTAAGTACACCTTGTACATAGGAGGTGGGGAAAAAAATCGGTACAGCATAGTATCGCGACTGTATCGATACACAGATGCCAAGTATTGATCTATTATTTTATACGTGTTGGTCAGTTTGTCTCATTGATAATTCCATTTTGCAGCAATAAAATTGAAACAGAGAAATGTATCTTTTTAGATAAAACAGATGTTGACAGTTTCCTTCAGCATTTGAAATTGGAAAAAATTTGAAGTTGGAAAAAAGGTAATAAATTGCAGTATATCGCAGAATATTGCAATATGTTTAAAATTGAAATAATATCGTATTTTGACATAAGTATCATGATGATATTGCATCGTGAGCCCTCAGGTGAGTCCCACCCCTACGTGTACAGCTGCTTGACAGGGAGCTATAGAATATAGAAAATTACAAAGAGTTTTCCAGTGCCTGTTCTTAATTTCATTGTAGGCCATGGGCCAATGCTGAACATTTACACAGCCAAGTTGGGCTGTGGAAATGGATGGCCCCTCTTCCTCGTAATCCCCACCCAGCATTGCTCTGTGTAACGAAATAAGGTACAAGTTTTGTCATCGTATACCATCAGTTAGATGTAAGGTGTAAACCTCAATAGGACTCTCTGTATATTCCCTTGTGGCAGCTGTCAATGTGCCTTCATCGTCCTCCTGTAAGAAACTGTTTAAATCTTTTGTGTTCTACTCTCTAATCCATTATGAACTGTGGAGTTTTAGGAGAATTTACAGCTGCATGGTCTTTTATAGCAGTCTCCACCAGATAGATTACACCATCTGTAGTCTATATCCCCGACGTTCCACTTGTGGGATTGCTACACGTTAAGCCTGGTTCACACGGGCCGGTTTTCCAATCCTGAGAGACCCCACACACGGCGATTTAAAAAATCACGGGTCTAACCGTTTTGGTCGTACAGTGTGTGGTGCGCAGCAAAATCAACACATCACACACGAACCGATTTGACTCCCGAGCATTCCCAGGTCAGACGGGAAATCTCGCGAAATCCCTTGAGATCAAACGTGACTTCAGAGTAAACAATCATGGCGGACTAAGAGGATGCAGTGGCGATAGTTTGTAGTTTGTTTTTAACCAAAAAAAAAACGTTATCAAAAGAAAAGGCGATGGTCAAAGAAGTGGAAACAGCGCGAGCATGACCGGACTTTCTGGTACGCCATGCCGCCGGCTGTTTTGATTTTGTTTCCCGGTGCTTTCCTCGCCGCCTCGTCACCTCGCTTTCTGATTGGCTACATGCCACAGTCCACAGGCTTCATGCTCGTTTGTCCCCGGGGGACACCACACACGAGGAGAAATCTGGCCAAAACAATCCAACATGTTGGATATTCCTGATTTGAGATCGGAGCGGTCCCAACGTCCTTCCGAGTAGACGAGAGCAGTCTTAACACACCACACACGGCAGGAATATCTGAAAATTGCTGTATTGCTGGCAGAAAACTTAAAGGTTTGATTATGTTAAAGCTCCGTCAGTCGCTGATCCACGCCGCCTATCAGTGATCTCGAGTAACCTTGACAGGACGATATGAAAATAGAAAAGATCACCCAACCTTGTCCTCAAACTGTGGATATGTGTCACAAGAAATGTAGCTCGAAGCTATTAGCACCCACAAGGTTAATCAACAGGCTGGAGTAGGAAAGATTCTCTCATTTGTACTCTTGACTGTTAGTTGAAGACTAGTAGCAATAACAAGTGCTCTGACTTTGGAGGTATCTTTTCCTTCTCTTTTCTGTGCTCTGTGACTTTCACATCTTTGGAAATGGCTTATTATTATGCAATAGTGTCTCCTCTCTCCCCTCTGGACCAACTATGAATAATTCCCAGTGGCAAACACTCAAAATATGTTGCATAAGATGATTTGGCGTACAAGGATTATCACCCTACCGCCTTGGGCCAGTGACCGGACCGCCGCAAAACCAACAGAAGCCAGAGGCACTTGTGTGGGAAGGGCTTTTCCTTGTCATTTCTGCTTACGGTTACCGGAAGGAAGAGCCAAAAATGGGCATGGGGTATGGCGCACTGGAGCGCCTGTCACAGTGCATCCAGGCACTGGCAGTACAGTGGTGTGCAGCTGCATTGCAGTACGTTCATACTGGAGAAATGTGCAATTTATGATCTACGTCCAGTGCCAATGCATGAAGTAATATTTAAAGAGGCAAAAAAGTAAAGGTGTGAAGGTCTGGGTAGTGGAGGGATATAAAAGTTTATAATTCACAAAGTTAGTAGTTTACCCAGGAAGCAGCCAGGCACTTTCACTTATGCAGGACTACTGCTCTGAACAAATTTAAAGCTCTCAATGTTCCTCTTTAAAACCATTAAATTCATTCATTATTATTTTAAATATTTGAATAATAGTTGAATACTTTATTAATGCTCAATGCATTTTATTAATATTTACTACACTACTCAGTTCTTTGTTATACGCTCTATCCACTCTTCCAACATTAGCCTAGAAGGGGCAACTACGTCATAGCGCATTGCATTTCTGGCACACCACTTTGTTTACATTAATTTTCTACCACAGAAACACAGCAACCAACACAACTCAACAGAGAACCCTGTAATGAAAATTTAAATTTTTTTAATGTTAAGATTAGGGTTAGGCAGTGAAACCTGGTGTCATAAACGACCTGACTGAATAGCAACACGGATTTAGGTGCCTCATTTTGGTGCCACCTCAATGCCTGCGCTACTCTCTGGTGCTCTGAAACGGATGTTCGAGGCAACAGAAGCATCGCTGCATGTGACGCTAGTTAACACTACACTTGGCAGCAGGTAACGTTAGCCTACTGTTAGCTAGTAGCTGGCTTAAACAGTTAAAATGCTGGCAGCTAAATTGTCTAAATTGTGTCTGTATTTCACTGGAAAAGATTCCAACACCGGATGTGCAACAGTCTGCAGCTAAAGACACAGAGTAGACTAGTGGCATCATGGACCCTGCCGCTGTCGGAGTTGCCGGAGAAACAACACTTACGGAACTTGATGGGAGTTAAGAGTTTAATTGCAACTCTGAAGCTCATGGTGCATTCAAAGTTGTTGTAAAATACCCTTTTGCCATCTAGCGGTTCATCTTTTAGTCGTTTAACAACAATCAACTAATTAAATAAGTTATCATTATTGTTATTACATTTTAAATAAATCATGTAATTTGGCCACATGGCCTTAGCTATAAACAATTCTTTTTTTTTTTAAATATCGTTTTAGCGCCGGTATCAGAAAAAACCTAAATGGTGCACAACTAGAGAAATGGACTAACGTGTAGCATAAAGAGACAATAACTGCATTTCATTGTGCAACCTTATATTGAACAATCACAATAAATTTACCTTAAACTATACACAGTTTAAAGCACTTTAAAGTATAAATAAATACATAATTACTAAATACCGTTTCAAGCAGAAATTATTACAAACCTAGTATACTTTTTGTATTGAAATAAATAAAATGTATCTGTAGCTCCTACATTTTTTAGTTTGGGGGGGGGGAGTTACCGTCGAGCCCTGCTCAGGTGGCATCTCTAATATTTAAAGACTGTCCAGTAAAGTTCACAGGCAGTGTTTTAAAAAGTGCATTTCTGCAATCTGCACTTTACTTTATGTGATTTGTTTCTGACTTTCATATTAATGTTTACACCAGGCTTATTTGTCAGTTCTTTACGTTGTCATGGTAAATATTGCATGTTTACAAGGCTGGACATTCAACAAATCAGTCACTGTGATTGAAGTAGTTTATAAATAAATAATATGTCATTCATATAAAGTCATACATCACCTAATTTCATCAATATAATAACATACAGGCCTGGCCTACAGGAAATAACCGTTTGTTTAATCCATCTGATATTGTGTTGGTCATACTATACAATGATTTATTGTTTGTCTTTGTTGAATAATACAGCAGATAAATATAGATAAAGAGTTATTATCATTCCTATTTAACCCAAACTACAAACATTGCTATTAGCCCTTATTGTCCTTTTAGGATAAGTAAATAAATAGAAGTTCTGACAATGGATGGCTGGGTAGACAGACTGATGAACAGGTCACTGACATCAGATATCTCTGAGATTTGATTTTGACGTTAGGATATCTTGTCCATGACCTAATCTGTCCCAGGCTGAGTTTGAGCTGCCACCGGCCCTGCCATCAAAGCTAGAGCTGCCTGCTGCCATCCCAAAGATTACTGGTGGATGAGGCCCTTAGCAGACTCTTTAAAGTGGTTAATCTCTCATTCTGAAGTGCCTGCTCCACTCTGATAGCCTATCACACCTTTCTGGGCTCCTGATTCCACTCTGCAGGGCACTGATGGATTCCCCAAGTGGTATATCATGACTAACCTGGGGCTTGAACTATAAAGATAATCTTTTAACTTCAATATATTTTAGCTATGGCTCTCTAAGTCTCACCTTTCTTCCTAGCCGCACCACCAAAGTCTCTTTCTTTCTGACCCATGCCGCCAGTATTTTCTAGAATGTTGGGATTTCTGAAACTTTGAAAGGAAAAATAGCACTCACTTTTGTTTTGGAAATAAGAAAAAAATAAGTTAACAGTATTCAGACACGGGATTATCCATAGCATGTGTGCATACAGTATGTGGAGATAGATGACTGTGGGATGGAGGACGTTACAAATAGTTTATAACTGCTTACAACTGCACAGTCAGTCCACCTCCACGCAGTCATAATGTGCTGCTGCTGTAGGAATAAGGCCCAGTGCTGTTGTCTTGTGCCAAAGCCTGCGGGGTAGTTGTTGCGGAGACCATTAATTCCTGTGCTGTCAGGACAACTTAGGCCACACTTTGGGCTTGTCGCCATATGCAACAGGCATGTACCATACACTGAAGTTGAATTTACTGTATACAATATAGACAAACACAGTAACTCTGAGCCATACTGTACTGTGTGGTCCAGGCTTCCTACACAGGCTTACCCGCACAGTGTGATAGGGCTGTGCAATTAATCAAATTGACGATCACCAAAACAATGCAATCGAGTAAACGATTTTGCACATTACATTTTGCAAGTAAACTCATATTTTGTTCTGAATGAAAAATAAAAGTTCAAACTGAAAAAAAAGTATTAAGGGAAATTTTACATTTCAAGGTGTTTTCACTGTTTAGTTGTTCTCTCCCCCTGCACATTTCAGGGAAAGACTGCATGTGTGAAAGGGGCTTTAGTCTTGTTCAATAGAAATGTAGCCACGTTTACTTACGTTTCTGAATGCATTCATCCTCGGGAGGACCTCGACAACAAGCTCTACGCTACTTTATCTGATTCTATTGCTTTAGAAACAAGAACTGTTTTGAGTAGGGGGAATAATTTGCCAAGTTTGAAAAGTTGGGGTGTTTTGCAAATGGCTACAAAAATATGCAAAATGCTGCTGTGCCGATACGTCCCAGACTCCCAGCACACACATAATTACATATTAACAGTGCTTGTAATGCCAGTGGCCTTTAGTAAATTGAGGCATTTGTTCTTCTGAAGAAAGATCCATAGAGTGATCTGGCCTAGTTAACATCTCTAAAACCACCTACTGTTCCATCAGCATAGAACATTTGAACCTTTAACTAAAACTACTCGACATTCAGAACATTAAAATAATGTAGCAGCAAACACATATTTGCTATGGAAAGATAAAGTGGGGTAACGGCGTCCTGAGGGGTGTGTGTGTGTGTGTGTGTGTGTGTGTGTGTGTGTGTGTGTGTGTGTGTGTGTGTGTGTGTGTGTGTGTGTGTGTGTGTGTGTGTGTGTGTGTGTGTGTGTGTGTGTGTGTGTGTGTGTGTGTGTGTGTGTGTGTGTGTGTGTGTGTGTGTGTGTGTGTGTGTGTGTGTGTTGTAATCAGAGTTTTTCTCTTCTTTGTTTTTTGATAGCCGGTCCGGCCACGTGTGCGTGACGAGTGCAGGTCGTAAAAAAAAAAAAAAAAGTAGGGATTTTACGTATTGGGGAACGGTCTGTGGGAGGAGAGAATACAGCAACTTCCAGATTAAAATGTTTTAATGCTGGCAAGAATTTAATGTTATAAATAAACTCTGGAATTATGAAAATGGGAAAAAATGTAAGAACCAAACGACATAAGAAATACTCTGCAGAGCTAAGACAGAGACACACAGACAGGGAGTAGACCTCCACAGCTTTCACTTTTCCTCCTCACACCCTCAGCACTGCAACACATGTCCTTCAGTCTCTCCATTGGCTTTGCATCGACTTTGATTTTTTCTGTCCTGTGAAACTGAATAGTAATGTGATACAAATGTTCTGTGCTTATTAAACTGTTCTAGCAGGGTAAAATAAAAAAAACATGAGTCCATCTGCCTGTTTGGTCATAACATATCAATTCATATGAGTGTTCCTAATCATCATGTCATGTACAAAATAACCTGTAAATTAGGGCTGGGCAATATGACTGAAATCAATATCACATTATTATATATAATATAATATATGATATCACTATTATTCCAATTGCATCATTTGTAAAATCACATACAAAAGGATTAAAATGATGCTCCTCGTCATTGTTATGTAATATTTTGGTAAAAAAAAAAACACAAAAACTGATAATATTAAACTAGATTAAGAAGGTACAGGACTGTTGGAAATATATTCCAAAAAATAGGTTTGGGTTGTGATAACTGGTTTAATTTTGTCCGGTTCCTGATTGACAAAATACCTGATAAAGTCAGATGTAAACAAATCAATTATCTCTCCTCAAGTTTTTATCAGCACATTTTTTGACAGCAATGTAGAAAACATTTAGGTAGCATGTCGTAATGCACATCATATCAATATTCTAAGCTTCTCAACTTAATATGTATTGAGATATTCAATATTTGGAGCAACCCCCTCGAGAAAAACAAGCCGACTGCACCAATTATTTCAAGTGATGGATACATTTTCTATCAAACTTTCATCTATCTATCTTCTGCTTTCTGATTTCATTTTCAGGCTGTAGCTACAGGTTGTGGATTTTACGTATGCATGCAGCTACTAAAAACTACTCATTCTGACAGCTCAGCCAATAACTAATGATTATGGATCCAAGCTGAATCTTGGAGTTGTAGTAATTTATACCTTTGGTCACTTGCGAATAAGGGCTGTATGATTGTACATACGTACATTTTTGTGTAGAGGGTTTCAGAGCATGCAGACTTAAGAAGAGGCTGTACAAAGTATATTATGTAACTTAATCACTAGTTATTCTATTACAACCATCTTAAATATCATTGTTTATAAGGGCATACAAAATGTATTCTTTTAATAAGAATTAGTGCTGTCAGTTAAATGCGTTATTAACAGCGTTAACGCAAACACATTTTAACGGCGTACATTTTTTTATCGCAAGATTAACGTTCTTTTTGGCCTAGCAAACTTTGTAGTTTTTTTCACATGCTGTTGCAACAACTAGGAACATTAGAAAACCTACAACACCACACCGGATCTAGCTAGACCGGAAACAAAACAACAGTCACGCCGCACACACTTGTTTATGCCCGCGAGCCGGCCAAAGAGTACTAGGCTAACGTTACGTTTTGAGTGGATGGCGAGCGCGAGACGCCGAAATGGATGCCAGTAAGATTCTGAATGGAAAGTCTACTTTTAAAAAGTTGCCAAATGGTTCCATTGACAAGACCGAAGTGATCTGTGTGTTTTTGTCGTTGTGAACTGAGCTATCATCACAGCACGTCCAGTCTGAAATACCACTTGATGGCCAAGCACACAGCTGATACCAATTCTCCGCCCCCTCGTCAAAGCCAGGCGACAATGGATGACTTCAGACAAAATCAATGTTGTTTTCAATAAAACAAATTTGCACAAAGCAAGCCAATCCACTTTTCCATGTTGATAGGAGCATTAAAATGAGAAAAAATAATGGGACAAAAAGAAATCAAGGGACATTTAGAATAGATAAAAATGTGTGATTAATTGCGAGGTAACTATGACATTCATTGACATTTCGAAAATTGCTTATATAGAGAGTTTTAATCCTGGAACCAAGCCATCCAGCTATGAGATGAATAGTGAACATAAAACATTTGATTTTGCGCAAAAAAACATTTAAAAAAAAAAGCACAGGTACAAGACTCTGTACAGAAACTATCATAGACTTCAATGGTAGAAGCTCGCTCTAGCCGTTCGCAGGTTTCATGGGTACGGTAAATGTTTCTATGGTAACAGCGAGTTGGACCAATCAGAGACGTTGCTGTTATGCTTAGGATTGTGGGTACTGTAGTTTTTCTCCATACAAGGTTGATTTCATACAGACTTCTAGCTTCAACAGGAGCGGAAACTTTCGTTTCACAACTTCGTAGCTCGGGGGTCAGGAGGGCTGGACTGGGACAAAAAATTGGCCCGGGCATTTTGACTAGAGACCGGCCCACCAGGTATTATTGGCAAAGCCATAAAGCCTTTGAATGAAAACAAACGCTGTTCTGACAGCGATGTCCACAGTCTTGTTGGTATATATGTATCAATCTAATAAACTTAAACCTACACCATCCTCCCTATTCTGGTATTCTAAACAGTACTTAGCGGAAAACAAAAGACTGCTTGGTCGAGTTAACCTCCTGAACTATCTACAACACGTGGTGGAAACCTGAAATTAAGACAGAGAAGACTAGAGGTGAGACATGATCATTAATGCATATTAAAATTAATAAATGACAGATTTAGTGATATTTTCATGAACTATTTATTTACCACATCAACAAACAGCATGGCAGCACAAAATATTTTTTTAACATGGCAGCCTTTAAAAAGTGAAAGGAGACAGATAAAGAAAGGTGAGAAAGAATAACACTTAATTTACTTTTTGATGGCATTTTACACACAGTACTGGTACAGTATCTAGAAAATGTTTGAAAATACTGACATCATATACAGTACTTACTTATTAAGAAATTATGATGGGATCCTGAAAAACAGGACACAAGTGAAAGGACAGAGAAGGGTGAGAAGGAATGGCATTTGTTGGACTTGCTCATATGATCACAGTACTTGTATCTTTATTCCACAAAAATAGCTGAATCATATACAGTATTACTTACGTAGGAACTTAAAAAGTTGCATGGTCTAGAGAACCTCTTAAAGTATGATTAGACCCTGAAAAACAGTACAGAAAGGAACAACGATTAGATAAATAATAAAATCTATTAAGGACAGATTGTGATTGAATTGTATAACCAAAGACTATTTACTCACTGCATCAATAAAAAGTCACCCACAACACTTCCACAGCAGCAACACTGAACATATCTTAATATATGGAAACCTTTAAGAAGTGAAAGGACAGACAGCGAAGGGTGAGAAAGACTTGCACTTAATGGATTTTTTCAGACAATGACCGTACTGGTATGTTTACTCTAGAGAAATGGTTGAATCATATTCTACATAGTACTTACTTAAAATGAACCCACTTCAGGCTTCCAGAATTGACTGACAGTCTGAAACAAAACAATGACAGATTAAGGCTGTAAGAAAACATGTTTATAAATGCCTAATACACCAATCTCATATTTATTCTATCTACTGTCTTATGCATTAAAACCTACTAAGATGGACACATTCTAAGCATTTTCTGAGGATGTGACTTGTTTGAAGTGAAGATAGATACTAAACCTATTCATTTGACTGTACTTTTAAGCAATAACAATTAAGTTAATGCCCTAACTGGCCCCCTGGCAAAACTTTGCTAGACCCTGCACAGTTACCAGCTGTCAGCTATGTAGAAAAGGATCCTGGTGTTATTTGTCTCTCAGAAACGGTTCATAACTTCCCTTGAACTTATTCATGTCACCTAAAAGATAAACCTGTTTCTCCATCACCTGTTCAGCTCTGATGATTCAGTAAAGACAAATCTGTGTGGTACAGCTCTGCTGAGACCAAATCTCTGACAATCTGGTTTCACCTTCATGTTTCTCTCTCACCAGATATCCAAACCGATCATGACCAGCAGCTTTTACGGCTGTGGCTCCAGCAAACAGCTGATAAACCGATCAGCTGATCAACAGGAGAAGGAGGGGGAGAGAATGAGAGAAGCCGAGGCATCTGCGCAGTGTAAAGACACAGGATAACTCCAGCTTTGTGTCTTTTTTTCATTCTAGCTGAAATACAAATCGCGTTCCTTTTCACCTCAATACCTAACGCGTAATATTTTCTCTGAATACGGGACGATTACGTTTTTTATGGGACATTTGGCAAACCAATACTAACTAACCTTATCAATAATTCACTCTCAGTAACATCATAGCACCAGCAGTATAGAAACTCTGTCATGCTAACTAGTACACACACAGTAGAAGTTATTGTAACTGACTGTAAAAAGTTAGCAAGCACAACAAAAATAATATCTGACCCAGATAGACTGCAGCTCATAACTTACCTCAAGTTCAGTTCTGCCACTTGGACCGGCGGCCGCCTCTTGTCTCTCCTCCTCCTGCCTCCCCTTTCCCTCTTCAACCTGCTGGCCTTCATCACTTGCTGATTTTACTGAAGTGGAAGCTCCACTATAGCCACCACCAAACAACTGTGATATTTTAGCACATTTGGCAGCATCTGCCTGAAGGGCTAGTTTCTTTTTGGTCCTAATTTTTTCGGCTCCTCCTTTGCGTTTTTTGTTCTCCATTTTTGTTCAGCAATTATATGTGATTGCTGAGCCGTTGCGAGGGTGCTTCTGACCTCCTCGGCTGTAATTGGTCCAGCCCAGAGTCGATCATGACCAATTGGCCAATCCACCACCTTTAATAGTTTATACCGTTGCAAAAAACAAAAACAAAAAAACATCGGCCCACAAAAGACGAAAAATCACCATCGGCCCACCGGGCAAATGCCCGGTATGCCCTATGGCCAGTCCAGCCCTGGGGGTCAGTCTACCCTGGAGGGTTTAGACCAGGGGTCTCAAACTCAATTTACCTGGGTGCCGCTCGAGGTAGAGTGTGGGTCAGGCTGGGCCGCATCAAGTATTCAACAAAAGTTCTTAAATAAATCTTGTTGGCTCAATAGACATTTTTTAAGATTTGAGACCCGGTTCTTTCTCTCATCTCTCTGGTATTTTGTATACTCCTCAGCATGTCTAGTTGAGTTATGACGTCTGATGTTATATTCCTTATACACCTCAACTTTCTCTGTGCATATGAGACATGTAGGGGTGCCTCTATGCTCGATAACAAAATATTCCCTCTCCCACTTTCATTGAAATTGCCTGAGCTCGTCGCCAACCTTACTTTTCAGGGCGTGTTTTAAGAGAGACATGACTGGGACTGGGTGATGGCATATATTTTCCGTCACTCCGGAACACTTTTCAACCAAGTGACTAACGTTGATACTTCCCCAGGTAGGGTTGGCTAGCTTGACAACCGTTGACAACAAACGCCGCAGGAAGCTGTCAGGAGACTTGCTATGGTGGCCCGTAAGTGATAAAAAAAATAAAAAAATAAAAGCCTGGCAAGCGCGGCACACGCAATGACTCGGCTAAAAGGTGCATTTCAGAACAATGCGTGGGCCGCACTGACACTAAATTTTGATGTCAAGTAGGGGGGCCACAAAATATCATCCCGCAGGCCTCAATTGGCCCCCGAGCCGCGAGTTTGAGACCCATGGTTTAGACATTATGGCTGATAATCTAAATCCTTATGGAGAAAATCAGTGGGATTTTTACTTCTGGAACCACACCGTTGAGCTCTATAGTTACGCCAGTTGCACCACCTTGGCTTAAGCCCTCTTCTCGCTAAGACCGGGCGTAATTCTTACGCCTAGACAGTAGCAGGCGTCAAGTCGAAATCTAAGCCCGTTTCTATAGTAGTAGCAGTAGTCTTTTCACTTTTTTCGTTCATCGCTCTCTGTACAAAGGCTGCCTGAGTCGGAGGAATCGTTGATTGCCTCCGTTATCTGTCTCCATGTTGTTCGTTTCTTTTTGTTTGTTGTAACGTTGGACTGCTTGGCAGTCAACGTATGTCTGTGCTGTACTGTACAGCTCTATCAATTTTCTTATCTCAATGTCAGTGAAATTGCCTTTTCTTTTGCTTTGATCCTCCATTGAAATGGCTACAACTTTACAAAACAGAGGAAAATCTATATAAAATATCATAGCAATGCACGTTGCTAAGCAATAGCCATAGTTCCTGTGGTCATTCACAAGAACGCGCATCGCTAAGAACAGCCTTAAGCCTACGTGAAGTCAATTCTTAAGACTGGTCTTTACAAAGACCATCTGAAATAAATATTAAAGGATTTGAAAGGTTTGTACAAAGAGCAGCTGGTAGTCACACAAAGATCACACTTCTGATAGTGGGATTAGGGGTGGAATGGTACATGTATTCGTATTGAACCGAAACGGTACGTACGTCTCGGTTCGGTACATGAATTTACACGGAGAATACACGGTATAAAAATAAATAAAACTCACGTGCAAATTAATTAATGTAATGTGGAACTACTGTTACATGCACGTTTCTTAGGGACACATAATCTGTAGCCCCGCCTTAGCTCTGAAGCTCCCAAGCTCTGAAGCTCCCAAGCTCTGCCTACATGTCGAGTCGGTCCAGTGAGTCCACACGAAGCAAACTAGTCTCTTCCATATACAACCAAACACGGATGTACTGTAGCTGGATCCCTTCTTGCCCCGACAACAAATGGCTTCCAGGCCCATTTGCTTCGCTGTTTGGTCCGCTGTTAGCTCCGCTTTTAGCTCCGCTGTTAGCTCTGCCATTAGCTTCACTGTTTGCTGCTAGCTCCACTGTTAGCATGTGAAGCTAACACCACAATTCGCCAACTGCTCTGTGTAACCGAAGCTGCTCTTTTAACACCCCTGCTCTGTGCATTCACATATGAGAGCAGTGCTGGTCTCCCATATCACACTACTAGCTGATTGTCTTATTTTGTTTACAAGTTCCAGATGGAGTCTGGAGATGATGTGGGGTAGCCTACTTATTGTTTACTGTTTACATCTTACTTTATATGCTTCAGGCTGTTGCCGCTAGCTCAGTGGAGAGACTGGATGACACTAGGTGGTACAGCTTGAGACATGCACAATAAAAAAAATTGCCTTCTGCATTTTTGTTATGCTTTTCCCTCCATTGTGATGTCTGAACCGAGGTATGAACCGAACCGTGACTTCAGTGTACCGTTCCACCCCTAGGTGGGATGGTCTTTTCAGCAATTGGGCTTCACCGCCTACAGCTGGCTCAGCATTTGTGAATTTGAAATGTTATCTTGCTACCCATAATGGATGGAGCTCACACTGTGGAGTGTATGTTCAGCTGTTCACAGATCACTGCACAGTTAAGCTTCCTGTCTGTTATTTTATTTGTTGGCTCTTACGCGCGGGGCCACATGGGCAAACAGCTTTGTTGTATTTTGGGTTTCTGTTGAAGCTTAACGTTTTCTGAAAACTCAACAGATTGTCATTGATGAAGGTGGAATTATGCATGCACGCATGTGTAGTCAGAGAGCAGAAATGACACTAAAGGATGGAATCCAACCCACAACATTTAAAAACAACGAACAAACTGTATTCTTATTTGCCACATACACACAGTACAATGTAGGTAAATTAAATTATTGCATTTGAACCCATCCTAAGTATTAAGAGCAGTGGACAGCTATACACACAGCATCCATACATACAGCATCCGGGGTGTAACATGGGTGCCTGGGCTCGAACGGCCGATCTTGTGGTTGAGGGGCGTCCACTCTACCTTCGATCCACTAGCCACCCCGATAAAGACACATGCCAGCATGCTCAAGCAGAACTCCCCCCCCCAAATAGGTTATTTCATCATTCTGATGGAAATGTAGCTCAGCTCAGGTCTCTACCCACATTTTCCAGCTGACAGCTCTAAACAAAGATATGTGTGCATTTAAGACGGATGGCATCACCCTGGGATACAGTTGTTGATTTTCTGAGCCCAATAGATTGTTCAACCAAGTGTTGAAAACACTGATTTGCCATTTCTTGAGCCTTCTCCTTTTAAATGAGGAGTCCTTCTAGTTGGTTCAACAACTACGACTAATGGGTCACGATGCTTCATTTGGACATCACTACTGAAAGGTAAAGGTAAAAACATTAGGTGTATTTTGATCAGTTTTTGGCCATAATGCATCTTCCCCCTTGTCTGAATAGTTTTAAGCTTGAGTAAGACTGCAAGCACTCCATAACCCCCCTGCACTCTTGTGTAAACAGGAGAAGGTAGGGGAACCTTGTACACACACACACACACACACACACACACACACACACACACACACACACACACACACACACACACACACACACACACACACACACACACACACACACAGACACAGACTCTTCCCCCATTCTCCTTGTCTGTCCAACGTGAGATTACTGTGGTTGGGTCACATATTCACTGAAGAGTGTCCGTCCTCGGGCAGAATCCAAAAGAACACGTGCTCTGAAAGCTGCGTGGTGTCAGGCCATCTCTCTGCTCCACTGCTTCACTCACCCCTGCAGCCTTGCACATCCTCTCAGCTCGCCTCAATCCCTGTTATTTGCCCTCCCACCCATCCTCACTGCTGCCCCTTGTCTTTTCCTCCTGTGTTCATTTCACAGTCTCCATTTCCAGCTAAAACACCCTAGCAGTCCGCACTCGATTGGATTCCAAACCAATTTTTCGTCCATGAATACTTCTTAGTTCCGCTTTTCTTTTCGCAATTAACATTCCGGTTTTCAGCCCCATCCTGTATCCTCTTGCAGCGGGCTGGTAGCTGATAGGTTGAGCGCTAATAGCAGCCCATAAAAGAGCAAAACCTAGCAAATTGACCTTGCTGTCCAATAGTTCCACATCTCCTTTGAACTTGCGATGGGCTGTTTTGCACGAGGCTGAGACTGTGACATCAGCCCTGTTGTTGCGACTCATGAATCATCCTTGCATTAAAGCATGATGGGATATTTAACCCAAGGCTTTGCCCAAGATGGACTCTAACGTGGCCTCACTTTGAGACCTTGCCTCCTGTACGCTGACTGGTGTTGCTGCAGCCTGGTAGTCAGCATTACATCAAGCAGCGTCTTTGTCCTTTAAGGCCCTGACACACCAAGCCGACGGCCAAGGACTAGTGGTGTCACCTCATGTTGCCCCGCTTTGCCTTTGCCTCACAATAAACAGGGTTTGTCTGAATCAACAGCGACACAACCAAACGGCGCCTACTGCTAACCTTAACCCGAAGACAGAGGACCCTGGGAGATGGCTAACCAGACTGTCCATCTCCCGGGGTGTCATCCATTCTCTCTGCAAAGAAGTCTCCCTGCGGTGGGGAGCGGAGGGACTGTGCGAACGCTGGCTAAGGTTAGTTCACGGACGAGGGCTGACACGCAGCGACGGTGCGGGACACACCGCAAAAACTAGGGGGCAACGGTCGCTCACCGTCGACCCAGCAGTGATTAAACCAACCAAACCACCCACCCACCCACACACGCTCGGGCGCGGCAGACGTCTCTGTCCTCCTAGTCTCGAATAGCGCTCCTGAGGAGGGTCTGGCTCCTCCACACGACATTCTGGGATAGGAGAAAAGACGTGCTCTGGTTTATTGGCATTTCTTAAACCAATCACAATCGTCTTGGGCGGCGCTGAGCGCCAGACGCAATAATGGTGCCTCTGCCAAATAGCCTCACCGGTACTACTGTTTCAGATGTTTTTTTACGGCGCGTCCCGGAAGCGTGTGGTGTTTATGTTTCCTTTACAGCACCACAGACGACAAGAGATTAATCTTGGAGGTGGAAAAACATAATAAGATCTTTTTTATCAGGACAACGCCAGAAAAGAGAAGGCATGGAGTTTAATTACAAGAGTGCTTGGAGTGGAAGGTATACTAGTTTAATAAACACATGATTGTTCTGTAAAGTACTTTTAGAGACTGTATAATCTGCGAGTCGGGCGAGCAAGGCGTTCCGCTTCTGTGACGCTCCCGGTGTGGTATAGTGCGTGGCAAAGGATGGAACTAAACCGGAACACAGCCGAAACGCAGCACAGACGCGCCCCAGTGGAAAATGGCTGTCGGGGAAGGAACTTGTTTTGGTGGAACATGTGCTCGTTCAAAAGTTGTTTTTAGTCGTGCAATAGAAAACTCAGATTGGACAGATAGTCTAGCTAGCTGTCTGGATTCACCCTGCAGAGATCCTGTTGATGAGGTTGTTTGTTGAATACAAACAACCTCATCAACCTCATCACTCTAGGGCAGAACACAGCAAGCCTGAGTGTGTTGTGGGCTAGGTCACGACACAAGGGTCAATGCCGGCAGATGATTCTCTGCTGCCTCATTTTGAGAGTATGTTGCGTCGGCACATAAACTCACAAAATGCTGCCATGACCCCTTTAGCACAACTTTAAAAAAAAAAAAAAATAAATAAATAAACTTGTTTACTCTCTTTCTGCCTCAAGTTACAAGTTCAGCTGTATTTGTAGCATGCAGCAAAATCAGGGCGCCTGCTGTCGTCTGCTCATCTTCAATAAGCAACTAATATTTCATTCATTTTTGTTTGAGCGATTTATTAATCGACTAATCACTTCAGCTCAATTTTAATATGATTGCTCACAGGGTAAAGTCATGTAAAATTACTCAAGGCTAATTTTGTCATTACAATCATCATTCTAATCATTTCTACATCACAGAGGTTTTGTTCTGTTAAGCTACCATCAATAAAGCTCAGCACTTACTGGAGATACTTCACATTAAAAGCCTGAATGAGACTCTTGTCTAATGGAATTAGTGCTGTGGTAATGTACATTATGCTGAATTTAACAAGTCAACAGGTAAACATGAGGAATTGTTGAGGTTGCATTAACAGCAAATTAAAACAGAAAAAGAAAGCTGGGTAGGCCTCTTGCTTAAATATGTCTGTTGAGCAGTTGTAAGGAAACAGAAGTGCCAAAGCTGTCTGAATGAGTGTCACAGTCAGTGTGATTTATTTATTTATTTTTTTTAAGCAGAGACGTGTCGGTACATGGAGCCCTGTTCCTCTGCATGTCCTTCTCATCTGTCCATCTGTGTTAACGTTCTGTTACCCACGGGGGAGCAGCACATTAGCAGCCCTCTGCATCTAGAAATCAGGAATGTTGGCCTGTAAAACTGCTGCAGTTGTTGACATTTTGGTGTAAATGTTGGGTTTCACACACAAGGCATTGTGGTGGACATGAACATTTGATCTGTAATGATCATGTTTTACCCTAAAGGCACTAACCTCAGTCTTCTCATGTCATTGTTTTCATTGAATATCCAGCGGTAAAGAGGCTGATGAAAGAGGCTGCTGAACTGAGGGATCCCACAGAGCACTACCACGCCCAGCCGCTGGAGGTAAGTTCACCACAAGACACCACTGTCCTGTAGTGCCTGTATAGTGCCAGTATTTACTATCTTATGGCACTTACCCACTGCTAGTACCAGCTCTACTCTACTCGGCTCGACTCGACTCAGCCACGGTGCCCCATCCTCCATTTTCCATTGCAGATTTAGTACCGCCTCATGCCTGAGGCGAGCGTGGCTGGTCGTCAAAGAGATGCCGCAGGAAACTGCCGTGACCTAACGCTACACACACACAGAACGTCAAAGGAGTTTTGTTTTTATACTCTCGGCAAGAACATTTTTGTTTCAAAAGAAGCTGTAGGCAGCAACAAAAAAAACACCACTGGCTAAACTACTTAAAAACGGCGGGTTTGTTCAGGACAGCACCCCCCCCCCCCCCCGTCTGTCGCTAGCGATGATGACGCAGTGATTAGTGACGATTCACTCCGACCGATCAGTAGTCTGCAGGTTTTCACGACGGAGGCGATACTAAAAAAAAGTACCTGTTAGCAGGTACCAGGGACTTTTTTTTTTTTAATGGAAAACCAAAAAAGGGCGAGTAGAGTCGAGGCGAGTCGAGCAGGTACCGTGTAATAGAAAAACGCCATTACTTTAGTTGAGGATCACTACAACAACACCTTTTCCGATCCTGTATAGTCTAACAGAGCATCTTTGGAGAAGATGTAAAGTCAATACAAAAAGAAGGCATTTTTCAACATCATGCGTCATGACTTTGCGTAAACATACACGCCACTTTCCTACAGCCAAATGGCGTGTTATCTGTACGCATTTTGAGCAATCCACGTGTATGTCTACGCTATATAAAGCGGATGTAAACATACACACCATGTGGCATCGCCATGTGCCGTGCTATCGCGAGAATGTCTGTCTGTCAAAAAAAAGGTTGGGTTTAGGGAAAGAACATTGGGAAAGGCTTTAGTAACACGACAAAAACACAACGGTGACCGTCACACGCTTAGGGAAACAATAAACGGTTGGGTTTAGGAAAAGAACATTGGGGGAAAATGGTTGACAAATGCCACACGCGGGACGCGAGCCCTCTTGGGTGAAAGTCCTGTGTTTTAATCAATAGTTTATGCCAAATCATTGATTTCTTTAGTCGGTAGCTGTGTAATAACTGGGATAATGTAAAGCAAGCGGGTCATTACGTGGGTGTGCCCAGACAACAGGCGACCTCTGTCTTGCCATGTGCCGCAACACTGATGTTACCTGAAAAGATAAAAATCGGTGTATCAGTAATTTTTGTTTTAAACTTGTTTAACTGCAATGTAATCGATACCAGGTAGTCTGCGCTAATGGTAGGTAGCTAACGTGAGAGCCGCTAGAGCTAGCGGGCTAGCATTAGCGGGCTAGCGTTAGCTTCCAACATTAACAGCTTACATTCAGTGTTAATAAGAATAAAACTTGTTAGATAATTAACTTTCTGTTCGAACGTAACGTCTATAGTATTCAAGACGAGCAAAACCAATGTGTTCTAACCGTCTTCTTCTGACGCCAATGTAGGCTCGCAAAGCCAGAAGAAACATTTGCAGAAAGACGATGTAGTCTGCCATTGTCTTCGTTATGTTGTTATGAAGTTGGCACTAGCATTTCCGGGGAATGCTGAGACGTATGATGACATATACAGTAGGGCTGCAACTAACGATTATTTTCATATTCGATTAATCTGTCGATTATTTTCTCGATTAATCGATTAGTTGTTTGATCTATAAAAATGTCAAAACATGGTGAAAAATGTGGATCAGTGTTTCCCAAAGCCTAAGATGACGTCCTCAAAGATATTCAGTTTACTGTCACAAAGGAGAGAAGAAACTAGAAGATATTCACATTTAACAAGCTGGAATCAGAGAAATCTTTTTTTTTTTTTTTTAATAAAAAAATTACTCAAACGATTAATCGATTATCAAAATAGTTGGCGATTAATTTAATAGACAACTAATCGATTCATCGTTGCACCTCTAGTATACAGTGACGTAACGACGTAGTTCTCTGGGCTCTCTAGCCAGTGGAAAAGCTAACCGGTTCGGAGAATGTTCGCAAGTTGAACCAACTGCGAACCAGCCCAGTACTAGAACTAGATTTGCCTTGGTGGAAATGGGGTAATTGTGATTCAAGACCTCTCCACTTTGGGACGGGGTCCTGCATCACAATTTCGACCTCTACATACCTACTCCAGAAACTGCCTGTTCATCCTGCTACCGTCTGGCAAGGAATACAGGAGCATCCACTGTTGGACCACCAGACTGCAGAGCAGCTTCTTTCCTCAGACTTTAAACTCCTCAACTCCACTATAAAACTAGTTTGGTTTAGTTTTTTCTTGTGCAGCATAAGGGACTACAACTTTCATTTCCTTATGCAACTATGTGTTGTTGAATGACAATAAATAAGCCTTAAACCTTATCCTGAAAATAACAATATATGATATACCCATGCAGGACAAAACAAAACATGCAAGAATTAAATCCCCCTTGCAATACCATGGATATAGTTACACTCGGCCAGGCATGCCAAACACTTAAATATGCACTTCAATTCAATTGAAAATACAGCGCTTTCAAGCCGGAGAGCGGGGTTCACATTGCGTCGAAAACATGCTTTCCCCCAGGAAACGCTTGTTTGTTCCTCGGGAATGTCTTAGTCCAAACCACAATATTTTTCTTAAACTTAACTAGTCGTTTGGGTGACTAAACTTAACTGTCATTGCCTCATGATGGTCACTTCTTCTGGCTAAACTCCACTACCACGGCCCCTGAAAGGACCGTCATCTGGCGGCCTGTACCCGGCTCACAGTCACCTGTTGGCGGCTAAACAACTCCCGCTGATAGCCGGCGTCCCAGAGCTCTGTCGCGGCTAAAGACGACCAGCAACTGCCGCTCGGATTTTATCGTTCTATTGCACTATATACTGTTCATGTTACAGTACTTAGCTAAATTCTTCTATTTTAGGTATATACTGGTCTATTGGTGAAGTAGCATTGATCACTTTGAGGGGGGATATGTAGACCAGAAAGGGGGAAATTCCATGCATCCCCTCCGGCAAATCGCACCCTGGATATACAGTGGTGCTCATAAGTTTATGAACCCTTGCTAATGTTGACTAAAAAGAGGAATAAAAAAAAATCATCTTTGGGAAATTGATCTTAAAGGAGAACTCCGGGCAATTTTTACGTTAATCCTGATCGCTATAAGTATGTGAGTACTGTCGATAGGAAAAAAAAACGAGCCAAATCGGTGCTAGCATCATGGAGCTACTGCAGCTAATGCCGAGAGCTCCCACTTAGCTAAAACGGCAGTTTTGGGGGCATATCATAAAGAGTGCCTTTTGTTCCTCTTAACAGACACAAAATGTAACTAAAATGTCTGTGCAACATGAACAGGGCCCTTACATGAAAACAAGATGCGTTTTCAACTCAGACATTGTTTAAATTCACCTACCCTGTTAGCTGCTAGCTGCCGTCTGATGAGTGAGTGTGTTCAGCCAGGCTTCGGTAATAATCATCAAGCAGCAGTTCTGTGTGTATTTGTAGCATATATATATCCATTTTGTGTGCAATCCATCTGGCGTTGGTGAATAGTAGTCTCTGCAGTGGCGAACTGTGTGTTAGTTGCCTTAGCCAGGCTAGCAGGTTTGACCAGCATATCCTTCTACCTCCTCCCCGCCTTCCCCGCCTGCCGCCGCCGACAACAATCCACGGGCGCCCGCTGGTCTGGTGGATGTCCTCCAGAGGACAGTTCATGCTTTCGCGGCGAAATTTTTGCGGCAAAAAAAGTTTATTTCTCCCTCAAAAATAGGTAATTGAGCACTGTAGTGGTTATGATCATATCAGTGACTATGTAACTACATGGAAACGGGCCAAATGATGCATGTTTCTTGTAAAGTAACAGCGTTACAAAAGGCTGGCTGTAGTCTTGCGCTGAAGTCCCGCGGGAATACAGTTGTAGCAGGAAAAGGTAAACGGCAGATCGTAGCGTAGAAGAGTGGAGGTGTTCACAAGGGAAGAAGCTTGGAGTAACGTAACTATGGAGGTAGAGCCAGCCTTCAGTAACGCTATTACTGTACAAGAAATAGAAATTTTTTTACTCCTCTTTTTAGTCAACTTTAGCATGGGTTCATAGACTTATGAGCACCACTGTACCTAAACCTGTAAATAAAGGTAGAGAAAAATGAGGATTAGAGTTAAATTACAGAAGATTCATAATTTAAGACATTTAGCTTTCTTTATTAGTTAAATACTGCACAATAAGACAATTTATTAGCACAACAAACAGCTGTGGGGGTCACATCTCATAGGACATGTCACTGTCAGTGTTGTAACCCTTCAGACAACACTGCGACGACTTGAGTAATCACAGGTTGTCAGTGACATTTGACTCTCTTTTTGCAGGATAACCTCTTTGAATGGCACTTCTCTGTACGTGGGCCCCCAGATTCCGATTTCGATGGCGGGGTTTACCACGGCAGGATCGTGCTTCCCCCAGAGTACCCAATGAAGCCCCCTAGCATCATCCTCCTCACGGTAAGACGCCGGCAAAGGCTACATTTCTATCACATCTGATTATTCTCCCGCTGATGCAGAACAGGAAGACGCCAAATCAGATGATCAAAGAGTGGAAAATGGACAGCATGTCATTTAACCTTCAGCCATTTGTGGTTACATCACACGTAGTGACAGTTGTCAGGTCAACGCCTGGGCTGTCATCACAATGTCAGAGAGAATTGCACTGGTTTTGTGATAATATGAGACTCTCATTATATTCAGACAGCTGTATGACGCCCTGCACTAATGACAGGCTGATAAAAGCGTACCCTTAATTCTTTCGACAGACACTTTTTCGTTGTGTTCCAGCTCCTTTTGCTCCTCTTTGTTTATTTTTCAGTTTGCATTTATTGTTTGCAAACTCGTACTTTTGCAGAAAATCAGCCTGCGTTTCCCCGTTCCACAATCTCAACTGTGTCAAACTTCCATGTCTGTCTGCTTGTCATAAACTTTGACAATGTATGTTCTATTAATTTATCTCCACCACACACACACACACACACACACACACACACACACACCACTCACCACTCACCTCCACCTTCTTTTTATTGCCTTCCCTCCTAGCCGAATGGACGATTTGAAGTTGGAAAGAAAATTTGTTTGAGCATCTCTGGACACCATCCGGAGACCTGGCAGCCTTCTTGGAGCAGTAAGTTTCCTCAACAACAAGTAAAAAGTTTTCCACATGCCCTGAGATTCTCTAATTAGTTCTCCAAATACAAGTCACTGTTTTAGTGTAGTCTTAAAGTGGACATATTATGCTTTTCTGTATTTTCTGTCATATCTACAATTTTAAAATGTCAGATTTTCATGTTATGGCCAAATAATGAGGTAAATGTATTTCAGAGTAATATTTGGTTTAGAAGAATTTACCGTTGATTTTTCACGGTACAAAGTCCTGCTAAACGCCGTTGCAGTAGCTCCATCTTAAACTAATGAAACGCGGAGCGGAGGCTCCGGAGATTCCAGGAAGCGCGCTGGCCAGTCAGAGCAGACTGGGCTTTTGTGGGAGGGTGGCTTAAAGAGACCGGTGCTCCTACAGACCATCTCATACTGAGGTTGAATACAGGTGCAGCAGCCATGGGCAGTATGACAAAAATAGTGTGTAGTACAAACACAAAATACAAGTATTATCCTGGTCTTAGGTTGGAATGAAAACCTCAAGTCTAAAAACTAGTTTTATGGTTGCCGCAGTGTTCCGTGCGCGCGGTGCGCACGCCATAAAATGACGTCACCACAGCTATCGTTTCCAGCGCCAGGGCTCCACAAGCTGTCGCGGCGTGTGGTGGTGCACATCTGAATTTGTGTAAGTACGTGCCCGCTGCGCTTTCAATTCAGCACAGTCGGCTGGGAAGAGCAGGTTCATCTGTGTGATTCTTCATGTATAGACCACAGAGAGTCAAACTGCCTTACATATGTGGTCAAAGAGAGACGACCCAAAGAAGAAGAAACATTTGGCTGGAGAGTGTGGAAAAATGATAGACAGTTTAAGAAATGGCAAAGCCACGTCGTAGATTTCCACGGAGACGAGTGAAGGATATTAGAAGCACTTTTCCGGTGATGTCTGAGTGTTACTGCGCAGCCTCCAACTTGAGCTTGAAGACGTAAATGTGACGTCTTGTCTTCAAGTTGTAAGTCTTCTGGTAGCTGTGCCAAGATAAATCTCAATCATTCCCAATCTTGCAGAGACGGGGGTAGGTATATGTAAGGAGATAACATAGGCACAGGGTAATTATTGCTAAAATTCTAGTTAACATTAGTAATTAAACTTAAACAGCGAATGTAAGTCGAAACTGCCTGCGAGCTTCTCCTGTACTGAACGGTAATATTAATAAAGTCGTGTGGTTATGACACAATCGTTAGCCTATTTTTACAAAAACTGCTGCTACGGAGCCATAACATGAGATAGACGGAAATGGAGCCTTTTATACATTGTCATGTTTCTTTAGAAATAATCAATGGACAAATAGTCTTTAAATGCTTCAGATGTGAAGTTATTCGCTGTCAAAGTGACGCCAAAATGAATGGCAGTCAATGGAATGCTAACGGGAGGTGATGGCTTGTTAGCCTATGAACCTCTCCATAGGAGGTACGCTTTTCAGACGCTCGCTTACCCCCTTGGGAAAAACATGAGCGATCGTTTTGTCAAAGCTAAAAAAAACAGCTTCATGGAACACTTAACAGTGTTACAGGCAGACAGTCATTTGGATTTGGAGATAAACAACAGTCATGTTAATGATTAGAGTAGATAAATGTAATGTTTCACGGTACGTCGGTGTTCAACATACTGCTGTTGCCAGGCAGCGACTTTACGAATCCCACTATGCCAGGCGTCCATGCTTACGCAAGGTAACGTAACCCCATTTGTACAGGTCCTATCCCCTGACCAATCGGCTATCCTAACCTTAACCACTCTAGGTCAAATGCCTAAACCCAACCAATTGAGCTGCTTCGTAGGGCGGGTCTTGGCGTGGCCATAGTAGGATTCGTAAATTTGCTGCCAGGCAGCTGTCGGTACACAATCCTTGCTGCCTGCACGATCCGTTCTGCACATGCGCAAGGTGTTCGCGCATGCGCTGTTGTACGAGGTTTTACGCCACTGCCCGATCTGTTCCACGCTAGCCTCCACCGGGAAGCTAACGTTAGTTTAGCTAACAGCTAATTCGGCTAACAGCTAGATTCAGTCTAAAATAACATTAAAACTTAATGGGAAAAGCAGGCTACAGCTAAATTAAGACTTTACAGTAATAACAATAAAGACACGTATTGAGTGATTGTATTTTAAATGAGCAAAAGTAAAGTAGAACTGATGTAACAGCTGTTATATATGTTAACGTTTATTTTATATATAGTTTTATTTTGAGGGTCTTTTAATGTTTACATGCTGTCTCAGCTAGCGGTTAGCCAAATTAGCGGTTAGCTAAACTAACGTTAGCTTCCCTATGGAGTGTGGTGACTTTTAATAGTAATGCTGTGATGCTGTATGAAGAGGAATCCGCCGACACTGTTCTTGATTATAAAAGGTTTTATTGCAATTTGAGATTTTCAGCATCAATTTTAACAAACTCCTGCAGAGAGCTTGGAGGACGACCAGATCAATTCTCCCAATAAGTCGTTCTGCTTTTTCTTTGTGTGCATATAGTATATATTCTGTGCATTGCATTAAAATGATTGGGTCAGAACTGACCAATGATACCTTCTATCTGGCATAACTCCAAATAAGGGTTCTTCTGTCCAAGAGGGTTCTTCTGCCTAAGAGGGACCCTCTGCTCATGTTAACAGTTTCCAGATGTTTCAGTAAAAGTAGGGTAAAGTTCATAGAAATCCCTTACAACAAATCTTAAGTACAAATTTATAGAAAGTTATGAAATGTTCAGATACCACAGGAGGCTAACGGCAGACTGCTATAATCACCTAGCGGTCAGCCAAATTAGCTGTTAGCTAAACTAACGTTAGCTTCCCGGTGGAGGCTAGCCTGGAACAGATCGGGCAGTGGTGTAAATCCTCGTACAACAGCGCATGCGCGAACATCTTGCGCTTGCGCAGAACGGATCGTGCAGGCAGCACGGATCGTGTACCGACAGCAGCCTGCTTTCCTTTACTTCCGCTCTCTTCTTCTCCACTACTCCTTGCTTATCCACTGATTATTTTGTTTGTACGCCCTCTGGTGTTTCGGAGGATACGGCAACGAACAATGCGTTGAGCATAAACGTCTCCGTGCATGCTCGTAGCGTGCGAACCATCTACGGCGGCCCGCACAGGCCTCCTTATCTCAAATGACAGTCCAAAGCTTTTGCACAACATGGACCAGCTAAAATCTTCCAATTCTGTGGATAAGTTATAAATGTGTAAAGAAAAACCATAAAGCAGATTCGCTTTTGATTTTAGGGTTCTATATTTTTGGGAGATTTATTTGGATTTAGCCTTATATCCTTAGCATTGCCGGCCACTGCAAAATAAGCAGTATTTATTAAGTACCTAAAAGTGAACCTTTTTATTAGAAGGGCATATTTTCATACCTCCAGAGTAGGGCTGAAACAATTCCTCGAATAATTCAATTACTAAAAATCCTCGATGCAAAATGATTTGCCTCAAAGCTTTGTTTAATTAATGTTGCCAACGTATCGCTTACAGTGTTTCCGCACAGAGAATTATTACTGTTGCACATCAGGCAGATGCTGTGCGCTGTTGGCGACACATGCCATAAAGACTGATTACAAAATGAAGAAAGAGCTTAAGGGGTTAAGAGAAGAGACAGGCTGGAGAAAACGACAGAAAGTGTCCAAAGTTTGTAATCAGCTCAAACGTAATTAAAACGAAAACTCTGTACAGTGTGTCTACTCCTGCAAAATGGAACTAGCTTACCACAATAATAGCACAACGTCAATGCTTCAGCATCTCAACAGAAAACATTGAGTCTAACTTAATCATCCATTCCATGAAGTGGACCCGACAAAAGTAAATCACCGATTTGTCTGGACGATGAAACTACACCAAACGCAACAACTACCAAAAAAAAGACAAGAAAATACGTAGCAGTGACCACAATTTGATCTAAAGAGCCGACTTGTTGACTATCCCTTCGGAAAAACGGCTGATTCTTACGCACCATTTTCTCTCACTCTCTCTCTTCACGGAGAAACAGCTGATCAACGATCTACTAGCATAAGTGTAAGAGAGCTGTGTAGCATTGTAATCAAATATATAAATGAAAATAGGTTGAGTATAACTAATATTTACATATAGGCCTATATACAGATCAGTCTCAGGTTGAAACTTGTAGTTCTGAAAGTTAAGTTGCACAAAATCAGGTAATGTTTATGTATGTTTAATGTAGTTTGAGGTTGTTATTGCATTTAAGAAAATGTTTTCTTTAAAACAAATGTAATATGGCACTTAAATGCACTTAATATGTTTAGTTTTTTGAGAGATATTGTAAGCAATATAGGAAATAGAAATTTAGCTTTTTCCGAAAATTAAACCAAACTATTGTATATTATTGCTCTTCAATAAACCAAAGTATTTCTTATCCGATTAATCGATGGAATAATCGGTAGAATACTCGATTACTAAAATAATTGATAGCTGCAGCCCTACTCCAGAGTAAAAACTGATCATTTATTTCTACTGAACTCATTTTAGTTCTCTGCTGGCAATACGCCCATTTGCTGAGTTCTGCTTTCATGTTACTTCTTAGCATTTAATCAGGGGGAACTCAGTGGGGGACTGTGCATCTTCCTCAAAGCATTTTTCTCTACTAGTTCCCACTCATGAAAAAGGTAATAACGGGTCAATAATAAAATAAAATCAAAGACAAAGGTTACTCTAAACTTATTTTTACCAACATACTGCAAGTTACATGGCTGGTCATGCCTTAGACATTTGACTTCCCTTGCTGGGTTTTTAAAGGTGTACCTCATTCTTTTTGGAATGACCCCAGGAAGCCTGGCTGAATAATTGATTTCTGCACTCCACAGCCAGGCCAGCTGTAGTGATTCCATGGTTATGCTTACTACTGTTGGATGCTGCTTTAGTTCATATGCTACGCCTACATATTTGATAAAATGTCCCAAGTAATTCAAACATTCCCTTTGACATTACTCTGGAGAAGTTTGAAATTTTTTCTTATTTATTTAGATCTATCTATCTATCTATCTATCTATCTATCTATCTATCTATCTATCTATCTATCTATATATATATATATATATATATATATATATATATATATATATATATATATATACACACATACACACACACACACACACACACACACACACACACACACACACACACACACACACACACACACACACACAGATCCATTCACCTAGGAATTCATTCATTGGTGCAAACGACAAACTTTCTGCTCTTACTTTGGTTGTTTTTTTTTGTGGTTCATTAATTCAAATGAGACTGAGTGAAGTCTATTTTATGTAATGGGTTTTCATGTCAGGCCGCACTGCAAATACATAGTATCTTGACGAGGCGTTCAGCTACAGGAAGACAGCTACGGTTTGGTGTTGAAGATGCTATAGTGGTATAAGGTATCAGTATTGTATCGTGAAAGAATTGGTAAAGTTAGCCATAAATAATGAAAATATGAAATGCATAATGAAAAAGAATGAATTCAAATGCTCCATAATTCATTTCAATTGCTGCCATATTATGTCCAATTTGGCTTTGTAACCGTTTGAGAGTCCCAACATGCTCTCATAAGGAATCTAATAAGGTCATTCCAGCACATTCCAGCTTTAAGGTGCTCATGGTGGTGACTGCTACAGTATGAATGAGTGCTCTTGGACATTAAATGGACATTGGAATCATAAATAGGACATTATGATCAGGTTGTTGTAGTATCCTGGTTATGCGTTTGTTACCGTAAACATCATATTATGGATCCAGAAATATGGATGAGCTCTTATTCCAGTTTTGAAAAACTGGAATATGCTACCTGGGGTAATCTGATACTGTGGCATGTAAACACCTCATCCAGGATTCTGATCACTGTCTGTTATGGGGGCAGGTGCTTCCTTACCTTGAGTTACAAGACATTACATTACAGTCAATGCAGACATAGGTTGAGAAATCAAAGACACACTCTAAATGACGGACGTGTCATTCAAAAACAGTGCTCCACTACAACTTATGAGAAATAATACAAACACAAAAAACAAGAACTATTAGAAACCTGTTCCACGTAAATGTCACATCCCCAAAATTATGAAAAATAAAGATTCTAAAAATGTACTGCCATGCAAATGTAATACTAATAAAGTAAGTGCAGTTTTTATGGACTTTACCAAAGAGTGTTGAGCAATAAGGTGATCCACAGTTGCTTTTTCTGTATGTTGCCATGAAGCTGTTGCCATGTGGGACATCAGTTGTGAGTGGCTGAACCTATTATTGAAGGCAAAAACCGGAAACAAAAACAACCACAAAGCAAATAAAATAAATGTTGCATTTCAGCAAAGAAAATGTCGCCTCTTATGTGTTATTTGTTTTCAGTGATATGTTATAAAATAATATTCAATATGATCAACTAACAAAATGGTGCTGCGTGGGCCTTATCACAAAAAACACCATATATTAGTGTGCGTGTAATTTCAGTTTCTATGTTTATATGGTTAGTCTATAGTTAACTGTATTATAATAAAATCCAGTATGGATAACGTTAGTAGGCTTATCTTTTTCAAAGACAGTCAGATAAAATGGGCTTCCAGATGATGTATTTAGTATATCGGCTAGACTGAAGCACAGTCGAAACATAGCCAGTCATAATATAGACCCAAACAAACCCTTGACCCGGACCATATTGTAAAATGTGTCCTGTGCCAGCTGGAGAATGCGTACACATGGTACACACATGGTGGGTGTCCTCAAATAGGCCAGGGTAAATCCAGGCTTACGCTCAGAAAACAAAGCATCCTTCCCATTTATGTAACACGGTAACCGAACATGACGACAGGTGCGGCCTGTCGTGTAATTTAACCTTCCCTTTGTTTGCCAGGAATGTTGAACGTGCTCTGATTTTAATGTTTCTCATCTTCTCTTTGTTTTTTCTCCTCTTGTCTGTTTCTCTTCCAGTCCGAACTGCCCTAATAGCTATAATCGGATTCATGCCAACAAAAGGAGAGGGGGCGATAGGATCTCTTGATTATACTCCAGAAGAGAGGAAGGCCCTTGCCAAAAAGTAAGATTTTGGTAGATGAAAATCACTCCAATGTTTACTGGGCAGAGCATGTGTTGTGGGTGCACTGCTATGGATAGAGAATGATAATGAGGTGAGTGGTGAGGAAGAGTGTGTATTGTAAAGATTGTATGATCTTGCATGCTGGATTAGCAACACACCGGTGTTGCCGACATTACATGCGTGATTTTTCAACCTGCGCCCTATTTTCCCATGCATTGGTGTTTACGTGACTAATGTGAACAAGAATCTTCAAAAATGTATCCATTGCAAGAATGCTGTAACCGGCAGCTGCAAACCGGGCTGCAATGCATTCAAATGGGGCAAATGCGCTTTGTCTATTTCTTTCACTAAAAGTTCTGTTTTTGCCACTCACAGGCTCTGATTGTGTCTGACCACATTATGGAAAGAATCCATACAGAGATGGACCTTTTTGTTAAAGAGTAAGATCCTTTTAGTTTACCCAGAAACGGCTTTGAAATCGTTATCACCAAACTCCATTTAAAATAAACAATACTTTTAGCGTGTATAGAGCCAGCATATTTTCACATGTTAATGGGTAAATGTAAGGGTTTATTTCAACCAAACCAGAGTGGTGATTGTTGGAACAGTGGAAAGACCAACCAAGACGGCTTTTCATAGTTTTATTTTGTTTCTGTGAACTTTGAATGAAGTGTGTTTTCATGATGATAATATTACTGTTTATTTAAATGGGGGTCTGGTGGGTTTGGCAATAGCTATTTTGGGGATTTTCAAAAAAAAAAAAAGGTTGGCCTCTGTAAGGATCCTTTCTATAATGTCAGACACTTAGAACAATAATCTGAGCATGTCAATGGCAAAACAAGCACTTTTTGTGGATGTAAATTAAAGGTACGCAATAACCTTTTTAAACGTACAATATGTAATTTTCTGGGGGTTTGTTGTAACGTTACTCAACACCGCTGAGAGACTTACTTTGTGGCTGGGTCTGGCCGAGATACTCGACGGCCGAGGATACGTCTACATCCATGGGATAACTTTTACGTCTGATGGCTGGAGGGTGTTGCTACCGGAATTCTCCCTACCTTCACCTTTTTTTAAACTTAATTAAGTCGTTTTGGGCTCTAAACTTAACCGTTGTTGCCACAGGACAGTCACCATTTGTCGGTCAACTTAGCTATAAAGAAGTCTAGACTAGACTAAGCTAAAGGGGGGAGAATTTCAGCACAACACCGCGGCCAGCCAGACTCGGACGCCTGGGACGATTTGGTTGTTTCCCCAACGACTCATAAAAACCTTCTGTTACTGCCGTTAGCATCGTTATCACCCGGTGCTGGAGTTTGTTTTGGCTCAGATTGCTGTAAGTTAATGATAGTGGCTGGCTGCTGGCTAACTGTGGATGTGTCGTGTCCCCGATGCTGTTGTCCGACCGAAGTCTCTTAGCGGCGGGGAGTGAGCAAGAAAAACCAGGGTGGGATAGCTGGCTAAATTAGCAGTAGATTAGTTGTCTATCTATACAGCTGGCGAACGTAATCATGGGTTAGAAAACAATTATACTTAAAATAACTTGATGAGCGTTTTGAATGATGTTGTAACCTTATTATGTTCCCCACCAAGCATTAGCAGGAGCTAACGCTAACATAATTGTCAACGTAGCACATAACGTTAAGCTGGATTGATCGATATTGAAATGAATTTAAAAATAAGGTCTCTGCTGTATTACTGCATTGTAAGTGGCATGTACTCAATGACTAAATGATGCCGTGTGGCATAAAGCAAGCTGTATTACGGTTACTGAGTGTTATTCTTTCTGTGACATTATATGATTTACAATTTCTCTCGAACGTATCATCTGGGTTCCCGTGTTTTGACTGAAGTTAGAGGAACTAGAGGGGTCTCTAATAAACTAACAGATTTCTCTGGGTTTGAATGTTGTTGGGAACATTTGGGATAGTGTAAGTAGACAATTCAACAAAATAACATAGGTAAAGTCGTTTTTAGACATTTTAATGCAGACATGTTACATATTGTACCTTTAATTTAAGATTATAGCTTGTTTCGCTGCTGCCGACTGCAGCGGTCTAGCTTAATAGTAGACCAATTTCAAAGATTGTTGTTCCAATCAGTCACTTCGAGACAAAAACTTAGGAAAATAGGGTCCAGGAATAAAAACCGAAAACCAAGTTACCCTTTAACACAGCAAACTCCATACAAGCATGTAATGTAATCAACACATGAGCCTCGGTGGACATGCCTCCCACTAAAAAGTCTCTTGTCACAAAGGTAAGGGGAGTGCGCCAAAGCCAGTCCTAGTATTACAAATTCATGACAAATTCATTATCACGAAAATACCCGGCCTCTGGAGGGAACATGAGTGGGCACGTTACTCTTCATTTCACACCACATTTCCATCGGAGGAAACCACACAAAGTCAGAGAAGGAGAGGATCCAGCTAAAGTCGCTCTTCTAATAGCAGAGGAGACGGGGGTCTTGATCAGCCAGCTGTTTCATTAGCACATAGAGATGAGAGAGACAGAGATAGACACTCTTTGCTATAAATATATGGCTGCTCCATCTCCCTGATAGGAAAAATTATTATTATTATTTTTTTTTTACTCTGTGTGAGGCTGAGGCAGCACTCTTTTTGGGTTTCTTGTCTTTGTTTCCATGCCCATGGTGATTGTAGAGCTGTCAGTCAGAAAAGGGCATCTGCACAGCAGGATATTTTTTGTCAAATGTTTTTCAGAGTTTGCAGAGTTTGTGAGTGACAAGTAAATTGCAGAAGATGTTGGCTAGCTTGTTATGTAGCAAACCAAACTCAGGGCCCTGTGGAAGCCTGGGAAGTCTCAGAATTTAAAATGAAAAATGTCAATCATTTCTGACACCCGAGTGAACTTTTCATATACAGGACACATGTTGCCAGCATACATTGTGATAATAGTTATTACAGTGTAAGGATACAGTGGCCTACCTGACTGTCAAGTTCTTTTCTGGGACAAAGTTGTCAAATGAATTGCCAAATAAACCCTTCATTTACCCCAGTAAGAATAGTGCTACACTTGTTTTGTACTGCAGATAACTGGTGACATGCCTTGCAGAAGAATATGGTTCCCCTTCTTTTTAGTGATGTAATCCAGATTGCTCCAAATCCTCAGATCCATCCCACAGAGCAGTGCACATGCAGTATTTGACACTACTTAATGCAACTCCGATAACTCAGGGTTTCACTTAGTGCATGTCTACCTGAAAATGTTGTCAAGCTGTAGTTGTGATAACACAATGGGCCATTACTGATGTTACCAAACTGGTGCGTGTCCAAAGTTAGGCATTTTGTGTAAAATCTAACCGTGTGTCTCAATTCATATACTTCTGTGAGTACACTTATACATGTAGTGCACTGTGTACACTGTGTACTCACTTTGTAGTATGTACATTTCGACACGGTAGTATGGTCTCAAATCACACATGGCCGTCATGCACTTACTGGAAATTACTCGTTCTTCTGTTTCTCCCTGACAGCAGTATAGTGGTACTTATCGGAGAAAAAAAAGAAGCATAAATGGCATTTGTATAGTTTGTGTTTCACCGTTTCAATAGTAACCACTGCAGCTTCTTCGCCCCCGCCACATTCACGAGTTTGAAAATGCATTGGAAGCTTCCGCGTAGCAAATATGGTGAATGTTGAGAGCGATTAGGCCCAGCATTTCACACTCAACATTTTGATCTAATGAGTGCAGCATCCTTGTACTCGTAGTGCACTGCAGTTGGCCAAACTTTGTCAGTGTGAATGCACTATGTATTCAAAATAGCAAGTGTAAGTACAGAAGTGCGCAATTTCAGACACAGCACAAGGAATCAAGTAAATGTTAGCCACTTTTAGTCAGCACAATCACTATAGTTACACGTATAAATTGGAAAGAAATAGACTTGAGGCCTAAATATAATCTATAACCACAACGTTGTGGTTATGTGCATAAAGACTGTGGTAAGTGCAAGCCGTTACACAGCCCGTGTAGACAGCTCCACTGATAAAAATAAAGCCAGATAAGAGATGGACGACTGAAAGACACTGCTGAAACACCAGTCTAGAAAAGTCTTAATTAAGCGGGTCACAGATAGGGACATGCTTGGCAATCTCAGGCAAAATCAGAGGACAGCAAACTCTCTCCTATTTTTGTAACATTTATAATATTCATAATTAATGGAAAGCTGTTGTAATAGTTTTGTGTACACCCCCACCCATCAAGTTGTTCACACCTTAATATTCGTCCTGCGGGTAGGTATTCGTTTTTGTGTGAGGCTACATCCACACTAATACGTTTTTGTTTAAAAAAAACCTGCATATCTCTTGCTACGTTTACGCCTCGCTTCCACACTACTCCGGTGTTTCCAAACCCCTTAAACGGAGACAAAAACACTACTGCCCAACACTGTTTGCAATAGTTTGATTTAGCGCTGTGGTGCAGTCGGCACAGGTTGCTGATGTAGACTACGTTTTAATTTTACAGAGTATGTGATAATGACAAATGCCAATTATTTGCATAAATCAAACTGGTTTGAGTTACACCGAACAGGGACAACCGGAAATCGACCCAACACTGCCCCCCCCCCCCCCCCGATTCCAAGATTGAAAAGGGATTTTCAGATGATGTTAAGGCTGTTATAGACCAACCAGACGGCCGACCGTTGGCAGAAAAGGCAGTTGGACTGATCAGTCTCCCCGAGTTGGTCAAAAAAGTGCCTCGGAACACACCAAAGCGACGAGACGTAATATGTCTCCATAACAGTAGGCGGCACTAATCTGTATTGTCGCCCAAAAAATGAAAACCGGCAGCTGATTGGACGAACGCGTTTTCAACCGGCCATTACTGGCGACTCATTCAGAATACGATCTCATATTGTACTAAAATAGTTCACAGAAACTTGTTTCTGAAAACATTTTAAGCGAGAAATAGGCCGTTCAGTTGCTGGATGCAAGTTGTCTTCATTTCAGATCGACAAAGGTCAGTTTAAGAGATATTTGTCAGATTTTGAGAGGCTTAGTCACGCTCATCCCGCTTGCCATTTCCAGGTGAGTCCCGACTGCCCTGTCTCCGACTGAGCACGTCAGGTCGGCCAAAATGAAGGCTGACAGCTCCTCCAACGGACGACGGCACGGAACACACCAAACAGACTCGAGTCACTGACCTCACCAGACTGTCTAACGACCGATTATCGGCCCGGTGTGTAGCTGCCTTTAGACCATCTGATAAGCACTTTGTTTGAAGCATACAATACTTAAAACCTTTCTGTCACTGAATTTTACCAATGTAAAATGAAATTGCATTAACACCACTTCTGGGCCAATGATTGACACATCTCAAACGTGCTGCTGTCCTCTCAGTATGTATCTGAGATTTTTCAAACCAAATCTCCAGTTTTGACTTTTTTTTTCTTAAAGCTTAGATGTGTTCATGATGATTAGCACTTATGCCTATAACAGTCATTCATGTGAACAACCATCAAACAATCACAGAGCCTGTATGCATGACGTCTGCTTTTGGAGACATAGACTCCCTATTTAAGCTGTCATAGTCCACTGACAAGATGACTGGAGGCGTAAGAGAACATTTGCCGTGCCTTGCAAAATGTCTAAAAAGCCCAGCTACATCTTAACTTCACTTGAATAGAATCCAATTTCAATTTAGCTCCAGAGGAAGACACTGATTTGGATCATTTATTACCATAATGTATCCATGCTAACTTTAGCCTGAGGAGTGCCACAGTGATGATGTGGCGTTCGTCAGAGCATGATTCATCCCTCCTCTTCACAGCTGTAACATCAGCCCATTAGCTTTCCTAAGACAAATCCACAGACACCTTTTTAATGTGTTGCATTTTTATGTTCTTTTCCACACCACTGCGCTATGCAGCTGTGTTGATCCTTCTTTTAGCAATACTGCACTGAACCCCGCTGTCAGGAATGACATGAGAGCGGTCTGTACCCTTAGCAGGGACCTGGCATGTGAATGTGCCACAGGTGGTGAGGGGGAAAAAAGCAAACCTGTCAGATGAGGATACACTGTGACGCAGCCAACAATACAAACAGACAGCCAATGCCATATACACAGCTTCTGAAGCTGGTTTTCCTGCCAGTTTCTTGACAAGCTGCCCATACCTTTCAGGGCTGTGCATGAACACAGCCCTGAAAGGTATGGGCAGCTTGATCTAAAAAATCTTTATAACTTCATAATCAAGATCACCTAGATGACGGTACATTTTTCAAAATCAATACCACCCACTGCACTGGCTGCTAACTTTGTGAAATGTAACTTAAATGCCTGACTAATTCAGAGGTCTTTGTCTTGTTTTTCTTTCTTTGTTCGTGTTGACCACAACACACTCTGACCATCAGCAAATTTTGGCTCTGTATCAAAAATTCAAAACACACTGTTGATTGGCTGCCTGCTACACTTCTCCAAAAATAATTATCTGTGTTCATGTTTACATTGCCACAGTGAGAACATTTTGGGCAGCCATCCTCTCTTCATAGGGCGTTTGATGGGGTAATTCAGGTATATTAAATGGGTCTAATTTGCATAGTTTTAGCCACTTTAACTGTGATAAAAAACATTGTACTCATGTACACTAATTTTTCAACGCTCTGGGTACTCCTTTGGCGCCATTTTTCAACATGCTTGGTCAGGACCCCTTGCCGTCACATTTTGACGCTCTGGTACCTTTGGTATTATTTTTAATGTGTAGGGTAAAACCACTTTGTTAGGATTAGGAAAAGATCGTGGGTGGGGTTACAAAATGTACATTTAAGTGACACGCTGAACAACAACAGGACACAGACCCTGGTCTCCCAGGTGAAAGTCCTGTGTTTTTTCACCCATCTATCCCCCCCAACCTGCCTCCATACGCAGATTTTAGGTCTTTAATACCAATCACTGTAGTTGTTGTTCTTAATACTACGTCATCTTACAGTGCCGTGGTCGAGCTGCTGCTCTGCCCGGTGCGTCCCATGCAGACGCCAAAGGGTGCTTTGTGCGTCGGTATCTGACGCTGAGAGCCATTGACCAAGCGTCGGTAATCAACGAGTTGGGAGTGAGAACGGGTTACTGCGTCAGCACTGGAGTATGGTCTGGCCACACCGTTTATTAGGGATGTGGGCAGAGAGGACAGGTACCTAAATTTGGCACCTAGTGATTCAACGTGAATTGGTCCTCTGTAATACCGACGTAATTCTGCAGTTGTACTGATATCACGAGACAACTTAACCTTAACCTTGACTAGAAATATCGTCCACCTCTACCGTTTAACATTCTAGGATAGGGGGAAAAAACACAATTACAATTGCACTAAGCTCCGTATGCAGCGATGGTGTCCTTGCAAAATAGATAGCGGAGATATAGCAGCCCCTACCACAGCTTCTTTGTCAACTGAAAATAATGTCTGTGGGACGGATTCATCAGTCACTACAGCTTGGTCAACAACAAGAATTGGCTAACATGAACACTAACCCAGGATAATTAATTAGGTCAAACAAAATGTCATAAAATAGAGAGGCTAACGCCACCTTCCTACTGGCACTTGAAATCAGCTCCGATACGGCTGCGAAACGACCGGAAGTCATTAATTTCCTATGGAGATGAGTGGAGTAGTGCGGTGTGAAAAAAATTGTGTCCGTTGGTCATCCGGATGCGTTCAAAATTTTTTACTCGTACAACAGGCAACGGACGGTTCCTATTCGACAATCAGAGCAGAAGTTGGCGTTGCTATGGTACTGATAAACAAATCTGAATTTTAATTAAAAAAAATTATGATTTTAAAACGATATGTCGTCATGTCTTTTTTTAAATTTTCATAATTTCCTAGCGTTATTAGGGCAGTCAATACAATTGCTCACGTTAGCTAATCGTCAGCTAGCCTGAGCTCGCTAGCTCAAGTGAATTGATGTTATTCATTCAGACAGCATTCAGAGCAATTCTTTTCTCCACACAGCAGCCTTTCTGTTTATACAGTATTTCTATAGCCCTCAGATGAGAGGTCATAGAGAAATGGACATTCGGACACTGACAGAATGAGTCGTTCTCTCTGCCATTTTTTTCCTACTCGCTTCCGACGCTGTCAACAGTGTAGTACGATGTACACTGGGGGGCGTATTGCGTATTACGGAGCTGATTTCAAGTGCCAGTGGGAAGGCGGCGTAACTGTGAAAGTGTTACCCAATCGGTCCATTGTTGCTGTTTTTTCCATCTGACTATGGACCATGCTTACACTCACTGAGAATTGGGTAATGCGCACTCCGCTAAACAACGTGTATTGTGGCAAGCAAAAGACAGTAATCAACAGTACACATGTAAACCAACCGTCGTGCCCAGATGAATACGCAGTTTGTTTGGTTAGCCGTAATATTGCCTTAAAAATAGATTATTATACGGTAAACACAACAGCGAATTAAGGGGACTAATTTCTGTGTTTAAATTCAGTTGGACTCAGAAACAAGTTTTTAAATTATATGTAAAAAAAAAAAACATAGTTTATGTAAAATGCTCTGCTTTCCCAGATGTATGCTGTTTTGCTGAAGTTGCATTTCCCAAATCTCTAAAATTGAGGTTGGGACACATTGAGTGGACACATTAATGAGAATAAGACAAAGGTTGAAGAATATCAGGATTTTCCTTAAAGCATGTAGCTGTGACATTATATATTTAAGATAAGGTGTTGCGGCAAATGCATTACATCAGGGTTGCTTCGTAATCGTGACATGTATTTCAAACCTAATTGCACTTCAGTATGAATTACAAGCATGAGCCACTGTATAATTGGATACAGGTAGTGTGACATATATCAGTAAAAATTTAATTATTCTACACGCTAGTTGGTAAAAAGTAAATTTTTCAGTTAACTTGGCAGGTAAACCTGATATACTGTGACAAGTGAGCCAGAACATTAATGTTGGGCCTGTTCATAATTAACACATTTATTTAGTCACTGAACCACTGCCATTGTACTCACAGTAATTTATTTTTCATTTATGATCAGGCTGTTCACTTATAGAGTGGAGGGACCTGCTTATTCATCAAATGGCCTAATACTGTCATAAGCTACTTTTTTGTTTTTAAATGAAGGTCTCTGAATCTTGGAAATTAGTAGTGTAAGGGTTGGTCAAGGTGTGGAGGGGAACACAGAGTAATCTTCACCCGGTGAATGTTTTATTTTAAGTTTACATAAAACCAGTGAGCAGTTGAGGATGGTTTTGGTGACGTTGTAAAAAAAATAGCTAGGTTATATGGAATTGGAGCTCATGCAACAAACATTTGGTTGATTAAAGTCGTCATTTAATTAAGAATGAATGATGACAATTTGCATACTGAAATGACCAGAAATAAGTTATTTTAGTGTGCTCACATGATGCGGCGTCTTGGTAGCCAAATGGTTACAGAGCATGACTCTTCCTGAACCTACAACTCCACTAACAATTAACCAATCAAATTAGCCACAAAGCTGTCTGTAACGTCAGGCTGGGTCGCAGCAAAGAGTGTCCAATCTTTTGTTGCGTGTTAAAAAACAGTGCCCATTATAGGTTGTAACTGTAAAGAATAAAGTCTCTAATGGAAGCAAGTGGATGTTGTACTGATGTTAACTGTTCATCTGAGTGAAGATGGTATTTGTTATTTCATCTTTGCCGCAAATTACTGAAAAAGCTTTATGCGACTTACGCTTAGTACGAAACAATCCATCTTCTCAACTCTACTGCTGTGCGCGGAAACTTAAGCAGTTGTGGGAGTTTACCTCCATCTTGTCTCATCTGATTGGTTTTGGTCATGCAACCTTTTTCACCTGTATTTTCTTCCAACTCCCAGAAACTATTTGTACTACTGTGGGTTGATGGGGATGAAAATGGCTAGATTGACATGTATAGGATTTTCTTCTTTTTAATGTGGAGATAGGTTAACCATGTTGGTATTTAATAAATATTTAATATAAGCCCATATGCTTGCTTTGTTTCTTTGTAGGACACTTTCACAGACAAGAAATGCAGTGTAAGAATCGTGATCTTAATTCTTACAAAGAATCCTGCAGCCCTGTTATACCTCTCTCTGTTTCTCTCTGTCTATCTCTGCCTATTTCCAGTCTGCCTCTTCACTGTCAACTATTAAAAAAAAAGTGAAAATGCCCAGGAAATCTTACTTGCCCACTAACATAAGTTGGCCATGGAGGCCTGGGCTACACAACTTGGCAACACCAGGACAACAGATCTATTGTGCCGACAGGATGGAATAAATAATGGTGTGTCTGGCTAGTGGGCAACCTACTCTCTAGGCCAAGGGTTAGCACTGTGACATGTAGAATGAGAGGCGCTCTTGGCAGCATGATGACCTCACCATGTACCACCTGTTCTCCGGCAGGTCCCAGGACTTCTGCTGTGAGGCGTGTGGCTGCTCCATGCGCTCTGCCCTCCTGGCTCTGACCCCCAACAGCAACCCCAGCGCAGAGGACTACAAGGCTAAAGAGCTGGCCCAGCAAATCAACTTCAAGGTAGAAACTAGCTGTAACAGGAATCCTGTGTGATGTTGGGGCTGGACAATGAACCATTATGAATCTCTTACCCATTTAAATTTACTCATATTACAATTGTCAATAAATTGTCTAAATGCTGTATGATTTAAGTACAGTTGCCATACTCACTTAAAAGTTAATTCTTGACTTTGAAACAGTTCAAAGTATCCACCACAAGGTCCATTTAGTAGCTGTTCTGGGGATTTCGATCATATGAAGATCACATCTTACTATTCTAAGGACTTCTCATGCATGTTGGCTAAAAAGTCCAGTGTACATTTTTGGAAACAGCAGTTAATAAAATAATCTCACCGCGAGGTCCACTTAGTGGCTGATCTTTAAAACTTATACAGAATAGAATAAATACTACTTATAATACCGAAATACTGGTTTTATTCTCTAATTAATCCAGTAACATCCATTTAGCTGTTTTCTGATTGTTGTTAAACTACAACTACAATTGTTGTGAAACATTGAGACTTTCTGCACAGATTTTTCACATTAAAAGTCTTCTAACAGCTCAAATGGTATTATCCATCTCGTTTCTGTTACACTTTTGATTTAAAACATATGCAGGAAGTGTTGAATTTCAATAACCGTAGCTTGACTTTGATATTTTTTTAAAACCTGCAACTAAGTAGAAGTGATTGGAAACTATTAGTAAATGAAAATAGTACTTCTGGCAGAAAAAATAAATAATTGTAATTTCCCCATTGGGGATCAATAAAAAGTATACAATTATTAATTATAAAAAATGGAAAGTAAGAGCAGCAGATGTATACTAAATGTACTGTGTGAACTATTATAATACAGGTAATTCCAAATTTTGATTTGAACCAAGCTTTGATTTGTCCGTGCTGGCCATGTGCTATTATTTAAGAATTGGCCATTACTTTATTACTAGCTTACTCATCCGAAGTTAGCCACCATGACAGAGAAAATATCATGCAGTGCTTTATTTAAAAAAACAATTTATTTATAATTATATAATTTTATGGTTGTTAAAGTATATGTGACAGATTATTATGATATACAGTGAGGAAAATAAGTATTTGAACACCCTGCTATTTTGCAGGTTCTCCCACTTGGAAATCATGGAGGGGTCTGAAATTGTCATCGTAGGTGCATGTCCACTGTGAGAGACATAATCTAAAAAAAAAAATCCAGAAATCACAATGTATGATTTTTTAACTATTTATTTGTATGATACAGCTGCAAATAAGTATTTGAACACCTGAGAAAACCAATGTTAATATTTGGTACAGTAGCCTTTGTTTGCAATTACAGAGGTCAAACGTTTCCTGTAGTTTTTCACCAGGTTTGCACACACTGCAGGAGGGAGTTTGACCCACTCCTCCACACAGATCTTCTCTAGATCAGTCAGGTTTCTGGGCTGTCGCTGAGAAACACGGAGTTTGAGCTCCCTCCAAAGATTCTCTATTGGGTTTAGGTCTGGAGACTGGCTAGGCCACGCCAGAACCTTGATATGCTTCTTACAGAGCCACTCCTTGGTTATCCTGGCTGTGTGCTTCGGGTCATTGTCATGTTGGAAGACCCAGCCTCGACCCATCTTCGATGCTCTAACTGAGGGAAGGACGTTGTTTCCAAAATCTCGCAATACATGGCCCCGGTCATCCTCTCCTTAATACAGTGCAGTCGCCCTGTCCCATGTGCAGAAAAACACCTCCAAAGCATGATGCTACCACCCCCATGCTTCACAGTAGGGATGGTGTTCTTGGGATGGTACTCATCATTCTTCTTCCTCCAAACACGGTTAGTGGAATTATGACCAAAAAGTTCTGTTTTGGTCTCATCTGACCACATGACTTTCTCCCATGACTCCTCTGGATCATCCAAATGGTCATTGGCAAACTTAAGACGGGCCTTGACATGTGCTGGTTTAAGCAGGGGAACCTTCCGTGCCATGCATGATTTCAAACCATGACGTCTTAGTGTATTACCAACAGTAACCTTGGAAACGGTGGTCCCAGCTCTTTTCAGGTCATTGACCAGCTCCTCCCGTGTAGTCCTGGGCTGATTTCTCACCTTTCTTAGGATCATTGAGACCCCACGAGGTGAGATCTTGCATGGAGCCCCAGTCCGAGGGAGATTGACAGTCATGTTTAGCTTCTTCCATTTTCTAATGATTGCTCCAACAGTGGACCTTTTTTCACCAAGCTGCTTGGCAATTTCCCCGTAGCCCTTTCCAGCCTTGTGGAGGTGTACAATTTTGTCTCTAGTGTCTTTGGACAGCTCTTTGGTCTTGGCCATGTTAGTAGTTGGATTCTTACTGATTGTATGGGGTGGACATGTGTCTTTATGCAGCTAACGACCTCAAACAGGTGCATCTAATTTAGGATAATAAATGGAGTGGAGGTGGACATTTTAAAGGCAGACTAACAGGTCTTTGAGGGTCAGAATTCTAGCTGATAGACAGGTGTTGAAATACTTATTTGCAGCTGTATCATACAAATAAATAGTTAAAAAATCATACATTGTGATTTCTGGATTTTTGTTTTTAGATTATGTCTCTCACAGTGGACATGCACCTACGATGACAATTTCAGACCCCTCCATGATTTCCAAGTGGGAGAACTTGCAAAATATCAGGGTGTTCAAATACTTATTTTCCTCACTGTACATTTGAGGTTATGTTGTCCAGCCCTATGACAGGAGCCAAGGCACAGTGTAGATGACTGCACTTCCCTGTGTGTTAATGCAGGAAGAGTCCAGTTCATCCAGACAGGCAAGTGAGAGCGGAGGTGCGGAAAGCGAGCCTTCCACACCCACCCAGGAAGACAACTCCACGTCTTCAGGCCAGGAAGCTTCTGAAGAGCCCCGGGCTGAGCAGGTAGGTGTCATACTGCCCCCTGGGGTTACACAGGACTAGGGCTGTTGGAACGAATTCCCAAAGTCGAATATAATTCGATTAGTAAAAAAATCAATACTATTTGAATGCTGAATTTACTATTTGAATGTTGGCTAACGTTGGCTAATCTCCCTCTTCTCACCTTGGCCTACCCACACGTGAAAACAAAAGGCTTTTGTCATGTCACATCTGATACGTTAGCGGGAGTGAGAAACACAAGGCATTGTGAGGTCTTAACATCACGGAGCACGTAACGTTAGTACAGGGGGAGTGACAGGCTGCGGCTGGAAATCAGTTGGAGGATGGGAAATAGTTTTAACGTAACTTTAAAATTGACATCCACCGAGCCAAAATGCTTATGTTATCAGTAGTTGGCTCGTTCTTGTTTCCTAACTGCGTCACAAGATAGAGGAGCTTAGCTGGGAGCTTCACGGAGACAGCTAAAGTTAATGTTAGCTGCCCTACAGCTGTCAGAGTTAGCTTCCACTTCATATATTACCTTCTAACAGCTGTATTCTCAGTAATGTGACACTCAAGAAACAGGTTGCTTATAAATCACTAAAATAGTAGAGACAGCGCCGTTTGGCGTATTTATCAATGCCGTTAGCATCGCGGCTAACACTTTTGTTACCTGGCTAGCCAGTTTATGACAAATCGTTTGGGCTGTGCTTTCTAACATGATGTCATTGTGCTAACCAAGCACCGTTAGCCTTTACAACAGAGCTGCTTAAATACACTTGTTAGATAATGTGTCATTACAGAGTTCTCTGTTGTTTGCGTTTGTTGTTGTGTGCTCGTGGCGGAAAATGATAGTAAAAAGAGAGCGGCGTGCCTAATATGCAATGCGCCGTGACGTAATTCCCTTCAAGGCCAGGCTGATGTTGGAAGTCCCTCTAGTGGACAGAACGTGTAACAACAACCACATGCTTATAGTGGCATTGACAATAATGCATAAGCCTGAGTAGTGTGGTACATATTAATAACAGGCTGCATTTGAGCATCAACTATTCAAATATTTAAAAAAATAAATGAAATTCAAATGGTATTATAGAGGAAGGTGACAGCTCTACACAGGACAGCCCATAACCTGTTGCCAGCCCACAATGTTTTAGCCTGTCAGCTCCAGTCAATTATATAAGAATGTGGAGTGAGACTAAAATTGAAAAGACATTTTGACTTGTCAAACACAGGTGTACTTAGTAACTGAATTGCATTGCAATAATAGCAGGAAAAGAGCCATTGTTAATGTTATTAGTCCCACCTCTGCTTTTCCTGTTGTGGCAGGGAACATCAAACAAAAGTATTCTGATGCTGCAAGACTGTCAAGGCTTCAGGTTAATTAGATTAGATTTATTCAGAAAGCAAAATGACAAAGTATTTCATGTGGTGCTCATCAGGCAAATGCATCAGTCAGGGGCAAATGTTCACCATCCATTTGTTCCACTGAAAGTGCTGTTTTTGCCACTGGAAGGCTCAGATTAATATTCTAAGTGTCTGACAACATTATGGAAAGGATCCCTTCAGAGATAGACCTTTCTGTTTAACCAGAAACAGCTCTGAGGTTGCTAGCGCTAAACCCACCAGACTCCATTTAAAAAAAAAAAAAAAAAAAAAATACTTTTAGCGTGTATAGAGCCAACATATTTTCACATGTAAATTGGTAAACTTTGTGTTTATTTCAACCAAAACTAGAGTTGTGATGGTTGGAAAAGTGGAAAGACGAACCAAAACATTTTTTCAGTTTTATTTAGTTTCTGTCGACTTTGAATGAAGTGTATTTTACGATGCTAAAATTACTGTTTATTTACATGGAGACTGGTGGCTTTAGGGAACACACTTTCCCGGATGTTTTTATGTTTAAAAAAAAAAGGATCTTACTCTTTAACAGAAAGGTCGACCTGATTAGGCCTCCTGCACACTGGCTGTTTGGCGTGAGCGTGTCAGCTGCGTGGCGTGTCCGTTTTTATTTCAGCTCCCATGGTAACAGGTTAGAGCTTGCACACTGTCTGCGTGACACGCACGTGAAAAAAACGCCTATTTTTCCAGGCAAAATAGAATACGAAAAGATGTTTATGTCATTTTGACACAAATACATTTAATAAATGACATTTTGATGTTTGAAAGTCTCTAGGTTTTGACATAAATGCGGATATAAATGTAATTTAAATAATTATAGATTTTCAAATATTGCACCTGTCAATACAGAACGAAATATTCTGTAGCCTATTTTGCAGTCAATACTGCCAACGTTGTCTTTGCTGTAATAAAATCAGTAGACACTCACCTAAAGCATAATTATGAACACCTGTTAAATTTCTCGTTAATGCAATTATCTAATCAACCAATCACATGGCAGCCGCTTCAATGCATTTAGGGGTGTGGTTCTGGTCAAGACAATCTCCTGAACTCCAAACTGAATTTCAGAATGGGAAAGAAAGGTGATTTAAGCAACTTTGAGCATGGCATGGTTGTTGGTGCCAGACGGGCTGGTCTGAGTATTTCACAATCTACTCAGTTACTGGGATTTTCACGCACAACCATTTCTAGGGTTTACAAAGAATGGTCTGAAAAAGGAAAAACATCCAGTATGCGGCAGTCCTGTGGGGCGAAAATGCCTTGTTGATGCTAGAGTTCAAGTTGATAGAAGATCAAATTTGACCAGTGCCAGTGTGCAGGAGGCCTCAGAAATCCGAGCACTTTTGTGAAGGTAAATACAAGCTGGACAATTGCCCTATAAACGTACATTGTAGCTTGTTTCGCCGCTGCCGACTGCAGCGATCTCGCTTAATAACGGACCAATGCCAAACGTTGTTGTTCCCATCAGTCACTTAGACACAAAAACATGGGAAACACGGTTGTTACCCTTTAAGGAACCACTGACTTAAATGGAGAGTTGTGCGCCGTACTGGAAATATGACATGTCTTACACATCTCCATTTCTGTCTAGTCTGTCAGGGATTCTATTTGTGAAAACAATGTTATTCTCTAGCTCTACAATGGATCTCTGCCTGTGTGATAGCTGTAGAAAGAAGCCACTTATATTGTAATAAATATGATATAGCAACAGTGTGCTTTTCAAGAATAGCTGTAGAAAGAAGCCACTGACTTTTGACTCTGTGGAACAGACACTGAAACCTGATGCTTTCTTGTGATGTATAGCATCAACAAAGACTTGATGAAAAATATACCACTGAACAATACATGTCATTTACTGACATGCAACCTAGTTTAAGGACTATTTAGGCTTTGCTGATTCCTTCTCCTAATATTTAGAATAATTTAATGCCCGACTTGTCTACAGCATTCTGTGGTTCTTTTTTCAATCCATTTAAGCTCCAAAGTGTTGGACAGAGCAGCGGGTGTTCGGAAGCTCCACAGTGTACAATCAAAAGGATGACATGGTGCTGTCTGTATGTAGTCAATTACACATCTTTCACATTGTTCCTTTTAATTGGTATCATATTGAATATGTATGGAAGGAAATGATTCTGCATGCTGAGTTTGCAGCGGCACCATGCTAGCTTAATTGATTGCACTGAGTTACTGTGGTTGTATGAAATCAAGCAGCTGGATATCAGCGCTTTCTCATTACATAGTGCCATGGTAGCATGAAGTCTGTGTTCTGTGGCTTCTTTTTCACCAGTTCAGATGGTATGTGCAAGCTTTGTTGCCTAAGATCATTGGTTTTGACTCCAGCTGCTACCCATTGATCCAGTCTGAATGGGCAGAGAGGAGGGTCTAGATTAGTGTTTGGATAAACTGAGGAGGGCCACGTCAAAAATAGGACTCACCATCTGCCGCTGCAGTTAAAGGGACGAGTTAAAACTTGTCCGGCCCGTGGTATCCCACACTGCTTGCTGCTGTTCCCTGAGTACAGAGGGATGTAGGATAACTGTGAAGTGTTTACTGCCTCTGTCCAGTTTGTGCAGGCTCCCTCCAGCCAGTCTCTAATTGGGTGAAATGTACATTTTCTGTGTAAAAGCTAGGCCCGTCGGCACTGCTCATTGGTCAGTCATCGCCCTCACAGTCTCCTGCCCTCCAGAGAGAACTCATTCTATCAGCACGAGCATCATAACTTTATCTTTAACTAACTCTAACACTAAATATATATGCCAAAACTGGGAGTAGCTTGTAATGTGTTGATCCTGGAAGCTCATGAATGACTTATTTCGATAAAGTTGCATAAAAGGAAAGCATCTTAATGCGCTGTTTTAATAGAACCAAATTCGTGATTTCATTTTCCTCATTTACATGTTTTACATTTCTATTGTCAGATAGTGGAATGAGTATTAATTCATGATGAGTGATTTGATTGTAGCTCATAAATACTACCTTTTGACCAGCAGTCATTTCCAAGCTGTTGGCTGAGCTGCTGATCACATCAGGACAACATTGTCTGACAGAATCAACATAAATACAGGTTAATGACAACAGCTGTAGTGTGTGATCGGCTAAATTGACACGTATTGACATTTAATAAAGTGATCACAGAAGGGAACAAAAGATGTCCAACATTTGCACATTGTCCCCAAGCCTCACTGGGCGGGTCTGTGAATGTTACGCGAAAGCTCTGTTTTTGAGTGAGAAAAATGCTGGCTGAGTGAGGACAGAGGGCTGGAACGGAGACAGTAAAAAATATGCATTTACTAGGGGTGGAGCGGTACATGTATTCGTACTGAACCAAAACGGTACGGGCGTCTCGGTTCGGTACATGAATTTACACGGAGAATACACGGTATAAAATAAATAAAACTTGAAAATTAATTAATGTAATGCGGAACTACTGTTAGACACGCGGTTCTTTAGGGACACCTAATCTGTAGCCCTGCCCTTAACTCTGAAGCTCCCAAGCTCCGCCTACATGTCGAGTCAGTCGGTCCAGTGAGTCCACACGAAGCAAACTAGTCCCTTCCATATACAACCAAACACGAACGTAGCTGTATCCCTTCTCGCCTCGACCACAAATGGCCTCCAGGCCCATTTACTTCGCTGTTTGCTCCAGTATTAGCTCTTAGCACCACCGTTAGCTCTTAGCTCCGCTATTAGCTGTTGGCTCCGCTATTAGCTGTTAGCTTCGCCGTTAGCGTCGCCGTTAGCGTGTGAAGCTAACACCAAAACTTGTCATCTGCTCTGTGTAACTGAAGCTTCTCTTTTAACACCCCTGCTCTGTGCAGTCACATATGAGAGCAGCGGTTGTCTCCCATATCACACTACTAGCTGATTGTCTTATTTTGTTTAGGCTACAAGTTGCATTTTTGTTTTCCTTTTCCCTCCATTCTACCGAACCGTGACGTCTGAACTGAGGTATGAACTGAACCGTGACTTCTGTGTACCGTTCCACCCATAGCATTTATAGATTTTATTGGCTTAATGTGGATGTGTGCCACTATCAGTAAGTAGGCTACAAATAAAAGATCAGGTGGGATAGGACAGTGGGCTAATTAAACAGTTAATTACAGCCTTATTGAAAAGGATTTGGGGTGATGAGGGACGCAGTTCTTAATTTCCAGTAGCAACCTTTAAAGGGTGTCCAGTCAGACTTATTTCACATTAAGTCTTCACACCCACAACACAGAACAGAGATAATCAGGTGAATGAGAGCTTGGGAGCTTGGATGTGGTTCATTAGATGCACGCACACTAAATAACTATACTGCAATCTGAGGATTCAACCTGCTGCTGCACAGTCTTGCCCTGCACATGTGTGAGTAGGCTCGTTCGAGATGAGCCAGATATGCGCAGAATCGATCGCCGCCCAATGCATGCCGGTTAGATTTGTGTCCGACTTCATCCCGACTTGCTCTGACGTCATGCACACGTGGGCAACGATAACCTCACAAGATCAAGGCGGCCGCAGTTTTTAGAGCCAGGCGCCACAGTTGCTTTCCACCGACTGCAAGACCCAGGCGGACTCAAAGCATGGAAAACGCCGGCCTCCCAGCTGATCTAACAGCTGATTGGTTCACAATCGACTCAACATGATAACGTTTTATGTAAACTTTTCTGTACAGAACACATGTTGTTTGGCTGATAGTGACGTTTAGAAGTCATAGAAACACAATCTGTTAAGGTTACGGATCATCTACAGTCTGTGATTAATTAAAATCAGCAACATATTGCATGTAGAGCATTTTAACAGCTTATCAGTCATAATTAAAACAACTGGAGACTGTGTAGGAGCTGATACAGTGCCTTGCGAAAGTATTCGGCCCCCTTGAACTTTTCAACCTTTTGCCACATTTCAGGTTTAAAACATAAAGATATAAAACTGTAATTTTTTGTGAAGAATCAACAAGAAGTGGGACACAGTCATGAAGTGGAACGAAATTTATTGGATATTTCAAACATTTTAACAGATAAAAAACTGAAAAATTGAGCATGCAAAATTATTCAGCCCCCTTAAGTTAATACTATGTAGCACCACCTTTTGCTGCGATTACAGCTGTAAGTCGCTTGGGGTATGTCTCTATCAGTTTTGCACATCGAGAGACTGACATTTTTGCCCATTCCTCCTTGCAAAACAGCTCGAGCTCAGTGAGGTTGGATGGAGAGCGTTTGTGAACAGCAGTTTTCAGTTCTTTCCACAGATTCTCGATTGGATTCAGGTCTGGACTTTGACTTGGCCATTCTAACACCTGGATATGTTTATTTGTGAACCATTCCATTGTAGATTTTGCTTTATGTTTTGGATCATTGTCTTGTTGGAAGACAAATCTCCGTCCCAGTCTCAGGTCTTTTGCAGACTCCATCAGGTTTTCTTCCAGAATGGTCCTGTATTTGGCTCCATCCATCTTCCCATCAATTTTAACCATCTTCCCTGTCCCTGCTGAAGAAAAGCAGGCCCAAACCATGATGCTGCCACCACCATGTTTGACAGTGGGGATGGTGTGTTCAGGGTGATGAGCTGTGTTGCTTTTACGCCAAACATAACGTTTTGCATTGTTGCCAAAAAGTTAGATTTTGGTTTCATCTGACCAGAGCACCTTCTTCCACATGTTTGGTGTGTCTCCCAGGTGGCTTGTGGCAAACTTTAAACGACACTTTTTATGGATATCTTTAAGAAATGGCTTTCTTCTTGCCACTCTTCCATAAAAGTATACGACTGATTGTTGTCCTATGGACAGAGTCTCCCACCTCAGCTGTAGATCTCTGCAGTTCATCCAGAGTGATCATGGGCCTCTTGGCTGCATCTCTGATCAGTCTTCTCCTTGTATGAGCTGAAAGTTTAGAGGGACGGCCGGGTCTTCGTAGATTTGCAGTGGTCTGATACTCCTTCCATTTCAATATTATCGCTTGCACAGTGCTCCTTGGGATGTTTAAAACTTGGGAAATCGTTTTGTATCCAAATCCGGCTTTAAACTTCTCCACAACAGTGTCTCGGACCTGCCTGGTGTGTTCCTTGTTCTTCATGATGCTCTCTGCTCTTTAAACGGACCTCTGAGACTATCACAGAGCAGGTGCATTTATACAGAGACTTGATTACACACAGGTGGATTCTATTTTTCATCATTAGTCATTTAGGTCAACATTGGATCATTCAGAGATCCTCACTGAACTTCTGGAGAGTTTGCTGCACTGAAAGTAAAGGGGCTGAATAATTTTGCACGCCCAATTTTTCAGTTTTTTATCTGTTAAAAAAGTTTGAAATATCCAATAAATTTCGTTCCACTTTATGATTGTGTCCCACTTGTTGTTGATTCTTCACAAAAAATACAGTTTTATATCTTTATGTTTGAAGCCTGAAATGTGGCAAAAGGTCGAAAAGTTCAAGGGGGCCGAATACTTTCGCAAGGCACTGTATATGGGTCTGATAACATTTTATTAAATCGGAATCGGACCATAGTGTTTCTGTCACTTCCTGTTCAGCCTGAAGGCTGCTGGTATCGGCTGGAAACTGTCCGACTTGACAGCGGATTTTTCTCAACGCCCCCGGCTGCTCCCGCCTGCTCTCGTCCACTTTACAGGAGAGGCGCAGTTCATCTTGAACGAGCCTAATGACTCTGAAAAGGAAGGTCCTAACACTTGCTTCAGGCCTTATACCGCTAGGTGGCCAACTAAGTGCCTGAACAAAATAATAGTAGGACCTATTCACAGAAATGGACTAACTAAATTGCCTGATGAAAATACAAGAAGAAAACCAAAACAAACAGAACTGACTAAACACTCAGCACAGCTGATTGGCTTTTGGGTACACTCATAGTATCTCTTACACGATTTCAAATGAGCTGAAAATGTGTATTAAAGTGCCCATATTGTGAAAAAAAATCACTTTTTATGGGATTTGGGGTGTTATTTTGTGTTTCTGGTGCTTCCACACGTATACAAACTTTGAAAAAAACATCCATGCTGTTTTGAGTGAGATACGGGTTTCTGAATGTGTCCTTCCTTCAGTCTCCGGGTGAGCTGTTCAAAATCTGCACGGCTTTCTACATCACTAGCCGAGACGAGGGGCCTAGGGGGCTAACCGTTAGCATGCTAGCGCTAGCATGCTAGCTCGTTCTCAATGGCAAAGCACTGCTACAACACACACAAATTCACCCTAATCTACAAAATAAATTGTATAGAACTACTTACATGTCCCTGTTCTGCAGGTATTCCCCGCAAAGTTGGAAGTGCGCCCTAGTTTAGAAGAAGTCTCCCAGCTAATCCTGCCTTGTACAGGCCGAAGTTGGAGCTAGCTCATGTAATCCTTACCAGCTGCTGCGCATGTGCTACTGACAACAGAGATGTTACAGAAGTTAAGAGGTCTCACTCTTTAGCTAAAACAGAAACCTGACTGCGTGTGAAAGGAGGAGCTGCAGCAATGTGCAGTAGAACAAAAATATGGTGTTTTTTGAAAATGAAACCATGTAAACCTATTCTGGTACAACCTCCAAATACAATTATGAACCTGAATATGAGCATAATATGGCCACTTTAATGCTTTAACAGCTCTAAACTATATTATACAAACTGTATTTATGTACAGAGGCTTGCAAAAGTATACATACCCCTTGAACTTTTCCACATTTTGTCACGTTACAACCACAAACGTAAATGTATTTTATTGGGATTTTATGTGTTAGACCAACACGTGGCGTATAATTGTGAAGTGGAAGGAAATTGATGCATGGATTTAAATTTTCTTTTACAAATAAAACACTGAAAAGTGTGGCATGCAAAAGTATTCAGCCCCCCTGAGTCAATACTTTGTAGAACCACCTTTTGCTGTAATTACTGCTGTAAGTCTTTTGGGGTATGTCCAGTGGTGTAGTCTAATGTATTGTAGTGGGTACACTGTACTGTATATAAATATATTGGCCTATATACTGTATATGGGCCAGAATCTGCCTTTGGGGGAGAGGGGCATATCATAGTGGGGGGTCTGGGTGTCCTCCCCTAGGGTTATTTTGAGCGTCAAAGACTTCATTTCCTGCATTCGGATACACTTTTATGCACCAATTTATGGTGGAAATACCTTTATTTAGCCTATGCGAAGAAAAAAAAACACATGACAATTAAAAATATATCAAAAATATAATAGAAAGTATGTTGTTGCATGTCATTGGGCATTTTTAAGTGGGTATATGGAAATCCTGGAGCTTTCTTAGTGGGTATACTGCATATACCTGCGTATCACATAGACTACACCACTGGGTATGTCTCTACCAGCTTTGCACATCTAGAGACTGACATTTTTGCCCATTCTTCTTTGGAAAATAGCTCAAGCTCAGTCAGATTTGATGGAAAGCCTCTGTATAGATGTCTGCTGAAAAACACGCTTCACTTCTAAAAAATGTCACTTTAGAGCCACAATGGAGCCGTGTCTAAGCTGTAGCACAACACAAAACGCAACGCAGCCGGATCCATTGGGCATCATCGATTAGTCGAGTAACCGTTTCACCTCTAATGCCTAGTTTTGTCCCAATGCTATCTTCCTCCACAGGCAGAGGCGTCTCCAGCCACAGGAATAGACGGGCCCCAGCCCCCTGCGGCCCCCATCATCGGCCGCCCGCTCAGCCCCCGGCAGCGTCGTGCCCAGCAGCACAGCCAGCAGGGCCAGAGAGACGGTAGAGAACCGGCCAGCAGGCCTGTCTTCGCCCCGACTCCTCGCCAACCTCAGGATGAAAGCCGCGCAGGCTCGGTAGCCCTCATCGTGGTGCTCACTCTGGCCCTGGCCGCACTCATCTTCCGCAGGATCTACCTGGCTCACGAGTACAAGTTTGACTACGAGCTGTGACCACACACTTGGCCGTCCCTCCTCCTCACGCTCAAGTCTCCCCCCCCCCCCCCCCCCCCTCCCCCCACCCTGCTACCACCCTAACAGAACTATGGCCAGCCGAAGTGGAACCAGAGCCGAGGCGGTGGCTGACACTGGCTTCCTGCGCTCCCTGTTTGTCAGCAGAGGGTTTGGTCTCCGCTGAGGGGGGAACTTTCATTCCTGCAGAGGAGGCGCTCCCACTCGCCACAACACCTCCAGGGTGTCTTTTAATCAATGTGAATTTTTCTCTCCAGAGTGTCATGCATTTTTAAGAATGGGAAGCTTTGTTGCGCTTGTGATCAGTTCAGCAGCTCCGCACACCACATGTACCCTTCCATAGAATTGTTCTGTCCGAGTGCCGCTTGTTCCCATTATTTAATTGAAACTGTAATATAATATGTCACCAAGGTTATGGGGGACTTTTGTATCAAAGTAATGAATTCATCATGGAAGCATCTGCACAAAGTGTATGTGCTGTAACTTGCTGTTTGGTCAGGATAGTCACACCATACAGGGCTCTATTTCAAGTGTGCAAATTCAACATCCACTGTGTAGTTGGTATGGAATTTAAGTCTTATTTCCATATCTCACGTCGGAAATGGATCATATTGTGATTTTTATATATATTGTGAGGAGGATTGATAAAATCTGATAATCTGACGTCTTCCACATCAACAGGAAGAATGTTGGATTATAACTGACAAGTCTGATGTGTGTAGAGGTGTGTGCGGCGAAACATTTCAAATCAGAGGCTGCAGAATTAGCAACATACGTGTCCTGCTGCTGCCTGGCTGCAGGGATTTGATGAACTGAAGGAGAATATTTTCATACAGTGTAAAGCAGCTGTGGACAGCAGATACTGTAGGAATAGCTGGTATTCATTTATAAACCAATGCAGACTGCTTTATTTACCAACATTTGTATGTTACACCATGTTCTGTGACTGCAGGGGGGTCGTTGAAGGGATGTTATCACGCTTTCTACAAGTGAGTAGTCGAGAACGTCCCTCGAGGTCACAATTTCTGACACGAGCCATCAGAAAATGTGACCCTACTGTAGCTATGAATAACAAAGACAAAAAAAGCAGCACTTCTGTAAATTGTTGTTCCATGTGGGTTCCATTATAACACTTGAGCGCAGCGCCTTGGCCGAATGAAGAGAAAAAAAACTATGCTGAGAGTTCTCTACCACGTTTTGCTTTCATTTATAGTCGCGCTAGCTTCTCTGTCCTCTCCTCTGCACGTTTGACCGAGGGCGGGGCTTAGTTCCTAAACAAACACACACACACACACACACAAAGCGGACAGCAGGGAGGCCGCGTTGGAGACACCTGCTTTGTCTGCAGTTGTTATTGTTTGACACATCCACATCACCTACAGCAAGGCCGCCCAATTTGGGGCCCGCGGGCCAAGTTTGGCCTGTGCTCTCTTTGTTTTGGCCCGCCTTGGATTTGACATGCTCATGCTTATTCTACTCGTATTTAAAAATAATGACTACGAAACGTACATTTTGTGCAGTTAAAAAGTATGTAATCTGAGTTTAACGGCAATGTAAAGCACAGTGCTGGTAAACTTCCCATTTAAATTACATACGTACGTTTTATCTATGGAGAATGGCAAGAATTACGGTATTCTTCAACATCAACATTTATTTTTGGCCAGTGGCCTTCCATCCAGATACATTTTGGCCCTTCATATGAAAGAATTTGGGAACCTCTGGTCTACAGTCTTTAAATGAAGTTTTACCGTATAGGACATTATTCATTTATTCGTTTATTTTGTGAGTGTAGGTATGTTGATATTTTAAAAGACATGTTTATGTTTAAATAAAGATAACTATGCAAGCAAGTATGTATCTCGTATTGGTTTGCCCTCTTATAGACATAATGCGCAACAATAGATATTCTAAGATATTCTGTTTCAAACATATGTGTTCTTTTAGAAGGAATAATAAAAAAAATTGCCAATTTTGACAGCTGTAGTAATCGCCAAGTTTTGACAAGGAAGAAGAAAATGTGGAATTGAAAAAAAGCGATATCTCTGGTTGTGCTGCATCAATTTTGGTCCTTTTTTTTTTAATTTTCTAAGGGCCAATTCCCAACATCAAAAGGAGATCCGGCGATTGGCCGCAGGGTTGTGCGGCGGTGGGAGTGTTACTGAAATGGCCCATTTGTGTGACGTCCTGTTGTCTTCTTTAGCCCCTCAATGGAGCCCAAGTAGACTTTATAGTTCACAATTATTGTTGTCCGTCAGATCGTTTAGAGATCTCGACATTCCCGACCACACTTAATGGCAGCTTCATTTCAAGAAGAAAGAGAGAAACAAAAGAGACTTTTGTATAAGGGACTTTGCTTTGCTGTTGCAGGATACAGTAAGCTCTTACACAAACTTAAGTGCTTGGGTTTTGTTTTTTTACCCTCATAATGTTTTAAAACTTTCTTGTGGCAGCGATAGAGGCTGTGATGTTTCCTGTTTACTGAACGGAACTCTCACACCGCCTCAAAACCGACTGCCAAGTCTGATCGGCGGTTACATCGTTGGCCGCCACATCGTTGGCCGCCGCAGCGTGACGCCGCGTTGCGTTTATCCAAAAAGTTAAATCAGTTTCAACTTTTCGCCGCAGGCCACTGAATAGGCAGACCTACGTTTTCGCCGCACCGTCTTACGGCGGACGCAGGCAGTGTAAATGCAGTAGAGATCGACTGCTACTATTTTTTTCAAGGCCGATACCGATTAGTAGGTAATTAAGTCAGACTCAGTGGTGAGTGAATGTGTAGCAGAGGGACAAACACAGAGCTGTAGCCAAAGTAGCGCACTTTTTTTATTCATTAACTTTATCGGTTATCAGGCAAATAAAACGCCAATACAGATAATCGGCCCGATAATCGGACTATCCCTAGAATGTAGTCTAACTATTGTGCGTCCCAAAATGTTATAAAAGTGCAATGCTAATCAGTGGAGTACCTCTGCATCGAGGCATATACCTCCATATATGTGCGCCTGCTCTACCAACTGACCTAACCTGGCCACGGAATACTCTTTTAATGTGGTCACAGAATATGGTGTAATACCTCCTATAATCATATTAATTGCCTTTTATTTTAAAGGCAATTAAAATGCATCTACTGATTTGAAAGGGTTTAATTGGAATTGTTTATTTACAATTTTAAGAATTGTTTTTGCAAATGTATAGTATTTGGGTTGCTTTTGTTGACAAAATCACCAAATTGTCGGAGTAGACTTTTGCTCCAGACACAGACATGGTTCTGAAACATCTATTCTCAGTGCGAACGTCTAAGACCCAATTTCCACCAAGATACCAACTACCTACTTTGTGCTCCCACATACGTTGGGCACAATACCAAAAGCAAAAATAACAAACATGTCGGAGTGCAGGTCGTTGTGCCGCCACTGAACTAGAGCCCATAGTATAGTCATTCCCAGCAGTCTTGTGAAGGGAATGAGTTAACTAATCCAGGATCGGCTAAATGCAACCCGTTTACTGAAGCACACCATGAGGGCAGAGTGCTTTCAACTGTTCTCACCACTGCAACGTTTACTGGTGAGCTACTTTTAGGGATTATTTGCACCAGTATACATGACTGTGGTCTTCATTAAACACCTACAGGTTCCGCCAACTTTCTGCTTACTTTCAACACAGGTGTGACTCATTGTATTTTCATTCTGCTTTCCCACCTACAACAGATTTTATATATTTTATTTGAAGGCATTTTTCTGTGGTCACTGTACTCCCATTCCTTGTATCTTTCCTCCCTCAATGCCTCTATCCCTGCCTCCCCTGCTGTGTCATGGTATTCACCCAACGTCCCTGTGCATTAATCTCTTAGTTGGCTTGCATTCTCTTAAGCTGTATGCAAACAGTAATCTCCCCCCCCCCCCCCCCCGGCTTGTATAAATAGACCCGAACACTGTCTAACAGTTACCCTCTTTAATATACTTTGAGTGACGAGGAACTGGGAAGCAATTTAAATGAATTATTTGCACATCGTAGCTGACGGGTTTTTGACATGTACAATAACTTGGCAGCATACAAATACATCAAAGGTCATAGCAGTCTATCTGTTGAGGGGAACAATTCTGTCTCTGTAGTTTTTCTTTCATTTGAGCAACATCCTATACCTGCATGTGTACAGGTATGACTTGAAGGCAGCAGTGTGTGAAGCCAAGCATTTCCATATTGTCAGTATCTCTGTATATCTGCCTCTTCAGTTTTTGTGCCCAAGGCTGCTATAGTGGGATATAAAAAGAAAATAAATCGCTTAAATTAAAGATTGTGTTTGCATTGTGTAATGTCTTTCTTATACCTACAGACCCACCTGTAACATTGCTGTTACCTTGAAATACTCCTGATGACGGATCATGTAATTTCCAGATCCTAATACGTGTAGAATACATTGTGCCACCCATCTCACATTTTCTATTATAACAACCTGTGCAGTGATTATGACCAACCCGATCTCACGCCAGTTCGTGAAATGTTCACGTTATTTTTATTTATTGATACGTGTACAGGTCACGATATTTACGTTTATTTCGTGTACAGGTCACGAATTTAATTTCGTGTACAGGTTACGAATTTCATTCGAATTTCATTTTGTGTACAGGTTACGAATTTCACTTTGTGTTCAGGTTACGAATTTCATTTTGTGTACTGCCACGGGGAAATTAAACGTCACACGCCGGCGACAATAACAGGACGGACCGGGGAAATTAAACGCCACACGCCAGCAACAACAACGGACGGACCGCCACACGGGGATGCGTTACCCGTGCGCATAGACACGATCCGCGTTCTCTGTGGCACGCAACAACGGGACAGTTGAGGTTAGGAAAAAAAAGAACTGGGAAAGGAACAGCAACACGCGGGACGCGATCCCCGCTCTCCGGGGTGAAAGTCTTGTGTTGTTTGTGGCACGCAACAACGGGACGGTTGAGGTTAGGGAAAAAAAGAACTGGGAAAGGAACAGCAACATGCGGGACGCGACCCCGCTCTCCGGGGTGAAAGTCCTGTGTTGTTTGACCCATCCACCACCCTGACCAACCTCCCTACGCGGATCTTTGGCTTTTAATACTACTCCCTACCATTGTCGTGCTGTGATCACAAAATATGCTTACCATTTAAATACATTAAATTAAAATTTGTAATCACTACACGAAAAAAACGACATATTCGTGTCCTGTTCACGAATCAGGAGATTCAATAACGTGACCATTTCACGAACTGCCATGAGACTGGGCTGTTATGGCAGATTTCACAGCCAAGGTGTCTGACTAGCTAAAGCTACTGTGAAGCATAGGGAATTAGCTGTGTATTTCGAAGATGTTGAGCTGCACAGCATCCTTTCTTCTTTCTTTCATGTGTCAGTAGAACCTGATTTAGATTTTTTTTTTCCAGCTCATTCTTGAGAAGTGGATGTGAGTCTAAGAGTCTACAGCCGTCTAGTGGCTCTGCGAGGTTGTATTTTTGGCACATCGGTGCTTTGAGCTAAATACTAAGATGCTGATGCTTATAGTGCGTTGCATTTACCTTGGAACTCGGAAGCCGAAGCTGGGAATGACGCCACACCTGAGCTGAATGTGTTCCATGTACAAGTCGGATTTTCATTGTTTTCATTAGCTCTAGCCAGGTTAGCCATTGTTAGCAATGTCAGTTTATAACCACGCTTTACGCCGTTTTTGTGCATACAAACAGCGTAATAACATGTCCACAGATAGAATATGGACAGCGCTGCGTGTACGACTGATTTAGTGAGCCACAAATAACAGAAGTGCTAATAACTGTACGTTACTACAGCTTTCACTACTGTTGATGCACTGAGCAGTCATGTTGGATTTTTAGCTTGGGGTACTCTGTGGTTGCCATAGACAGACTGAAAACTGAACTTGCCGATGTAGATGTGACGTGAGCAGCCTGTCTGAAAGTTTTAAGTCTTCTGGTAGCTGTGCCAAGAGAAATCTCCATTATTCCCAATCTTGCAGAGACGGAGAGCGTAGGTATATGTAAGGAGATAACATAGGCACAGGCTAATTATTGCTAACTAAAATGCTAGTTAACATTAGTAATTAAACTTAAATAGCTAATGTAAGTCGAAACTGCCTGCGAGCTTCTCCTGTACTATATGGTAATTTGTCTACTGTGCGACAGTAAGTCACGTGGTTATGACACAATCGTTAGCCTATTTTTACAAAAACGTCTGCTACGGAGCCATAATGTGAGATACAAGGTAATGGAGTCTTTTATACATTGTTGTGTTTCTTTAGAAATAAACAATGGACAAATAGTCTTTAAACGCTTCAGATGTAAAGTTATTCGCTGTCAAAGTGACGCCAAAATGAATGGCAGTCAATGGGATGCTAATGGTGGGTGATGGCTTGTTAGCACCAAAATGGCTCCATAGGAGGTACGCTTTGTGGACGCTCGCTCACCCCCTTGGTGGTTGCCCGAGTTCCAAGCTCCGGGGGGCGTGTTTCCGAATTTGACCTCGGAAAATCTGAGTTCAGAGTACAAATGGAACACACTATTAAGAAGATATTATGTTTACCATGTTCACCATCTTAGTTTAGTGTGTTAGCATGCTAACATTGGCTAATTGGCACAAACATAAAGTACAGTGGAGGCTCATTGGGAAAGTCATTAGTTTAGCAGGTATTAGGTCAAAAACGTATCGGCCACATGAAAAGCATCACTGAAGTTATTAGAAGGATTTTTTTAGGAGGATATTAATACAGTAGGCCACATGTAATGGCAATACATACTAGTACTGTAGTTTCATTCAAAACCACAAATGTGAATCTCATGATGGTGCTACTGGTAAAGTCAGCAGATCACCATGATTAGGATACATCTTCTGGACATTCAGTAGTTTTTGGGATATTTCAGTCTGGACCACAGTGGTCAACATTGCCATCTGCAGAGCCATGCTGCTGGTATGGTTAAAAATCTCCAATGGCAAAGGCCAATGACCCTAGACACTGAAACTTTACTTAAAGGAGGTGAGGGAAGCTCTCTCACCTTCTGCCTTAAAAAACACACTAAATACATATTTTGCCAAAACTGAGTTAAAGCATAAGGCTGATGCTTTTTATGGTCTTGTCAGCAAATCTCATAAAAAGAAAAGAAACTGGAGCCTGGGTAGCTCACCTGGTAGAGCGCGCGCCCATATATAGAGGTTTACTCGTCAACGCAGCGGCTGCGGGTTTGACTCCGACCTGCGGCCCTTTGCTGCATGTCACTCCCTCGCTCTCTCCCCGTATACTCTTCAGCTGTCCGATAAAAATAAAGCCCTAAAATGCCCAAAAAAATAATCTTTAAAGGAAAAAGAAAAGTAACACCAGCTACACAAGTTGTAATAGTTTGTAGCTATATCAGTCTCTGAGTCTTTTATGTGATTCAACATGGTTAAACCATGTATTCTCTTTAAAGTTGAAATCAAGTCAGGAGTTTAGGGGGTCAAGTCTTGCAGCAGTCAAGACGACTCAAGTCGCAAATTTTGACCTGGTAATAATTGGAAAAAATAAGACTGCAACAGGATGGACTTAGATTGCAATATACTGTACTTGTATTATTTAATTGTCAAACATGCGCATTGACATAGCTGAGCAATATGGAAAAACACTATGGACATACAGTTGTGTTCAAAATAATAGCAGTCCAACATCACTAACCTCATAAATGCAATTTTTTGGTAGAAGTGATATTTCTACATGGCAAATAATTTATGAGTAAATGTTGTAGAGTTATAGAAAACCAACAGACCCAACAGTCATGACATGCATGCTGCTCATTCTGTGTAATTGAATCTTTAATTGAAAGGGACATCAACATCAAAATAAAAGCAGTGTTGTGTTCGATTAGTGAGGTGATTGATTCTGTGAAGAAACAGGTGTCAGTTATGGCCCATATTTAAGGAAGGAAGGAAGCAAATGTTGTGCATGCTAGTTATAGTGCATTTCACACTGAAATACTCAGCAAAATGGGTCATTCCAGACATTGCTCTGAGGAACAGCAGACTTTGATTAAAAAATTGATTGGAGAGGGGGAAAAAAATTGATTGGAGAGGGGAAAACATACAGTGCCTTGCGAAAGTATTCGGCCCCCTTGAACTTTTTGACCTTTTGCCACATTTCAGGCTTCAAACATAAAGATATAAAACTGTAATTTTTTGTGAAGAATCAACAACAAGTGGGACACAATCATGAAGTGAAACGAAATTTATTGGATATTTCAAACTGTTTTAACAGATAAAAAACTGAAAAATTGGGCGTGCAAAATTATTCCAGCCCCCTTAAGTTAATACTTTTTAGCGCCACCTTTTGCTGCGATTACAGCTGTAAGTCGCTTGGGGTATGTCTCTATCAGTTTTGCACATCGAGAGACTGAAATTTTTGCCCATTCCTCCTTGCAAAACAGCTCGAGCTCAGTGAGGTTGGATGGAGAGCGTTTGTGAACAGCAGTTTTCAGTTCTTTCCACAGATTCTCGATTGGATTCAGGTCTGGACTTTGACTTGGCCATTCTAACACCTGGATATGTTTATTTGTGAACCATTCCATTGTAGATTTTGCTTTATGTTTTGGGTCATTGTCTTGTTGGAAGACAAATCTCCGTCCCAGTCTCAGGTCTTTTGCAGACTCCATCAGGTTTTCTTCCAGAATGGTCCTGTATTTGGCTCCATCCATCTTCCCATCAATTTTAACCATCTTCCCTGTCCCTGCTGAAGAAAAGCAGGCCCAAACCATGATGCTGCCACCACCATGTTTGACAGTGGGGATGGTGTGTTCAGGGTGATGAGCTGTGTTGCTTTTACGCCAAACATAACGTTTTGCATTGTTGCCAAAAAGTTCGATTTTGGTTTCATCTGACCAGAGCACCTTCTTCCACATGTTTGGTGTGTCTCCCAGGTGGCTTGTGGCAAACTTTAAATGACACTTTTTATGGATATCTTTAAGAAATGGCTTTCTTCTTGCCACTCTTCCATAAAGGCCAGATTTGTGCAGTATACGACTGATTGTTGTCCTATGGACAGAGTCTCCCACCTCAGCTGTAGATCTCTGCAGTTCATCCAGAGTGATCACGGGCCTCTTGGCTGCATCTCTGATCAGTCTTCTCCTTGTATGAGCTGAAAGTTTAGAGGGACGGCCGGGTCTTCGTAGATTTGCAGTGGTCTGATACTCCTTCCATTTCAATATTATCGCGTGCACAGGATGTTTAAAGCTTGGGAAATCCTTTTGTATCCAAATCCGGCTTTAATCTTCTCCACAACAGTATCTCGGACCTGCCTGGTGTGTTCCTTGTTCTTCATGATGCTCTCTGCTCTTTAAACGGACCTCTGAGACTATCACAGAGCAGGTGCATTTATACGGAGACTTGATTACACACAGGTGGATTCTATTTTTCATCATTAGTCATTTAGGTCAACATTGGATCATTCAGAGATCCTCACTGAACTTCTGGAGAGAGTTTGCTGCACTGAAAGTAAAGGGGCTGAATAATTTTGCACACCCAATTTTTCAGTTTTTTATCTGTTAAAAAGTTTGAAATATCCAATAAATTTCGTTCCACTTCATGATTGTGTCCCACTTGTTGTTGATTCTTCACAAAAAATTACAGTTTTATATCTTTATGTTTGAAGCCTGAAATGTGGCAAAAGGTTGAAAAGTTCAAGGCGGCCGAATACTTTCGCAAGGCACTGTATAAAGAAGTGCAGATAAGTATAGGCTGCTCAGCCAAAATTATTTCAAATGCCTTGAAATGGCATCCAAAGCCTGAATGACGTGGGAAAAAACGGTCAACTACTATTCAAATGGATCAAAGAATAGCCAAAATGGCAAAGGCTCAACCAATGATCAGCTCCAGGAAAAGAAGACTTAAAGTTACCTGTGAGTACTGTTACGATCAGAAGAAGGCTATGTGAAGCAAAGCTATCAGCTAGAAGCCCCCGCAAAGTTTGCTGAAAAAAAGACATGTACTGAATAGGTTGAAAATTGCCAAAGGACACATTGACTGTCCAAAGGAGAAATGGTGCAACATTCTGTGGACTGATGAGAGCAAAATTGTTCTTTTTGGGTCTAGGGGCCGCAGACAGTTTGTCCGACGACCCCCATGCACTGAATTAAAGCCACAGTACACTGTGAAGACAGGAAAGCATGGTGGTGCAAAAACATGTTATGGGGATGTTTCTCATACTGTGGTGTTGGGCCTATTTATCAAATACCAGGGATCATGGATCAGTTTCAATACATCAAAATACTTGAAGAGGTCATGTTCCCTTATGCTGAAGAGGAAATGCCTTTGAAATGGGTCTTTCAACAAGACAATGACCCAAAACACACCAGTAAGCGAGCAAAGATTGATGTTATGGAGTGGCCAGCCCAATCCCCAGACCTCAATCCCATAGAAAACTTGTGGGGTGACATCAAAAATGCTGTTTCTGAGGCAAAACTCAGTAATGCAGAGGAATTGTAGAATGTAGTTCAATCGTCCTGGGCTGGAATACCTGTTCACAGGTGCCAGAAATTGGTCTACTCTATGCAACACAGATGTGAAGCAGTTCTCAGAAATAACCGTGACTCTGTTTGAGGATCTACTGATCGCTGTGCATTATTTATTTTTTTCGTGTCATTGGATTACGGCAAAATACAGATCTTTTTTCTCCACGTGTCTTAACGTTTTATGGTGTGACTGTGCTTGGTTTCTGCATTTGGAGAGGCATTTCAACAGACTGTAGGTCCAACACTGATTGTTCAGTTACATTTTAGTTGAATTTAAGTGTCGGGGCATTCCGCCACCGTCTGTCTATTGCGTTCCAAGACAGCCGTGCCGCGATTGGATTTCATAAGGGCGAATTGTTAAATTGTTACAATGTATTTTAAAATCTGCTTTAAAAATGAACATATATGTTTTGAAATATAATGTTCAGCTTCGGCAGCTTTACCTATATGCTAAAATATACAATGACTGAGGAAGCCTAGTGACCAGTCCATAGCAACCAGTGTTGAATTGGTTATTTCCCAGTGTCCTTTGCTGAATGGTCTCAATGTTTTATTGTTTTATTTCATATGAATACTAGTTTACTAAAGGAGTAACTTAGTATTTGAAGTAATGCAGGAAGTGTGCATTTAGTTCCCATGCTTATTGTGTTTTCACATTTATGTTAGTGAGTAAATCTACTGCAATGTCCACCACACCATAACACAGGAGTGTGATGTGTAAGATGAGAATGCAGAGGTTAACTCATATATGTCATGGCTGTAAAAAAAATCAAATGGCATCTGTATATCTTTGCTAAGCGCAAGCTAGGACAAAAGGAGAGGGTCATTCTTCTTTTTCAAATAATTTTGGGGGGTCATAGGAAAATTATTACTGGCTAGGGGAGGGTCAAGTCTTTTTAGCCTGAAGGTCCCAAAACTCCTCCAGTGGCCCCTTAAATAAATAATGAACATTCCCATCGGTAAACTGAGTCTGGGGAGCATGTTAAAAAATGCTACACTAACTAACTTTCTAATGCTGTTTCACATACACTAAAAAACTGTCTCTATCTATCCAGCCTCTAGGCCAGAGATCTTCAACAGGGGGTCCAGGACCCTTTGGGAGTCCTCAGAGTTAGGGCTACCAAATTCTTAATGTTTTGATTTCCAAAATTTTAAATGTCTTAACATGAATCCAACAAAGTATTTGCATAAAATAAATCATCCTCTTTGTGAAAAAAACCCCCATTAATGATTGGCTTACTGGCCTATAGTTAAGGTAGTCACTAAGATAGCCATCCACAGATACAGTTAATCCTAAAAACATGATTTATAAAATCATGCTAACAATTATTATTTTTATATTCTATGTACTAAAAAGATATGTAGCCTATAAAGGCTTTAGGCCGCCCTACATGTTATTTTTAGGCCCAGTTTAAAATGCAACAAATTTTAAACAATATATGTAGTAGAGGGGGTCCCTGCTCCGTATCTCTTCCAGTTAAGGGGTCCTTTGCGGTTGGAGTGAAGAGAAGCTCCCAGAGCGAGACAGATGTGGACAAGTCGTTTAAGAGGATGCCTTTACAATGGCCCACACTGCCAAAAAAAATATAATCAGAAAAAAACATACTTTTTCAAGCTGTTTCTTTTTTTATGAAATCAAATCAAGTGATACGTTTTTAAATAGGAAAGTAGGCTACTCCTTGTAACATTTTGTACGGATTGTCTCCTATTTGTGTAAATCTTAAAAAAAAACAAGCAAAGCTGCAGCAGGAATATGTGACATCATGTCCCCATGTTTTTTTCTTTCTTGTTTTCCTTTTGGGGATAAACTGCCTTCCCTCAGCGGGGTCTGTAAAGGACTCGTATTTATTTATTTATTTGCAGCGCGCTGCATGTGGTGCTGATGCTGCGCGCTCCTGAGCCAGAAAAGAAAGCTCCTCTGGAGGGTGAAGACCAATCAGAGCGCTCACCACATTTCACCATCCCGTCTCTCTCTGCAGAGCAGCCGGCGCACTTGTTCGCCACATTCCCTCGACTTTCACACTCTTCCTCCTGCCTAGGACAGGAAGATGGTACCGCGCGAGTGTGCTGCACGCGAACCGAAGGCGTCACTCACCGACTCGCTGCGGGACTTTTAAACTCAATCATGCCGTGTTACGCCAGGTTTCTGTTTTTACTTATGTGTTTGATCCTGCTCGGGGAATGCAGAAAACCCAAAAGTAGGAAAAAGCGGTGGTCCGCGCCGGCGGAGAATCACAAGCCAGGCACGTAAGTACTGACAAACTTTCTTTATTTTTATTTCGATTAAAGTGAGATGTGAACTCTGACCTCCGTAGATCATCCTAGGATACATATCCAGCAGGAGAGCAGGGGAAAAAATCACATCATAGGCTACCTCTAAGAACTCACATTTACGCACAACTCTGTGTAATGGACCAATTAACACTTGTATCAGTTTGCCAGCAAGCGTGCTACTGGGTAGAGATTGAGAGACAATTAAGTTTAGGCAGAGCAGCAGCTTTGCGGATTTTCCCTTCACTTCATTTCCAAGAACATCCAGAATGCAATCTGTTTAAAACCCATTCCAACCAATGTGAGGTGATCGGCTGTGGTAATTGATACTACCCCGTCACACCGCTATTTGGGGCTATTTCAGATGAATGTAGGTTCTTTACTAGGATTGCCTTGACGGGAACATGAGGGACTCCAAACAGAGCGACTGGAAAGTGGAGAGATTTTAGGAGGGTTATTCTCTTTAAGCGTGTTGTTTGGCTGGAAGTGGCGATTTTAGACCCTTTTTAGTGGGGCTCAAGCCCCCCTAAATTTCATCTCAACCCCCCTAAAAATTATAATATTAAAAAAATATATATATATTAAAAAAATATATATAATTTAATCAATTTTAGTGCTTCAAGTTAGAGTTTGCAAACTTGTCTGTTAGTAACGGGAATAACCGTCCCGTTATGTGTCATGGAAACGTAAGCCCACCCACGACCTTTTCCTAAATTCAACCGTCTCTTTCTTCCCGTGAGTCACAGAAACGTAAGCCCACCCATAAGCTTTTCCTTAACCTAACTGCGTCAAAAGGGACGCCAATAGTCCCGAACAAGCGCGTTTAGATAAAGCGCGTTATATGACGCTAAACAAGACTTTTAGCGTCAATAACAACGACAAAGGCACCTGACCAAGCGTCCGTATTTTACGAGATGGGAGTGAGAATGTGTTGAAAGATAATAATGAAGAGACTATGACAACACCGCCATCATTAAGCACTGACTGTGGCGATATAAACATGCAATATCATTGACGAAAAAGACAACACTAAAATGTAGTTAAGAAAGCTACAAGCAGCAATGCAGGAGGCCAAGCAATCGGCCCGTGCCACGCAGGCACGTTTTGAACAGGCAGGCACTGCACTAGTTTAAAAAAATAAAGCGGCCCTGCATCGTAGGACTGCCAATTTCCATTATTGATAAAGCTTCCTATTATTTTCTCCTTTCATTGTTTTGTCTTAAATTTGATCTTTGGTCTTTCACTTTACCAGAGCCCATGTCGAGCTGTCCAAATTGCTTGTTAAGTCGAAACAGCAGTCCAATACTGATGATATATAATTTACTATGATAGACTCAGAAAACCAGCAAATGTTCGTTTTTGGGAAGCTAGAGCCATAGCTATCCTTTTGCCTTTTTGCTTAGAAAATGATTAACAAGTCACAGTTGTTGCTGATTACAGTATATTTCTGTTAATTGATGAATTTACTATTTTTTTCAGCACTACTTTAGAGACATTTCGGCACAAGTTTTGAACTTTTAAGGGCCCTTATCTAAGCCAAATCTTATTCTTATTTCTAAAGCAATTCAATCAGGAGAGACTTCATTTAAGAGGGAAATAGTTTAATGAACATGGTGCATAATAGGTTGACATGATTAGAGTCTTTGGCGATTAGACTCCATGTTAATTTATAAGGGGTATAGAGGCCGTGGATATATAGGAATATCCCCCCGATGGAGTCTAGACACTGGTGGAGGTGATGAAGAGATAAAGGAAGTCTTGATGGATGTGATCTGAAGCAGGGATTCTGATGGAGGAACCATTGGTGCTGGGAATTATGAGAACTGGAGGTGAATGGGGTGGAGGAGGGTTGCATCAATTTAGCCTGAAATGATAACTGGCAGCAGCGGAGAGTAGAACAGATTTAAAGTTTCAATGCAACAACACCATAGCTCATGGAGATTGTGACAAATCTGGTTGGTTTAACTGAAAGAGTAAACGCCCACATTCAGCTGAGGACAATGCGGATGATAAGGATGGGAGTGAGAGAAATGTGAAGTATAGAAGTCATCCTGAAAGAATTTACGCTGAAATGAACTTTGTTACATGCAAATTTACAGAACAACTATGACATCCAATTAAAATCATAGAAAGAAAATGTCATTCAACCTGGTAACCTGAACTGTTCAGTGCTTCTTTTGTAAGGAAGTAGAAAACAATAAACAAACTTGCTCTTGCCTTCCCCTACCTCCACTCTTGTAATTATAAAGTATAAGTCTGCTGTTCCTGAAAATAGTCCCCAACAAATGCCTCCTGTGTGATTAACAATCAATAAAAAATACAGTGACCAATCTCTAACGGCACCTCTCTGTCTGCTTGCCTGTTGCCAGTCCTCTGTCAAAGAAGGTTGCAGATGGAACCAAAGCCCGAAAGATGAAGACCAGCCACCTTCTGCGCATAGACGAGCATGACTTTACCATGAGGCCCGCCTTCGCAGGTAAGCTCTGTTAGCTTTAGGAGACATGCTGCTGCTTGTAGTCAGTGATCATTTCGGCAACGAGAATGAGAACGAACTATAAAAAAAATAAAAATTAACAACATAGAATTATTTGTTCTTGTGTCTTTGAAGAAGTGTGTTTTCAGAGTGATGTCACACACACCAACAGGATTAGATTAGGTTCAACCTTTGTTGAACATGAATGTGAAGTGAATGTTGATGCCTCGGTGGTCTATATCCTTCACGTTCCACTTCTGGGATTGTTCCGGTGCTGCAGGAAATTACGCTGGATGCATGTATTTTCCGTTTCCTTCCGTTTTCTTTGTGTTGGAATTTTAAATCGCTGTGCAGAGTTTAGCACCGCCCATGATGATCCTGATTGGTTTAAAGAAATGCCATTGAACCAGAGCACGTTTTCCTCCCATCCCCGAATGCTGTGTGGAGTAGCCTGACCCTAGCCTCGTGAGACCGTCCTGATCTCGCGAGCTCCAGTTTTCCACTCACAGATCAGTCTGGCATCTTGAGATAGAGAAAATTTGGAGCTGTTCGCCAAACGACCGACCAATCAGCATTGGTTTTGAGGCGGGTTTAGGTGTGATGCAATGAGAAGCGACTGTGACTAAACAACATGGCGGCTTCCACGGATGAGATGAGCGTAGCTATCGCGCAAGTTTTAGCCAAATTAGAAAGTATTCCTTAATTGAAAGAAGAGCAAAAAAAATGGCATTGGAGGCTTTTCTCGGAGGAAAAGATGTTTTTGCTCTTCTCCCGACTGGTTTCGGCATGAGTTTGATATATCGTTGCTCTGATTGGTTGATTTGGCCCGTCTACCACCAACATAGGTGGTGATAGACAAATGGTTTATCCAATCAGCTAACCAGTATTTTCGCCCCTTCCCAAAAGTTCTCCAACGGAAAGTTCCCAGATGGATATGCCGAGCAAATGCGAAGTAATCCATCTGGCGGAGTCAGGTTAGCCTGACCCTCCTTCAGCTCCAGCTTGGAGGAGGGTCTGGCAAAGCGAGACTAATGCCACGCTGACTGTGAAAACAGAAGCAGAAGGTTTATTTCCCCCACTTCTCTTCCATTCGACTGCCAAACCTAAAGAGCACACAAGTAGGCGAGATGTGGAGCTCACAGCCCCGGGCTAAAGCCTCAGCAGGTGAAGGCCCTGACACACCAAGGCGCGGGTCAGCCCAATGCAATGATGTTTGAATGTTCCTTCTAAAAAAACACATAGGTTTGGAATATCTAGATTGGAATATCTATTTTTGCACATTATGTCCATATAATGGCAAACATATGTACAACGAGATACATAACATCAATAAACTAATGTTCTACCGGGCTGGCCACTAAATTAGTAAAATGCAACAACGTAATGTTTCATTCACAAGATCTTGTCAAATCGTAGGTAAGCACATCGCCAGAGTGACAACCTTGTTTGGCTTATTTTCTGTGTAGCATGAAGTCATGTTAGGTGGATGGAAGCCTCCTGCTGGTATGTTGAGTTATTTTGTATGTATGTGGTACTTAGCCGTCAGCTGTAGTCTCAGTGCTAATTTTTAGCCAAGACAAAGGCGACGTGGGGTCAGGGCCTTTACACTCTAAACACATCCTGACGCAGAGCTGAGCAGAGGTCATCCTGTAGAAACACCTGAGGCCATTATTTGTCACCTCTGATTTTTTGCATTTTTCAGCACTGACACTAATCAGTCATGTGTTGGGCCCAAGCAAAAGTCACTGGACGTTGTGTGTGTCCATGCTTTACAACCTTGAATGTCAGGACAATGGCACTGCTGCTGGGGTTTGGGGATGCAATTAAAAATAAGAAGCTTATTTGTTGAACCATTCAGTCCCATTCTCTGGTATTTAGCATTAACGGGTCCTATTGAAGCACAGGAGGAGGTGGCGAGATAAATGAAATGCCCCACAGTGAATTTCATGCTCCTCTGGGACTAAAGTTGCAGCCACAGATGGGAGCGTGGAATCCACTGATATATTGCATCTGTCAGCTTTTGTTTGCCGGCGCAGGCAGCTTCTGCAGCAGCAGAAGAAGAAGAATGTGATCAAACATCAGAAGCTGACTTGTGTTAGTCCCACGCTGCGGCATGTGAGACTGCCATGCGTTGATTTGGCTGAGGAAAAAGTGTGTGTGTAGCAGCTGCTATGGTTCCTCCTGGCTTCAAAAGGAGCAACTGCAGTGTTACTAATGAAAGCCTCTTACACGGCTTCTTCTGGAAAATTATCGAGAACGACGCTGTTACGTGCCAATGGGGATGTTTGTGTAGGGAGAAAATTCCCAAGTCACAATCAGACAAATCCTGTCTGTGGAGTATTGTATTGTCCAAATGTATACAATAAACTGCTATGTTGTGATCCCATACCCAAAGAACAAAGGTATTGAATAGAAAAAATGTTAATTGTTTGGTTTCGATTCTTCTACTTCTACAGTATGCCTAAAAGAGCAACAGTGGATTAGGTTTGTATAATCAAAAGTGTGCAGGCGGAGCTATACATTTTGAGAAAATAATTAGAGCACCTGCACTGCTCCCATTGGACAGTCCCCTACTGTGGTCTGACAAACACATACAGGAAGCTGAAGGGAAGAAGACATTTGTTTGGATGGAATATTTGTCATCACATCAAGTTGTGATTTCCTGTGATCTATTTATGGAGCTTCTCTTTCCTGTCTGCCTCTGGTTTTAAAAAAAACAACATCTAATGGGGTGGATAGATTTGCGATGCATTAGTCACATTTGCATTAAAGAGACAGCTTTTTTTTACCCTCATTCCACCCACAGGATTCCGAAGAACCCTCCACCAAATGCATCCTTTCACTTGGATTTCTTTATAGCCTCAGCAGTGTCTAATGCTGTCTAATCTAGCCAGGGTAAACCAACAGTGGATTTATAACTGCTAATCCATGAAAAGAGGAGCAGTCCAGCATCATTAGGTGGAATGGATATTGTGTTTTTCTCTCTCTATTCTAGACACATTTGTAGAAATTACATAACAACAATCTGTGAAAGCATCAATAAGTTAAAGGGGTGATAGAATGATTATATAGGGTATTTTACACTGTTCCTTAAGGTCTCCTAATAGGGTATGTAACATTGGTTGTGTTGAAAATTGCCCGAATGCTATTTTATTAGGCTCTTAACTACCCAGTGAATATGGCTCTATTTGGAACAAGAGCTTTTCTTCCAAATATGGTATGCTCATGAATATTTAGATGAGCTGCGCGTTGATTGGTTTGAGCAAACCCCATAGAAACACATTGGAGACGAGACAGCAGGTCTCATATTTCAGACATCGCAAAGTTATACATTGTTTGTCGGACTATTTTGTTATTAAATTCACTTCTGAGACTTTTTTAAGCGAGAAATCAACTATATAAAGCTCAAATATGGGCCGTTTTAGGAAAAGTGATAGCTAATTCCAAATTTGGTAAGACATGTCAGACTTTAGGAGCTCCACACAGTCTGACGAGAAAGCCGCAATCTCCATACCAAGTTAAAGTCACCGTTTCACAGTTACTGGACTACCAGGGCTCGGGGATCCGCGGAGCTGCAAGCTAGGCTATGTGTCCTTTTTAATCCTATGGGAAAAGATCGTTGCTACACTTTCAGCATAACTTTCGTATATTTACAGTTTGAATTTCGTCACGCCACTTACATAACATGTACCCCAAGGTCTTATAAAGCTAACAATGGTGTCCGATTTCAATTTAATGAATTTTTGTGAACATTAGGGGTTTCGTTAGCTGCGACTGTCCCTCCAATCCTATATGTACAGGTTGCGGCTAGTTAGCTTCATTTTCGGTGTAATTCGAGTATATTTACAGTTTGAATTTCGTCACGCCACTTACATAACATGTACCCCAAGGTCTTATAAAGCTAACAATGGTGTCCGATTTCAATTTAATGAATTTTTGTGAACATTAGGGGTTTCGTTAGCTGCGACTGTCCCTCCAATCCTATATGTACAGGTTGCGGCTAGTTAGCTTCATTTTCGGTGTAATTCGAGGATATTTACAGTTTGAATTTCGTCACGCCACTTACATAACATGTACCCCAAGGTCTTATAAAGCTAACAATGGTGTCCAATTTCAATTTAATGAATTTTTATGAACATTAGGGGTTTCGTTAGCTGCTACTGTCCCTTCAATCCTATGGGTAAAGATTGCGGCTAGCTGCGGACCCTGGAGCTCCATCAGGGCCTCGGCATTTTGTAGTCCAGTAACCCACAAATGGTGACTTTGCGCGGGTATGGAGCGCCACGGGCTTCCCTTCGTGACGGAGATCCAGCTAGCTAGCTCACAGCGAGCCGGAGTCTATGAAGTAGGACATGCCGGGTGGCGAGGCAGCACCGGCCGCTGTCACGTAGCCTTCTGAGCTCCTGCTGAACTGCGACACACAGTCAGACAAAATTTGCAATTAGCCATCAAGTTTCGTAAAACGGCCCATATTTGACCTCTACATAGTTGATTTCTCGCATAAAAAAGTCTCAGAAGTGAATTTAGTAATGCAAGAGCAGGCGAACAATGTAAAAAGTGTCTGAGATTTGCGCGACCTAGATTTAGAAGACTAACTGACCTCAGATCAGTTAGTGGCCGGCGTTACAAAGATAGAAGGTAGAGCCAAATGAGGAGGAATTGAGAAGTTGACGTCAACTTTTAGCTTTGTTCAGATTTGCCCGTTTTCAGCAGCAGTTTCAAATTGTGAGATTTGCAGAGGAAAGAGGTGTCAATAGGATTTTGATCTTCTATGTATGTCCTATTTACCCTCCAAACTGTCGTTTTTCAACTATGACAAGGTAAAATCGGTTTTGCATTCTATCACCCCTTTAAAGAACAAAAAAAGACTCCCTGCAAAGTGCAGCTGTAATTAGAGATATCTGACTTTCTGTAAAAGTTTTTGATATTCTTTTTTTTTTGGCCCAAAAGAGGATTCTTAAAGAAACTGACGCAAAAGAATAAAGATATATCTTTAAACCTGGACACATCAACTTGCTCAGTTAACCTGGTGCTTTCAGGGCCCCTTGAGGTCTAGGGCCCCATGTGGTACAGGGCCCCAGGGCAGTTAGTAGAAGTAGTTTTGGTTTTGTTGGTTGTGATTTGACTAAGCACAAGTGTGTTAGAGAATTATGTGCCGCTAAATCTCAGTATCGACAGAAATGAAAAGGGCATTAAGGTGATGGAGGTGATTCTTTTTTAACTTCTTTTTATTTCCTTTGCAATCAAATACAGTATAGGCAACTGTTCAGAGACACAATACAGCAATAAATGTCTTAGGGGGTCAGTCCATGGATTTCAGCATCACCTTAACATCCACTCATAGTTCGCAGGGATGAGCGACATTCCTCCAGCAACACAAGGAAGAGACAAATATATAGAGAAAATAATAATAATAATAATACATTCATTAAAAAATAAAATAATAATAATTAAATAGTAGTGTTCACATTTAAGTAAGCATTCAAATGAATTGTTTCACTTACACTTAGGTTATATCATTTGAAAAAGTATGTTATAATCGGAGACCATTTAGTCAGAAATATTTCTGTTTTTAGTTGTAACCTTGTGGTTATACTTTCCATGTAGTAAACCTCCAAAACTTTTTCCCTCCATTGTGTTTAAGGTGATGATTATTACATAATCCTGTAAACCTGTCAATTAGATGGGCCCTACGTGAAATATACGTTGATCAAATTACCACAAAATAATTTTACACACTGTTAAAAATTAATTTCACACACTGCAAACATCCGTAGGAGAACTGTCTGGAGGAATTTACTATATATTATGGACAAATTTTGACGAAGTTGCCAAGTGTAGTCTGCTAGGTGTGGTATATGGGCACTTGAAGGAGACTGCACATGCATAGCGAGCTGGGGAAAAAGGGGCAACACAGCTATTTTTTTCCTCAGGCCTCTAATGGATGAATTCAGCCCTACCTGTGGGAACTGGCCTTTTATTTCTTTATTTCTACTAGCCTGCTCAGAAATACAAAGTTTCATTAGATTAGCATATACCAGTAAAAACAGAATGAAAAAACTTAGGAAATTGCCTCCACAAGTGAATCATTCCCCTGTTGCCTAAATACTTTAATATGCCTGAACATCTGCTGGCACACATCAAAAACAGTCCCTCTCCAACACTAACATCCATTATTTCTTAGATTAAAGGTCCCATGGCATGTAAATTTCACTTTATGAGGTTTTTTAACATTAATATGCGTTCCCCCAGCCTGCCTATGGTCCCCCAGTGGCTAGAAGTGGTGATAGGTGTAAACCAAGCCCTGGGTGTCCTGCTCTGCCTTTGAGAAAATGAAAGCTCAAATGGGCCGCTCTTTCTTTGCTTTTCCCGCCCAGAGAATTTGGCCCACCTATGAGAGAGAGACATCATTTCATTTAATTTCATTTAATTTATTTTTATTTTGAACAAAACTAAAAATACATATACACATACAGCATGTATCCATATATACACATACACACATACAGACACATACATACACACACACACACACATATATATATATATATATATATATATATATATATATATATATATATATATATATATATATATATATATATAGATATATACATACACACACATACACACACATACACATACCCACACATACACCTACATATATACACATACATACACATAGATACATGTGGTACCCCACGTTATGTTCATGTATGTTGATTTATGTTCCCCAATTTCTACAAATTGTTGCCTGTTTCTTAAGTAGCTACTCACCCATTCCAATCCAACCCCTCTGATACCATATTTCTCTAATTTATGTAATAAAATGTCATGATTTATGGTGTCAAATGCTTTCTTTAGATCTATAAAAATTCCCACTACATGTTTCTTTTTATCTAAGCAATTTGTGATTTCCTCAACTAATTCCATTAGTGCCAAAGTTGTTGATATATCTGTCCGGAATCCATATCGACTATCAACTAGAAGCTTGGATGTTTCGATAAAATTATCAAGTCTTTCTGTAAAAAGCTTTTCAAGGATTTTGGAGAACTGGGGGAGTATAGAAACAGGCCTATAATTTGTGAAAAGGTGTCTATCCCCAGTTTTATATACTGGTATTACTTTTGCTATTTTCATTTTGTTTGGAAATTTACCTGATTGAAAAGACAAATTACAAATGTGAGTTAGTGGTTCAGCAATTTCTTCAACAACTTGTTTTATTATAATCATATCAATATTATTCCAATCCGTGGAACATTTGCTTTTACAATTTTTTACAGTGTTTATTATTTCATTTCTTTCCACTGCTCTAAGGAAAATAGAGGTTGGATTACAATTCCACAGATCAGCATTTACCCCTTCTGTTATTTCTGGATTTTTTATTTTTTCTGCTAAATCTGGTCCCACATTTATAAAAAAATTGTTAAAACCAGTAACCACATCTTCCATGTTTTCTATTTTCTTGTCATTGTCAATATAAAATTCTGGGTAACTTGCCTTCCCATTGTTAGTTCCATTTCTAATAATACTATTTAGAATATTCCATAGACCTTTCATGTTATTTTTATTATCATCTAATATTTTATTATAGTATTCTTTCTTGCATATCCTCATAATATTAGTTAATTTATTTCTATACTTTTTATATTTATTTTCTGCATCTGGGGTACAATACTTGATAAGTTTTCTATACAGTGTATTTTTCTTTTTGCAGGCATTAGATAAACCCTTAGTGATCCATATTTCTTTTATTTTTTTATTTGGGCTATTTGTTTTACTTTGTCTATCACTGCATTGTTTTACAGGACAATTTTTGTCATACAGTGTTGTAAAAGTTTTTAGAAATCCATTGTATGCTTTATCAATGTCATTTTGTTCGTATAATATTTTCCAGTTTTGTTTCAGTAACTCTTCCTTAAAAGCATTTATGTTTTCCGCAGTTCTTACTCTTTTGTTTTTGAGAGGCCTAATGTCCACGGGTTTCCTATAATTACAGTGATAGACAATGAAAACAGGTAGATGATCACTTATGTCATTATATAATAGCCCGCTATCTACATTGTTTTCCATAACGTTCGTGAATATATTGTCTATTAATGTAGCACAATGAGATGTAATTTTACTGGGTCTGGTGATAGTTGGATATAAGCCCATACTATATATTGTATTTATGAAATCTTCTATCATTTTATGCTTTTTTGATTTAATAGGTCAATGTTATAATCTCCACATAAGAACATGATCTTTTGCAATGTTTTTGTAAAATTATTTTCCATCCATTCTTTAAATATCTCAATATTTGATCCAGGAGTTCTGTATATACAGCTCACAACAATATTTTTTGTCCTTTCCATACAAATTTCTACTTTAATACATTCTAGCAAATCATCAACAGCTGCTGTCATACTCTCCACCACCTTATAATTCAATCTTTTATCCACGTATATTGCCACACCTCCTCCACTTCTATTCGCTCTGTTTTTATAATTCAGTTCGTAGCCATCAATCTCAAAGTCCACACCTTTCTCAGTTTTGATCCAGGTCTCTGATATTGCTATGATGTTGAATTGATTCTTAAATTGGCTTAAATATGTTTTGAAGCTATGGAAGTTGGAATATAGGCTTCTGCTATTAAAGTGGATAATTGATATATTATGTTCTAGTTGGAACATTTTATTAAATGTTATCTCTGTATAATAACTGCAGCTGGTATTGATATTGCTTAGTAAATTATTTTCTGGATCAATATTATGTTCTATGTCCTGCATTTTATACTCTGTGTTTGAAAAGGTATCTAGTCTAGATGCCAATGAATTCTTATCAGAACGTGACATAAAGGGTTGTTTTTGTTTTTTCTTACTACTGAGTGTAAAAACTATTACCTTGTTATCCTTTGTCTCATTGGTATTTATCCAGCTCCTCCAAGTCCCTAATGACTAGAACTTTAGCTTTCTCTGGTGTTCCATTCAGCTTGATGAATATTTTGCAGTTTGCAGTCCATGTGGATTGTATTTTCTTGTTCCATCTGAGGAGTCGGGCCTTTCTTGCAATGTCCACGTTTTTCTTGGTCAAGTGTTCATTCAAGTACACATCCGTGCCCTTCAGCTGTCTTCCCTGTTTCAGTAGTTCAGTTTTATGTTTCCTGTTGGTGAAACGAATGACTGTGGCTGGTTTGTCCGTCTTGTTTCTTCGGGGGAGAGTGTGACAGGCCTCGATGTAGCCCCTGTCCAACTCTATCCCTTTAGAGTGGAGGAATGCCGTCACCTGTTGCTCAACCGATGTAGCATCCTGCTCACTCATCTCCCCACCGTTCAGCGTTGTCGTCGCCCGGGCATATGATCGGTGTTTGATGGCTTTCAAACGAGCAAAGTGGCAGTTGGTCAAGGCCACACCCCCACCCTCCACCTTGTCCCCCCCCTCTCCTCCTCAATAGCTACAGACACAGAAATGGCACATCCTAAGGAAAGCTCATTGTGGGACTGGCTCTAGTGGCTGTAATTCTGCACCAAAGCTGAATTTCGGGAAAGAGACTTCAGATACAGTATTAGGGGACCACTAAGGTCTATATAAAAGAGACTTCAGATACAGTATTAGGGGACCACTAAGGTCTATATGAAAGAGACTTCAGATACAGTATTAGGGGACCACTAAGGTCTATATAAAAGCAGCCAAAGAGCACCATGTCATGGGACCTTTAATGATCATTTTGTAGCCTACAGTACAAGTGTAACTTTCTTAATTAGAGACATTATGAAGTTCTATCCACAGAGAGAAATGAAAGTCTATATACACAGTGACTCAAATAATTAGCTTGATAAAAAATTCAGAGGCTGGATTAATCCCCACATGTAGCTAATAAAATGTTTGCTTTTATGTCACGTTGTGAATACGTATGGATTATGTGCTTTTGTTTTTGCTTCTATGCTTTGACGATAATTCCATTTTAAAGAGTAAGACGTGATATTGAATGAAGCCGTTGTGGTTTAGTAGAGCTCTCAGGAAAGCAGAACCGTGAAACTATCAATATGCTTGTTTTGCGTGCTACGTGTGTCCATTAACAGGCTGTTTCATAGTGTTTGCTCCTCTGTGATGTTGATACTCAGTCGTGTGGTGTTCATGTTTGTGGGACCATGAGGTCAGGGGGAAAACACTGGCTGGCGAAATCTTGCTACATGCCCCATTTGAAAAGACGCATAAGTGCTACTGAGAGCTACAAGGGCCAACAGGAATTATGATGTGGAGCATTGCTATGATGCATTCATGGGTCTCATCTGATAATCAGTGACGTGGAATAATTCGCTGATGCTGTCAGCTCAAAATAGAAAACGGAAATCTTCTAGCAAAACCACATAAAGGACATTTCATATATGCCTAATTGTCGTGCTTGACTACACACAAACTTCACTTTATCAGCCTCAATTTGAGGTCAACATTTTGAACATTGAAGCACAGAAAACAGGCTGCCATATCCTGATATTTTGGGAACACACACAGCTACATAACTCTTCTGGACTGAAGGACTTTTTTTTTTTACCACTCCTGTGTCCTCACAGTGCAGTTCAGCTCAGAATGGGTTCTGACTGTGGCCCCCTGTGACCCAGCTGCATAGGGGGCTGAAATGCAGCAAAATAACAGAGCCATCCTGCTCCATCAGCACCACTGGTCCAGGCTTTTTTCACAGCAGGTGTCTAGTGTTATGTCCACTGAGGCAACATGTCAGCACAAGCTTTGCTGAATCTGGCACGTGATACGTGGCATATGGTGTGAGTAAGAGTAGGGAGGACACTCTGCTGACAGCTGGAACTGGGCATGAGTTGATATCCCCCTTCCAGGTAGCAGCTTTGCTGTGCCACCAGTTATGTAAGGCTGGCATCCACTGCTGCTCAGATTAACAATAATACAGCAGTCAATGTGCCTTTCATACTCAAGTGACAGAAGGGTGTGTGAATGTGTTTTGCTATTAATGCTGAGGGCAAAAAAAGTTATTGCAAGTTTTAAAAAATCTCTTTAACACTGTAAATGTGTGTTAGGACAGAACACAAAGCAACATTTCCCCTCACTTTATTTGCACAAATTTCACAGATGGAGTGTTTTTGCAGTCCATGTTTATTTGCCTCAAACAGCCAAACCACAATAATAATCTTTATTTATAGAGGAATTTTCAAAATCTACAAAGTGCTTCACAAAACAGCAAAGCAAAACAGACCAGTCATAAAAAAAATTGGTTTTTATAACTAATAAAATAAACTAAAACTAAAAAAAAGAGGTGTATACAACCCCGCACAATAGGTTAGATTAGTAAAAACATTTAAAATGAAATAAAAGACGGTAGAAGAAGTAGATCTAAGCTTAAATAAATTCAGGAAAAGCTCTACAATAAAATTAGTTTTAAGAAGGCACTTAAAGGAGATCACTGACTCAGCGGACCTAATATCCTTGTGGAAGATTGTTCCAGAGCCTCAGGGCCCTGACTGCAAACACTCTGTCCCTTTTAGTTTTCAGCCGGGCATCTGGAACAGACAAAAGACCTTTGCCCAAATACTCATTTCAAAATACTTACTGGCATATATGACTTAAAAGTGATCAGTCAAATCTTCAAATCAGTGTAAAGAGGCCTATGTACCAACTTTATATCTTGCTAGAAATGAATGCACCATTCTCCTCCACTCTCTCTCCTTTTCCTCTTGACTGCATACATTAATGAAGTGAAGTCATAAAACCTCAGGAGAAGTGATAAGCTCACGTTTCTTGCTGAGTTGAAACATTTTCAGCTCGTCGAGGCATGTCTTCACCTCAATTTCCTGCTGTTCATGTCCACTCACTCATGTTACACTTCTTAAAAAAACATTGTCAGAAGAGTTCATCTTCTGTGGAACATGAATGTGCTCATTAACTGTCATGGCAGTCCATCCCTTAGATTTTAAAGATTTTAAGTCCTCGTATGACAAAATAGTGTAAGTTGTATTTCTGTACCTTCCAAAACAGACCATATTACCATTATAAACATTAGCATTTTCTGATCTCGTACCTCTGTGGTTAATGTTTGCTTGAGTTTAGGCAACTCAAAGTCCTTAGTTAAGGTTTAGGATCATTAACAAGGCCCGGAACCCCCCCTGACTCTCTCCATACCCCACCTCTGGTTCCTCATGCCACTGTACCTACTCTTGATAATATATCACCTTTTTCCTACTGTTTAACTTATTTTACTATTTATTTACTTTTATTTTATCGTTATTAATACATTCTGTGTGTATATGTTTATATTTATAGTGTTTATATTCTTTTTATCCTTCTTATATTTGAATGTGTGACATGCACCAACAACACCATGACAAATTCCTTGTATGTGCAACGTACCTTTCTGATTCTGATCATGATTAAAAGAAACCAACATTGCCTGTTAGTTGATAATTCTGAAGTGCATAGTGCAGGACGTAGTGTGCCCTTTATGTATTGAGGCTGAAAGTAGGTTGTGTGTAAGAGTGTGGAGGTCAGGGTGGTGTATAGACGTATAGCACTTTAGACTTTCATGTGAGAGACAAGAGTTTGCGCCCAGTCAGCATCCAACAGTTAATCTTCCCTTTTCTTGAACCTACAACCTAACCTGGCGATCAAAAAAACATCTAAATCACATCAATATTTGGTGTTACGACCATTTGCCTTCAAACCAGCATCAATTCTTATAGGTACACTTGAAAAAAGTCAGGGAACGTTGAGGATCGTAGACGCAGTGGTCGTCCAAGGAAACTTAGTGCAGCAGATGAAAAAGGGATCAAGCTTCGAATTCGGAAGATGTCCAGCAGTGCCATCAGCTCAGAACTGGCAGAAACCAGTGGGACCCAGGTACACCCATCTACTGTCCGGAGAAGTCGGGCCAGAAGTGGTCTTTATGGAAGAGTTGCAGCCAAAAAGCCATACCTCCGACATTGAAACAAGGCCAAGCAACTCAACTATGCACGAAAACATAGGAACTGGGGTGCAGAAAAATGGCAGCAGTTGCTCTGGACAGATGAGTCACAATTTGAAATATTTGGTTGTAGCAGAAGGCAGGTTGTTTGCTGAAGGGCTGTAGAGCGGTACAATAATGAGTGTCTGCAGGCAACAGTGAAGCGTGGTGGAGGTTCCTTGCAAGTTTGGGGCTGCATTTCTGCAAATGGAGTTGGAGATTTGGTCAGGATTAATGGTGTCCTCAATGCTGAGAAATACAGGCAGATACTTATCCATCATGCAATACCATCAGGGAGGCGTATGATTGGCCCCAAATGTATTCTGCAGCAGGACAATGACCCCAAACATACAGCCAAAGTCATTAAGATAATTAACTATCTTCAGTGTAAAGAAGAACAATAAGTCTTGGAAGTGATGGCATGGCCCCCAGAGAGCACTGATCTCAGCATCATCGAGTCTGTCTGGGATTACATGAAGAGACCGAAGGATTTGAGGAAGCCTACATCCACAGAAGATCTGTGGTTAGTTCTCCAAGATGTTTGGAACAACCTACCAGCCAAGTTCCTTCAAAATCTTTGTGCAAGTGTACCTAGAAGAATTGATGCTGTCTTGAAGGCAAAGGGTGGTCACACTGTTCTCTTCTGTTCATTCACTGCATTTTGTTAATTGATGAAAATAAACTATTAACACTTTTTTCATACCTGCTTAAAAATTTTGCACAGTACTGTATATACATATATATATATATATATATATATATATATATATATATATATATATATATATATATATATATAAGATATAAAACTGTAATTTTTTGTGAAGAATCAACAACAAGTGGGACATAATCATGAAGTGGAACGAAATTTATTGGATATTTGAAACTGAAAAATTGGGCGTGCAAAATTATTCAGCCCCTTTAGTTTCAGTGCAGCAAACTCTCTCCAGAAGTTCAGTGAGGATCTCTGAATGATCCAATGTTGACCTAAATGACTAATGATGAAAAATAGAATCCACCTGTGTGTAATCAAGTCTCCGTATAAATGCACCTGCTCTGTGATAGTCTCAGAGGTCCGTTTAAAGAGCAGAGAGCATCATGACGAACAAGGAACACACCGAGCAGGTCCGAGATACTGTTGTGGAGAAGTTTAAAGCCGGATTTTGATACAAAAAGATTTCCCAAGCTTTAAACATCCCAAGGAGCACTGTGCAAGCGATAATATTGAAATGGAAGGAGTATCAGACCACTGCAAATCTACGAAGACCCGGCTGTCCCTTTAAACTTTCAGCTCATACAAGGAGAAGACTGATCAGAGATGCAGCCAAGAGGCCCATGATCACTCCGGATGAACTGCAGAGATCTACAGCTGAGGTGGGAGACTCTGTCCATAGGACAACAATCAGTCGTATACTGCACAAATCTGGCCTTTATGGAAGAGTGGCAAGAAGAAAGCCATTTCTTAAAGATATCCATAAAAAGTGTTGTTTAAAGTTTGCCACAGGCCACCTGGGAGACACACCAAACATGTGGAAGAAGGTGCTCTGGTCAGATGAAACCAAAATCGAACTTTTGGCAACAATGCAAAACGCTATGTTTGGCGTAAAAGCAACACAGCTCATCACCCTGAACACACCATCCCCACTGTCAAACATGGTGGGGGCAGCATCATGGTTTGGGCCTGCTTTTCTTCAGCAGGGACAGGGAAGATGGTTCAAATTGATGGGAAGATGGATAGAGCCAAATACAGGACCATTCTGGAAGAAAACCTGAAGGAGTCTGCAAAAGACCTGAGACTGGGACGGAGATTTGTCTTCCAACAAGACAATGATCCAAAACATAAAGCAAAATCTACAATGGAATGGTTCATAAATAAACATATCCAGGTGTTAGAATGGCCAAGTCAAAGTCCAGACCTGAATCCAATCGAGAATCTGTGGAAAGAACTGAAAACTTCTGTTCACAAACGCTCTCCATCCAACCTCACTGAGCTCGAGCTGTTTTGCAAGGAGGAATGGGCAAAAATTTCAGTCTCTCGATGTGCAAAACTGATAGAGACATACCCCAAGTGACTTACAGCTGTAATCGCAGCAAAAGGTGGCGCTACAAAGTATTAACTTAAGGGGGCTGAATAATTTTGCACGCCCAATTTTTCAGTTTTTTATCTGTTAAAACAGTTTGAAATATCCAATAAATTTCGTTCCACTTCATGATTGTGTCCCACTTGTTGTTGATTCTTCACAAAAAATTACAGTTTTATATCTTCATGTTTGAAGCCTGAAATGTGGCAAAAGGTCGAAAAGTTCAAGGGGGCCGAATACTTTCGCAAGGCACTGTATATACATATATATAAAGTGGCCGACCTGTGACGGTTTTCCTGCATGTCTTCCCCCTCTCTCTCCCCTCTCATATCTCTCTGCTTTCCTATCCAATAAAGGCAGAAATGCCCAAAACTTTAGAAAAAAAAAACATGTTGTTATTGAATGCAATCTTGGGTTTTACAGAATGGTCCAATTTCAACATTCTGTCAGGAGATAGGGTTGGTGAAGCTACTTGTACCTCTTTAGACCTATCTGGTTAAAATATGTAAAATTATTGAAATAAACCATTTGTCCTATTCCACATTGGTATGACATTCCTCTTTGCATAAAACAGTAGGTCATACAGGTCCTGTACTTTAGGATGTTTGTCTTCCAAATCTTGATCCAAGTCTGCACTATGATGTAACAAAACAATTATAGTCAATGGGTCTGCCATATTGTGCAGTACAGTGCAGCAAACTCTAATCTCTGATATTTATCTGCAGGTCCAGCAGTCCCTGTTGGAGTGGATGTGCAGGTGGAGAGCTTGGACAGCATATCAGAGGTGGACATGGTAAGTGGCTTGAATGTGTTAAATGCCATACGGTACACAGTAACTTTGCGGGCAAATTGATTACTAATAATGTAGCAGCTGTAATCTGACTTCAAAAATAACTAAAATCTGCTGCAGATACTGAAAATTTGTTAAAATAGATTCAGTTTGGGCGTAAAAATAGAGGATTACTCGGATTATTCTGTCTCTCTAATTTAATATTCAACCAGGTTTGAAAGCAAAGACCAAAACAAACTCAAAAGTAATGAGATTATTGAAGAAGTAAAAGTGTAATGTCATTTATGCTACTATTCCACTGGATTATGGTACTGGTGGCAAATATCTCCAGTACATATGTGACAGATTCAGTTTGCAACTGTGCAGCCGTCGCTGACTTTAACAAATGAGCTCATAGTGCTTCAACACATGGGGAAAGAAGCTCTCCTCTGACAAAGCAGTTAATGAGACAGGAACATTTTTCATTAACAGCATGAGAATGGACACATGAGTACAACAGTGATTGGACTCAACAGATCAGATTTGTCCTTTATCAGATATCTTTGTTTTGCCACTAGCATTAGAGGGATTATGTGCTTTGAACTGATAAATATAACATTTTAGTAAGAGTGATTAGCTGTTCAGTTGCATAATCAATCAATTACAAAAGCTCAATGGTAAGAATTGTTTATTTTGCTCAAAGTCAGACTGAATGCATGTTAAGTAATGTTATTAAATCAACCTTCTGTTCTGGAACCATAAATTGGATCCAAAACTGTCGTCCTGATGTTGTGTAAACTCCTGTTTGCAAGGATAACCAAGGATTAGATTTAATTTGGATCCCAGTGTTGTGTATTTAAATGTTTAGGAACAAAAAAGGCGGCGGGGGCAAATGAATGATTCCAGACTATGGCTGATCTTAATGACATTATGTTATATCACAAAGCTGCAGGATGCTAAACAATTTAACAGCAGAGCAATCTTTTGCTGTTTCATTTAGAGGTTAACAGGTTAAGCAAAGATGAGACTTTTTCCTACTCTGTCATTTCTCTCAGCACCAAGCCCATTGGTTCATATTTAAAATATTATAAAACACTAGCACAAGTAGAGAAGAGTCATAAAGTCATAGCACTCGCCAGGAGTGCCCTCTGAGACCGCTCCACTTTGTCTTGGCCATTGAACCCCTGGCTTTAGCTGTGAGATGTAATCACTCCATTCTGGGCATAAATAGAGGGTATAAAAAATAAGACTTCCCGCGCTCAACTCACATTATAACTTAGAAGACTTTGAAGACTGGGTTCTGGATCCTTAATGCGGATAATAATACATAAAGGTACTTCAGACAGCACTCCAACTAACTAATTTTATTTCCATGATTTTGATAAGGGTCAGAATTGATATGACACATGAGACAGATGAGGGGTGAGTGTTTGTGTGATGCCGGTTTAACCCAGCCCAAGCGGCAGGTGGGGGAGATTCATTGAGGGATTGATTCAGGAAGAAAAAAAAAGGAGAAGCTGGAGGCTTCAAGCAACAACACAAACGAAAGCTGAAACCACGAGCTGAAAGAAAGGCACTATTCGAAAGATTGTTTTCCCGGCAACACGACTTTTGGCAAATACACCTTTTAAAACCAGAACTACAACACATAAATCGGGCTTGCGGAGTCCCGAAGCCGATGAAACAACGCTGGAAAGCATACCCGGTGCACAAGGGCGTAAATCCCAGGGGGGTCAGGGGGGAACCCCTTTCTAAGGGTTGTCCCCCCCCTAGAAATATCATTCAAACAATGCTGTGTATTGTAAATAACATAATGATGTATAATTAAAATATCTGTGTAAGTAGTAAAACAATACAAACCCCAAAACATGCTTTTTAAGTTTAGAAACATTTTGAGTACCCCCTCCCTTGCCTCACAGTGGTTTGGTCCACAGCATGCCGTACGTTAGGAGGATCTGCTCTAGACTCACAGTCACATCGGTTAGTGACAGGTATGTAGTAAGTAGGCGGTTCAAGGCTATTTTATTCACATTAAACATCAGATGAAGTTGTTCTTTTCTCAAATAGAAATGATGCTGAGTAATTCATGAATTAGTTCTGACAAAAAGTTCGCTATGTTAGTGTAATATAATGTAACGTTAGCTAGCTTGTTTAATAGCTTGTTGGATAGAAATGCACCCATTGCAGCTAACAACTAACGTTATGTGTGTGAACTGATATTAGGGTTAATATTGAAGATCTATAGTTGTGTTTGAAGTGGCTGATCAGTGGGTTTGCTGCAGTTAAATATATATCCTCTGTCCCAGACGAAACCTAATATTTATGCGGAGGACATAAGATCATTTTATAATTATAATATGACCGCGTGGTGAACCTATGAACCTAATTCATATTTGATGAGCTTTACTAGTGGCTCACTAATTTACATTATGATCAGCTAATTTAACAAGTGTACAAAAGTATTGTATTTATTTTATATGGGGACACTTTTTGAAAATAAGTCATTATGTTTTAAGGTATTTTTGTAGCTTGTGTACACATACTCTACGAGTATAATTGTGGCTGTATTATTTGTGTCCCCCTCAAAAATTGCTCTTCAGAAATTTTATGTTTATTGTCCCCCCCTACTGTAAGATCAGATTTACGCCCATGCCGGAGCATAGGTTGCTCCCTACAGTGTGGACACCAAAGCTGGCAGGTTTTGGACCACAAATTGAAACAGCAGCTGCGTGAGTCAGTTTAACACAGCACAACCCCTCTTAAGAAGTAAAGTATACACTCATCTAAACCTATTTGAGTTGTGACTCACTCGGATTTTTCACTTGTGTCTTTAAATTAACTCATGAGTTGCGAGTCTCTAGTATCATTAACCTTGGATCAGATGAGTCCTACTACAATTCAATCTAAAATGATAACAGCGCCATACACAACACTCTTGCAACATTAGCTCCTACTAGTCCTAGCCATCTTAGCTGCCAAAAGCTTTATAACTTACAATTTCGTAGGCAACCACAACTCAATTCAAACAAGTCAACTCAAGCTACTAAGTCGGCAGAGACAGTCCGAGACAGGTTTTAGGAACTCCCCGACCTGCAGACTCAGAGCCGGAAACTTTGCAAGCTCGCAGACCATGGGACTCACTCAAGGACCCATGAGTCATGATGACTCATGAGTCCTCGCGAATCAGCCGGCTACGTTGTCATGAGTGGATCTGTAGAATGATTGAAGTCTCTCTTCTAGTCAGGGTGAAAAGCAAATCCACAACAAAAGCCATTATTTCACTTCTGAAATAACACACAATGTTCTGCACGTAGCCTAGGCCTACTGTAGGTTTGGTGTATGAATCTAGTATATTAAAATGCAATTAGGTCGAGCAGACAGTCCGAAACATTGCAAGCTCACCTCGGCTCGCAGACCATGGGACTCATGAGTTATTATGACTCATGAGTCCCCGAGTGAGTCAGTCAGTCGCGCGAATCAGCCAGCTACGTTGTCATGAGTGAATCTGTAGCAGACGAGCAAGTGAAGTCTCTCCTTGAGTCAGGGTGAAAAGCAAATCCACAACAAAAGCTATTCTTTAACTTCTGAAAGAACATGCTTATAGGTTATAGGTTTGGTGTATAGATGTAGCATATCAAAATGAGGTCAATTGATTTAAAATATATATATATATATATATATATATATATATATATATATATATATATATATATATATATAAATTTATTCACTGCGGGCATTTCTCCGTTCCTGTTTCTATGTCTACATTGAAAGCCTATATATCAAATCTGAAATAGTGAGTATGCACCGAGTGAATCCTCAGAACTTCCTACTACATTAGTGATTAGAGACAATGGGCTAGGACTGAGTTTCATTCGTGATTTAGCAATACTGACTCAAGTGACTCGCACAACCCGGATCAGTTTAGTGAGTGACTCAGAATAACCCAAATCCTTAAAAGGAATCGAGTTTGCCAGGCCTACACTCATCCAAGCGAGCTCAGGTCTCATTCTTATGTTAAATGCAAACACACAGGGAGAGGAGACAGTGAGTTTGATGTTGCAAGCTAGGTTGGCCTTTGGTGGCTGTGTTCCTTTGCTCTGCCAGCCAATGTTGGCTTAGCCGTGTACCTTTATACATAAAGGGAACATGTAACACAAAGTTTCCCTTTATGCCGATGATCTTCTCCTCTAGGTGTCTCACGCTGAAACTTTGATTCCCTTAATCCTTGATTTGTTACAACTGTTTGGGTAGAGCTCAGGATATAAATTAAACCTGCATAAAGACATAGCACTGACTCAGTAATGTCATTTTCACAGCAATACATGTTTAAGGTTTGCTAACATTAGCCACCATACTGAAAGCAGACCAGAACCTCTGAGTGTGTTGTAGTTTTTTTGTGGCAATGATGAGGTAATATTGATTGCTAAAATGTAGCATAGCAGTAGCAAAAGTAAAGAAAAGTCATAAAGTCAGTGAACCATTACACAGTGATATTTATCTAAAGTTGGCTTGTTATTAGTTAATTTTAGACACTACTGTGTTTTATTGCTAATTAATTCAACTTAATATTTTGTGGAAATTATGAGATCATGGTTAATGCTAAAATGTAGTATAACAGTAGTAGAGAAAAGTCATAAAGACAGCTACACAGCAATGTCTATCCACATTTGAAAAAAATAGCCATCATAACCTACTGGTTATACCAGACCAAGTAAGACTGTAGCAGCAAATCCCTGGAGTATAGCGCACATTTGTTAGAGACTAAATGTGTTATTTCCCCTTTCAAAAGTTACATAGCTTTAAAACATACAGCTTTCAGAACCATCAAAATCATTTTGTCATAGTTTCAACTGCCAATATGTTGGCAGTTCAAGGATACTTACATTAGATCCCGACACTTGAAAACATCTCTCATTAGTAAACGTATAACACATTACAGTTTTTGGAGAGATTCAGACATGCCCCTGAACTCATCTTATGCAACATCAAAGTTATTTTTTTATGGTGGGTGCCAAGAGTACAATGTGTTGCTGCAGTTAGTATTCCTAACTGATCTGGTCTTATGTAATTCCATGAGGTAGGTGGGAGAGGATGATCCCTGTAGCGATGGGGGGGGGGGGGGGAGTAGCGCAGACACAGGACTATTCCTGCCAGCATAGCAACAGGGGGAAGGAGGTGAGAAGACAAGGGTACTCTAGGACCAATGAAAGCGGTGGACTGCTTAGTTAACATATGTTCATCACTTCTCTTGACCATGTATGTTTAATCATAAGAAATCCATATAATCCAACAGCAACGGGTCGTAGCACTGTAATCCAGAGGGAGTCAATAAACCAGAGGCAGCGAGCAAGTAGAGTCCTCGTAGCGAGACTTAATCCAGAGGCTTTTTCTGTTTCTGTCAACCCTCCCCCCTCCTTCAGGACTTCACCATGACCCTGTATCTAAGGCACTACTGGAAGGATGAGAGGCTTGCCTTCCCAAGCTCCACCAACAAGAGCATGACATTTGACGGGCGTCTGGTGAAGAAAATCTGGGTGCCTGATGTGTTCTTCGTCCACTCCAAGAGGTCTTTCATCCATGACACCACCACTGACAACATCATGCTGCGGGTGTTTCCGGACGGTCACGTCCTGTACAGCCTGAGGTGAGTACAGGAAGCTCCCACCACGCACAGATATCTGCCATCACAGGGTTTTCACACAAACCAAATGAGACATGGCAGGCCTTGTTGCAGAATGCATAGAGCTGGTGACGTTTACACTTTGCTTCTTTCCCCAGGGTTACAGTAACTGCTGCATGCAACATGGATTTCAGTCGTTTTCCTTTGGACTCGCAGACATGCACGCTGGAGCTGGAGAGCTGTGAGTATTCATATGCACTGACACTCCACTCTATTGCTAAGAAGACAGTGGAAATAAAGTGATACTAATTATGAAAGGCACAAAGCATTTTGCAGCATGTTGCCTTAATCAACACCACACTGACTAAAAACACAGAATAGTTATTAATTACTGTTTTATTATTATATACTGTTATTTATCAGTAAGAGGTTGGTGCAGAACAACAGTGGATGTTAAAGCCTCTGAACACCCACACGGGTGATTTCAGTTATTCTAGCTGATTTGACCTCTGCTCAGGTTTAAGTTTGGCCTGAGCTTTGTTGGAAATTTATTAGGTCACAAATCTTTTCTACCAATAAGAATGATAAAGCTGTTATTTGTTCTGCCCATTTGTCGGCAGACGTCCCTTGCCTTCCGCTCTGTGTGGGTTGCTGTTCTCAAACTCTGTTTCAGGAAACAACAACAAACTTAAAGCTAGCAAGATACGTGCTGAAAATGGAAAGTTTAGAAGAACATCTGTATCGTGCAATAGGGCAGGTCTGCTTGGTTCTTTCAGGGAATGATTGTCAAGATTTACAAAGAATATGTTTAAGACATTTACTATCTAACTGGGAGTTTCGGGACCAATTGGTGAGGATTTGGAATGGACAAAATACACAGGGCGATAAACTGGTAAAAGCAAATTACGTTAAACCATGTATCCAGCTAATTTTGCAAATGTTTCACCAAAACAAGTTCCTTGCGAGACTATCCATCCATCTATCCATCTTCAACCGCTCATCAATCCGGGGGTCGGGTCACAGAGGCAGCAGCTTCAGCAGGGGACCTCAAACTTCCCTTTCCCGAGCTACATTAACCTAGGTCACGGTGGCTATATAATCTCTCCACCTAGTCCTGGGTCTTCCCTGAGGCCTCTTCCCAGCTGGACGTGCCTGGAACATCTACCTAGGGAGGCGACCAAGGGGAATCCTCAGCAGATGCCCAAACCACCTCAACTGGATTCTTTCGATGCAAAGGAGCAGCGGCTCTACTCCGAGTTCCTCACAGATGACTGAGCTTCTCATCCTATCTCTAAGGGAGACACCAGTCACTCACCTGAAAAAATCCTATTTTGGCTGCTTGTACCCGGGATCTCGTTCTTTCGGTCATGACCCAGCCTTCATGACCATAGGTGAGGGCAGGAATGAAAACTGAACTGTAGATCAAGAGCTTTGGCTTCTGGCTCAGCTCTCTCTCAACGGTGCAGTATAGGGAATGCAATACTGCGCCCGCTGCTCAGATATCCCCGGATGGGCATAGTATAAGGCCCCTTCCACACCAGAGTGAAGAGTTGGTCCGTTTTTCCACAACCAGGATGGAATCCGCATTAATCCTCGTCAATCTGAGGGTTCGACCTTCGTCTGAACCCTCTTTTCCAGCACCTTGGAGTAGACTTTTCCAGGGTGGCTGAGAAGTGTGATACCTAACTACCTAAGGGTCTTCCACCAGGGAAGTTGATGATGATCCTCCATCAAGCTCCAGCTCTGCCTCTACCAAAGAGGGTATGTTAGTTGGATTCAGGAGTTCCTCAAAGTGCTCGTTCCACAGCCCAATTGCCTCCTCAGTTGAGGTCAACAGCGTCCCATACTTACTGTAAACAGCTTGGATGGTTACCCGTTTCCCCTCCTGAGGTGGCGGACGGTTTTGCCTAAACATGTTGGAGCCGACCGAAAGTCCTTCTCCACGTCTTCTCTGAACTTTTCCCACACATGCCTCTTTCACGAAGACTCCTTCTTCAGTTGGACAGCTTCCCTGCCCACCGATGTCCACCACGGTGTTCTAGGGTTACCACCCCATGGGGCACCTAAGACCTTTAGGCCACAGCTTCATCGCAGCTTCAGCAATGGAAGCTTTGAACATTGCCCACTCGGGTTCAATGGCCCCAACCTCCACAGGGATGCCAGAAAAGCTCAGTTGGAGGTGTTAGTTAAAGATATTTGGAACAGGGGCCTCTTCCAAATGTTCCCAGTTCACCCACACTATCCATTTGGGCTTACCACATCTGTCCAGAGTCTTCCCCCATTCTCTGACTCAACTCACCACCAGATGGTGATCTGTTGACAGCTTGGCCCCTTTCTTCACCCGAGTGTCCAAAACATGTGGCCAAGATCAGATGATACAATGACGAAATCGATCATTGGCTTTCTGCCTAGGGTGTTCTGGTACCAGGTACACTTATGAGCATCCTTATGATCGAACCTGATGTTTGTTATAGACAATCCATGACTAGCACAGAAGTCTAACAACAAACGACCGCTCGGGTTCAGATCAGGGAGACCATTCCTCCGAAATCACGCCTCTCCAGGTGTCTCTATCATTATTCATGTGTGCGTTGAAGTCTCTCAGCAGAACTATGGAGTCCCCTACTGGAGCCCCATGCAGGACTCCATTCAGGGTCTACAAAAAGGCTGAATATTCCGAGCTGCTGTTCTGTGCATATGCACAAACAACAGTCAGAGCCCCCCCAACAACCCATAGGCAAAGGGAGGCGACCCTCTCCTCTAGAGGCTTGCGAGACTAGTCCTGCCCTAACAGGTGAAACAAAGCTAACAAGGCACCCAGGAAGATAAGTCTAGGGTTGGGTTTTTGCCGATACCAGTGCTAAAACAATACTTTTCAAACAATGCCGGTGCCTAAACAATGCCTGAACTGATAATTTAAAAAAAGATTTAAAAAGAAAAAAAAGAAGAGCACAAAACGACAGTTGGTGACATTAAAGAACAGCTTGTTAATTGCATAATGCACCACAAGTCTTACTAGTTGCAAGTGAATGCACCATTAAGTCACATCTGTGTTGTTTCTCCAACAGTGGCAGTGGCCATAATGCAGCTAGTTTGTGTCTTTAGCTGCAGACTGTTGCATGCCCCGGTGTTGAAATCCTTTCCAGTGAAATACAGTCACACTTTACACTGATTAGCTGTCAGCATTTTAACCGCGTTTAAGCATTTTCACATATTTTCACATTATTCATCCAACTGCTGCTGCTGCTGATACTTAAACTAGTACAACTCTTTACTGACAATCATGCTTTATGTCCTTCAGATGCTTACACAGACGAAGACCTGATGCTGTATTGGAAAAGCGGTGATGAGTCCCTGAGCACTGATGACAGGATTTCTCTGTCTCAGTTCCTCATCCAGAAGTTTCACACTACTTCCAGACTGGCTTTCTACAGCAGCACAGGTAGACTGGCAAAACACATCTTCAGTCTGTAGATATTTTACAGTCTATAAGGGCGGTTCACCCCAAAATGGTGATTTCTCCAAGGGGGCCCAAAGTCCTCATGTTTACTGTGTGGCAATTAGTATAGAGTCATTTGATTAATGGATTAATATAAACAGAAATGGAAAAGACCTTAATATGACTGCTGCATTTGTACCTAATCTTTAGGCGCTGTATTGTTGAGAGGCCCCGTGTGAAAATGTACTTTTAATGCTATTAATATTTTAGTTGAAATTATGAATTTAGTCAGTTTAAGAATGGTGCATATTCTTAAACAAATTCATGTTTATTCAATGGATAATCAGCCTGAAGTAATTGCACTGGCTGAGGTGAATCTCAATGAGGCTAGCCAAAGGCAAGATATTAAATTAACAAATATATTTTTTAACATCGTCTGCTTTCTTCTGCACTCTGTCAATTGCAGTTAATGCTTTTTATTTAAAGTGTGTATTTGCATTGTGCAAGTATATGCAATTTTTATATAATTATATAAAGTTTTTCTCACTATTTTAGCAAATAATGCAATATTTTCTGTTCCGATCACATTTCAAAACTTTTCTAAAGGACCATACTTTGTCTTGACCGCCATTTTGGACTTGATCTCCAAACTGCTTGAACATATCGTTGTTTCTGACTCAAGTGGTCATAACTACCACCTAGGTGCAGAGACCTGCCTATGGTGTGTCTTCACTTGTAATGACACGCATATTTTGAATGAGCTAAAGCAGTTTTAAGATCCTCATGGGTTTTTAATCCATTGTTAGACACATGTGGCCCCATTAATGCGGTCATTAAAAAAAATAAATAAAAAAAGTAAAACAAACTCAAACTGACAAGTATTTTTTTCTGAATAAAAATAGCAAAGGCAAACAGCCTTCCTGGTCAGTGTATCTTTTGGTCATTTGATTTACTGTTCATAAATTAGTATTAAAAATCAAAAAGCGAGTGGTTGTTTTTAATACACGTTTATGAGAAGAAAATCGAATGGCCAAACGATACACTGACTTTTCATCCATGATTTTTTCATCTATGGTGTTGAATCCAAAATGCTTCCATATTGGTAGTCCATACTATTACTTATCAAATGGTTTGGTGTAATGATTATCTGTTTTCTCCATTTCGAGTTAGCTCGAACAACAACAATAAAGTGTTTACTGTAGATATTGTGACATAAAATAGGAAAAGCCTAGGTGTATTAAAAAAAAAAAAAAAAAAAAAAAAAAAAAATGTATGAATGATGGCTGAACATAAGTTTACCTGCCTCAGTTTCAAGATGCTGGTATTGTGTGGCTTACTGGGACCCTTGAATAGAATGGAGCAATCCATAATGTCATAAGCAAAACCTTTGCCTTGTCTACTATGACAAGTCAAAATGTCTGCTGTGAAAAGGGACAATAGCTTTGTTTACGGATAGTACAATGGGACAAGACAATTGTTGTGCACAGACAATTTTGTATTCATACAGATTATTATAGGTTGAATATTTATCTTTTTCTCCATATTATGATAGTTCAAATTTTAAATAAGAAGTGTCAACCCTAGTCCCCACCCCAATATATTATTTAATATATATAAATGGTCTTTTTTTACCAAATAATTACATTTGAAGTCAGTAGCAACTTTGTTACGTTTGAAACAAGAGCTGAACCCAAATGCAGACAGAAACAGAGCCAGAGTGTGAGTTAACAGATTTATTTAAAGTACTTAGGTACAGTCCAGATTTCCAGAAAGGGGAAAAGCAAGTCCAGGTTTCCAGAGAGGCGAACAGGTCCAGGGGGTTCCGAGCAGGAATGGTTCCGTCAGAGTTATCCAGTGGACAGCTAGTGGTGAGTGCCAGTGGTGGTTGTCTGGTCCAGTGGATGGCAGGAATGGCGCAGCCACAAGCGCCACATTCCAATAGTAATGTGGTCATCTTGACTATGATCTGACGCAGAGCGGCGGAATGACCAGGTATATGAAGCAGAGGTTGATTGTGGTAGATGAGCTGCAGCTGAAACCCTGACTCCCGCACACCAGACTCCACTCCTGCAATTAGAGACAGACAGAGGGGAGGGGGAGAGGAGAGACAGAGAAGCAACCTAGGAGCAGCAGGCCTAACAAACTTGTCTTTAGAGAAACAATGTACTATATTTATAAACCACACTAACAATTTATCATGTTACAAAATAGTGCTACTAAAGGTAGGAAACAAATATTAGTTATATTAGTATATATAAAAGCTGTAAGCTGTTACTGAGTTAAGCTTTCAGTAAAAGCTCTAAAAATAATTTTGCCTAATGAGGTTTTTACTCAACCAATGAGATTAACAATGTATGCAGAGGAAAGTGGTTCCTTTGAGAAATGTTTTGCAACTCAGGAACTATAACATTAATGTGAAAAACACATAATTGGGCTATTGTAACCTTGCTGTTTTCACTTGTCATAAATGTTGTTATCCAATGCAATTATCTCTTTTCTATTCAGATGAGATTTGTTTGTTCATTGTATCATTTGGTTTTATATCCCATCCAGATTTATATCATCCCTGTGCAGATTAGTTCACTTCACCTGGCTCTGTGTTCATCATGGCATTTTAGCACATCATTTCTGTTTTAACTCTGACAGATAAAACTATTTTTCAAACATTCACTTTATTTTCCTTCTTCCCTCGACCAGGCTGGTACAACCGTCTGTACATCAACTTCACTCTGCGGCGTCACATCTTCTTTTTCCTGCTGCAGACCTACTTCCCAGCCACTCTGATGGTCATGCTGTCCTGGGTGTCCTTCTGGATCGACCGCCGGGCCGTCCCTGCCAGAGTCTCATTAGGTAGGAAGATATGCAACACAATGACCATCCTGCCTGTTCAAATTTAATGTGTGTATACCAGTGTTGGGAGTAACGAGTTACAAAAGTAACGCAATTACAGTAATGTATTCCTTTTTGCTGTAACGCAGTAATATAACGCATTACTAATTACATTTCGGTAATATTATACCCATTACAATCTCAGTAACGCAAGTTACAACACATTTTAACGCAACATTTATTGCTGAATTCCCCAACACCGCAAAACATTTCTTTACAGGAAAAAAAGCCGTGAGTATTATTTCCTGTTGCTGTATTCAATGGTTGAGATGACTGCAGGGACAGATACATTTGCGAGATGGATATTATTTACAGGAGTTATTATGTTGCGTTAAAGCGAGCTGTCCCATTACTGTTCCCGTGGTCAGAGCCAGAACCAGAGACGGTACGGACAACATCTGTGTCCCAACAGGTGACGGTACGTCAGCACAGACAGCTGTGTGTCCGAGCTGCTGACAGATATAAACATGTCGGGAATTAATGTTTAGGCTTGCTACACGTAAATACCATTGCATTTTATCAGCGGTGGAAACTGCCGTAGTTTATACAACTGTAAGGTACTTTTAATTGAGTATTTTCATTTTCTCCTACTTGCCTATTGTACGTTTTACTTCTCTATTTTTTATAGCTTTAGTTACTTTGCATATTAATTATACAAAATATTATGAATAATCTATGATGTATTAAAGTGGATAAAGAGGAGACTTTATTGATCCGGTGGTGAAATTCACAAGCTACCTGCCATGTCAAACTTACGCTGTTATTTTGGTGAAAGTAACTCAAAAGTAATGCAAAAGTAGTGTAATGCATTACAATTCAGAGACAGTAATATTGTAATATAACTAATTACTCTCAAATGACAGTAACTAATAATCTATATTGTATTACATTTTGGAAGTAACTTGCCCAACACTGGTGTACAATCACATCACAGTGATCTGAGAGCATAACCTGGTTAGCACAGGAATTAAACTGTTAAAAGAAGGTTCATTTCAATCTCATAACCGCGTTACGGTAAGTATGAAGTTGGAATAAGGATGTTGTTAGCCTACCTTAGCATAAAGACTGGAAGCCGGGGTAAACAGTTAGCTTGGCTCCATCTAAAATAAAAAAGAATATATTCCATCTACCAACACCTTAAAACAAAATTAACACGTTTAATTCGTACACACAAAAAAAAGTGGTTTTAAGGGAGAGTTACAGCCTCTGTGTTACCTTAACATATTTCTTGCTAGACTTGGTGACTTACATGACCCCTTTAGTGATTACACTCAAAGCACCTAGGGACAAATATAACAACTTTTTGGGCAGACCTTAACTCCTCTCCCTTGACGAGAGTCGCAAATAATTCCCAGTGAATGTGCTCTCAAGTTTCTGTGGCAATCAGCAGCCAGACAGAAATATGGATGAGCTGTGAATGTATGTACCTAACAGCCAATCACTGATCCCCATTGTTTGTCTGTGGACCTCCTTCTCAGTGCTGGAAATGGGCTGGTACTCACTGGTACTGAGTACCGTCACTTCGTATTGCTTACCTCCACCTCCTGGTGAGTCTATGTACGCATCCCCAATAGTAGAGTATTAATAAGGAAAATGTATTACAAGTTACAATATTTTTTTCAAATGGTTTGTGAAATACAAAATAAATACACACACACACACACATATCTATAAATATATCTATAAATTGCAGGAACGTCTGTCTGTGTGTTATGCGAATATCTCTCGGACCGTTAGTCCGATGGATTTCAGACTCGACAGGTGTCTTGCTACGGGCACGAGTAAGTGCAGTGCCAAGTTTGACGTTGTTCGGATTAGAACTGCAAAAGATATCGTTAAATATATATATCGCTAAAAGAAGCACACATTGGCTTTTGCCGTTCTAGCCGCTGGTCACTCCCCCTCTCACCTTGAGGACCAGAGACAGAGAGAAGTGGAGCTTTGGCAGCTAAAATGTGACATACACCTCAGACCCACAAAAATGTGCAAAGTTGCACTACTTTGGACTGTC